>JACEFZ010022472.1:330000-484131 GCA_014155875.1 Cepaea nemoralis | reverse complement strand
AAAGTGAGAGGAAGAGTTGCGCAATTCGTCGACCTCACCCTCTCTCCAGAGTCCATCTGAGTCCGGTGGCAAGACAAGTCAAGACGACTGGAGACGAATACAGGTGCAGTGGATGACCAGGGCGCTCTACGTGCCTTGCCGTGCTCATTACATTCCACAACGCTTTGCAGGTAAACGCCGTCTTGCCCGTTGAATCAGGAATGATTTCTTCCGCGCAGTCTGCCGAGTCCTGTCTTCACATGCTGGGTAGGCATACCCTAATTCACAGATCAGTTTGACACCAAATCGGCTACCCACGCGTGGTTTAGCCAGCCTGTCATAGTTGTTACCCGGGGTTTGGCCGCTGTCGCATGCTTACAGCTACTAGGAGCCACAGGCATGAGCTGGATGTCAGGCTTGGACCAGTGGGGGATGGTCCCTTGAAAAGGTAGTGACCGACTTACTCATACTGTTGTGATGTTACCACTATCCCAGCTAGTCCAACCATAACAGCCGAAGACATCCCGGTCGGCTCTCAGGGGAAGGCAGAGGCAGATCATGGGCATTCCCCGCCATCCAAGGAGGCTTCCATAATTGCAGAGCCGGCACATAGCGCTCTAGTACTGGGCTCACCCAAGGAATCGTCACGCCCTGCACATGGCTGCTTAGCCTCACTTCCGTATATTGAACCCCCCGTTCACCACAGGCTGCTCCTTTGAGGACCAGGACGGATCTGTATGCAGATGGCATCCACACAGCAAACTTTCGCTTTGGACATTCACGTAATAGATTGATTGATTGATTTAGGAACCGACTTCACAGCATTCGGGGCATTCCCATAAGCGCCCCATCCTCAGCAGCCAGCGAAGAGTTCCAACACCAATAGTTCCAGTTGCAATCTGATTATATGTCCGTCTCACCTTTCCTCTGAGCGTCGAGCTCCCGTAGCCAAGCAATATTCATTTCGCGTGGGAGTCTCTGTGGCGAAGTGGTCAAGCCGTTTGACTCGTGCTCCGAAGGTTGTGGGTTCGATTCCGGGCCGCGTCCTTCGGTTTACGAGTTAAATGTTTCGGAGACTCCTGTGGGTCATCGCTAAAAGCTACGGAGTTCGTGCTTTGTGCGACACTTTCCGTGCTGCGGAAAGAGACCGAGCCATATGGGATAAAACCCTGTGCAATGAAGTCGACCCTGTCGACTTTTAAGCGACTTTTTATTCATTTCGCGCCAATGAGTCGTTTTTTTACCACTGTTGATAGCGTTCACTCAATGAGTTTAAGATACGGACTCTCCTCGTAATGGAGCCGAGGAATATTCCATTGCGTGCCCCTGAGACGTTTTTTCCACCTTTGGTAACTCTCACGAGGTACGCTGCAGGCGCAGTCGGTTCAGCATCTCACGACCAGGCTTTAGAATAAGTGTCTGGATCATGCATGTAGAGCAGGGGTGGGCAAACTACGGCCCGCGGGCCGCATGCGGCCCGCCAAATGATTTTATGCGGCCCGCAAGGGCATTTAGGAATAAATATTTTTACTTCGTTTTCAAGTTATTTTGTTGAATTTAAAAAAAATGTCATGTACATTATGATTGTTTTAACATTTTTGATAAAATTTCTTTCTTATTATCTATTTTTGTAAACAGTCCTTGACCTTCGTAATGTAATGGTTCTTCTTCTTCTTTCGTTCGCCTTAAATATGTCTATAACTGCAATGTTGCCTCTTCTGTGAATTTAAATGTCCTTTTTAGTTCACTCAGCAGTCCAATAGAGTTTATCTTCCACTGTCGTCTCTCTAGGCCAGAAGGTTTGCCTAGACATGTTGTAATGTGGGCAGTCTTGGAGTATGTGCTCTGCTGTATGCGACGATAATCCACAAGTGCACATGACTGATTCACCAATCTTGAATCTTGTATACATGTAGTTGCGTAATCTATTATGTCCTGTTCTGAGGCACAGAATAATGACTTGTTCTGGTCTATCCATAACGTGGTAGTCGTCTTGCGCAGGTTTTGGTGGCCTTCTGACTGATTTGATCATTCTTTTCTTTTGGTGGTATGTAACGGACATATGGCTGTTTTTAATTTGCTCCTTCCTTAGCCAATCGATCAGTTCTGTCGTTTCCGGGTACTCCACAGTGGGATGGTATCCACTGTATGGTGGCCTTATGCTGGCTGCTAAGTTCAGAAAGTAGTGTCCTTAGTACTGGCAATTTCTAAGACATCATTTCGTTTTCGTTGAGGTGAGTTTCTTGATTACCTTTTCTTGGTCCAATATGTTTTCTAGTTCTATTGTTTTGTTGCTGAATCCCTCCGTATTCCAGTGTATTAGTTTTAGTCTTTGTTTGGTATGGCCAGACGCTCTATTCTTAGGTCCCCTGGCTCCACAGGACATCCGAGAAGGACCTCCAGTAACTGTAGTTAGACCCTACCGAGGTATATGGCTCGGCACTGCACCTGCCTGCGGGTCCAAAGCAGGGCGAGCACCGTAACATTTAGCAGTAGTCGACATATTTCTTTGCGCATGATTGGTGGCATCCTGATTTCTGTGGTGCGCTTCCTGGCTGGTTGCCTCTGTATTCAGCACCTTTCCTTTGCTACAGCAGACTGTGGTCTTACTCGAGTTTAGGTGTGTAGGCATGCTCACACATGCCTGTGCATGCATGCACGTGCACACACATCTAGAACGTTTTGGATATTTCTCGGCGCCAGTGACTCGCCGCCGCCCATTCTCCTGTTAGTTAAAACAGTTCCGCCACGAGAAGGCCAGCAGTTGGACTTTTGCTGCATAGGTGATGAATGCACAAGCCATTAAGCTATTTATGCAAGGTTGGGCGCTTACCCCAATCCAGCCCCTGGCTACATACAGCACGATTTGTAACTGTGGTAATGCTAAAATGCGAATTTATCGATTTTTATATATAGAAATATTTATCGACATGTAAAAATTTAATAAGGATGATTTAAGTAGAACTGTGGTCAGACGTGTTGACAAGATAAGTCAAAATTTGATGCATAAACTTCAAGATGCAAGTAAACAATTTGTGTATTCTCTTACATTGGATGAGAGTACCTATGTACATGATACTGCCCAATTATTGATATTTATAGTGGAATAAACACTTCTTTCAAACTCACTGAAGAGTTACTGAGTGTTGAGTCACTCAAAGACACAACCACAGGACATGATATATTCAATGTTGTTACTAACTGTATTGAAAGAACTGGGTTGGTTTGGAACAAGATGACAAGTGTTACAACTGACGGAGCTCGTGCTTTGATTGGGAAAAAAATGTAGGTCTGGTAAAGTTGATAAGTGATAAGATTAAAGCAGAATATCCAGACCACACATTATTGCCACTTCACTGTGTGATTCATCAAGAAAGTCTGTGTAAATCGGTTTTGAATATTGTCGTAGTAATTCTTTATTACTTTTAGTGTTGTCCCTGGAGTGAAGGGAATCAACACCCACAATTTTATTAACCCAAGATTATTCTCCTAGAGAAACCACCCAGACTCCGTCCACAAAACTCCTTCAGTCTGCAGACACCTCTTTCTTACTCTCACTCACCCCTGGATCATGCCCCCTCTCATTCTTCCCCAACACAACATACTCAACAACTCTAGCTTTAACAAATAAATACAACAATTAATTTATTAAAACAAAGAGTATGTGTGTGAGAGGTGTATGTGTGTGAGAGGTGTGTGTGTGTAATGTGTAGAATGTGTGTCGAATATTCTAATGTGTATGTAGAATCAGACCAGTGAATCAGGAGCAAAGTCTGTTACATCACTGTGCTGAGCACACAACAGCACCATGTATTCCGGACCGTGAACCTCACCCAGAAGATGTTTCTCCGTCCACGTGACGACTTTCTCCGATAACGCTCGAACAAACAGGATGCTGGTCATCAGTTAGACACTGTTCGATCTTGGTCTTCACTCTAATAAACACGGTGAAGTTACTCTGTTTAATAATGTTTGTTGAACAGAGAATCTTTCAATTAACTGAAATGTCACTTGGGAAAATCTACTGTTCACAAGTCTCTGATTATAAGATTTTCCCCCTCTTTAACAAACAACCATGCCACCGCCATGGATCGTAGTTATTAAGCCTTTTTAAAGCACAATGTACCAAACTATCGTCTGTCAAGACGGAAAGGTGCCAATAAATGATGAACAAACAACCTATTATTGTTTCTAGGTAGATATATGTGTGTGTGTATGTATATATATATATATATATATATATATATATATATATATATATATATGTGTGTGTGTGTGTGTGTATATATATATGTGTGTGTGTGTGTGTGTGTGTGTGTGTGTCCTTGGTATATGAGTTATGAATCTTCGGTGATGAAGCTTATCACTCAGTAAACACAACACTTATGTTCATCAAGTCCGGCTCAGCAGAAGCCAGGTTTCTGCAGACCAACTAGGTTCTGAGAGAAAAAAAACCTCTCATTAGCCTCTGTCTTTATTCCGTGAGCCGTCATTGTATAAAACTTTGAAACTGCTTCTTCGTAATAAATCATCGCACACTCAAGTGGAACCTGTTGAGTAGAGAACATCATGGTGAGAGAAACTCAATCCTGACCGTAATTAGGTGAGTGTAGGCCAATAGCAGCACTCAGATCCATACCAGAGATCAGATCTCTGTCATACAGCCAAATAGCTCATCGCATTGGTCTGATACATGGCAACACCAGGAAAAAATAAAGGAACGGGTAGAAACCCAGCAGATGCCCTACTGTAAGATCCTACCATTTCACATTCCCTTCCTCCCTCCCAAACATCCTGAATCTCTCTAATTATTATTCCACTACATTGTCCTCAACTCCCTGAGTAAAATGATATATCACACAAGCTAGTTAAAGTCATACAATAGGACACTAGTGCCGACGCTCCTATAATACTTTCTAGCACCGCACTTATAGAACATTCTATCACCGCACCTATAATACATTATATCACCGCACAGTAATGTACTCTATTCCTAATCATACTCTAAGTTAGATATGATTAATAGACTACCATATGCCTATTCCGGTTGATGATTGAGACTATGCAATCACAGACTGGATCTATGTCCGCCGTTAATTAACAACACGTTGACACTATAGTCTCTTTCAATTAACACAACTCGGAAAACTGCGCCGATCTTTAACACTTCAGAATTTTTGGTCGATTCCTCGAACTTTGTTTACCGCAAATGGTTTTATATCGGGGCTTGAGTGACGTCACCAAATTGTCTAGACGCAGAGGCGTCGAGAAGTTGTTTTTCTCTTTATTTTTCCCAACTCAATGTGAACATCTGGCTGGTGTCCCCTTTCATCTGGGAAATTGTCTCCTGTCTGTGATCTAGAGAACCTTCTCCATATCGCAAGACTCCATCCGACGTCTGGCCAGACATTCCGTCTATCACTTCAAAGGCTGACTCCCGCCTTGTAGACGGATGGCGCCATTGTTCGTCTCGAGCAACAACTTGTTAACAAAATGCCGACCGGTGTAGACATTTGACGCGACTTATTTTGTTCCTCAGTCTATACAACATCAAAGGGTTTGCCGGTGTTTGTGCAGACGAATGTCTCTTTTTTTCATCGATCGAACTATCAAGTTTATTTTTCGTGACAAATATCAAACATGTTATTGACCCAGTTGTCAGTGTCATCAACTTCATCAGATCAAGAGGACTTAATAACAGACAGTTCAAGGCATTACTTGACAATTTGGAAACAGAACATTCTGATGTCCTGTACCACACTAGTGTTCGATGGCTGAGTCTCGGCAATGTGTTGAGGCGAGTGTGGGAACTCAGAGACGAAATAGTGATATTCCTAGAGATGAAGGGCATTGAATGTGACTTTAACAATAACATTGTCAATAAAGAGTGGAAGTTAGATTAATAATAACATTGTCAATAAAGAGTGGAAGTTAGACTTTATGTTTGCCGATGAAATTATGGAAAAGTTAAACAAACTGAATATCAAACTTCAGGGCAATTATGTATTTGCACATGAATTGTATGTACATGTAAAATCAATTCAGGCAAAACTCTCACTGTTCTCCAGGCAAGCAAGTGAAAAAATATTTTGTCACTTCCCTTTGCTGAAAACAAGAAACGTGAAATGACTGAAAAGTACAAAGCTCAATTAGATGCATTGATTGAAGAATTTGGATGGAGATTCCAAGATTTCAAGACCTTAGAACCACAGTTCAATATTCTCAGTTCACCTTTTAGTGCAGAAGCTAATGCAGCCACAGAGGACATACAGTTGGAGCTGCTTGACTTACAAGCAGATCATGATCTGAAAGAGAAATTCAAGACAGATGGTTTGCTGGATTTTCTATGGATCTTTATCACATAATCATCTCCCAACTTTAAAATTCTTTGCAGCTACACTTTTATCATTGTTTGGATCAACAAACATTTGCGAACAAACATTCTCTTGCTTGAAGATCAACAAATCTAAGAATAGTTCTTTATTGTCGGACTGCAACTTGCATGCTTTCATGCGAATTTCAACAAGTAAACTTGCTCCAGATTTCAAGAATATTGTCAAAAAGTGCAAGCAGCTACATACATCTCATTATAAATCAACAATTCTAGTGACAGTGTAGTCGGGTTGTGTGTAAATTAAAGCCATTGATAGATAATAAAGAATATTTGTTAAATGTTGTAAAATCTTGTTAACAAATTAGTAAAAGTTTTTGTCCATATTGTCAAATATCATGTATAAGTGTACAAGTAAAATAAAATTGCAATAATTAGTTATTTATACTGCTTAATAAACCATAAATAATTAATAATTACTTATTGTGATAGGTTTCTGTAAACAATATATATTGTGCGGCCCGCCAATAGTTTTACATTTGTCAAGGCGGCCCTTCGCACAAAAAGTTTGCCCGCCCCTGATGTAGAGGGTTGAATATGAAAAGCACAATAAACATTTTGTAACTGTACGCAACACGTAATTTACGCGCGATGACACAGTATTGATAGCGAAATATGCAAAAGTTCTACAACTGTTAAATATTATAGTAATAGAAAAAGCACTTTCCGTGATGCTTATCAAGAAACCAGAAACAATGGTTATATCACACACACACACACATACACACACACACAGCACACACACACAGCACACACACACACACACACACACACACACACTAAAACAGATGACACCTAAATGTGAGATAAAAATAGAAAGTAAACCAAGCTGATAAATTTCACTGATTCAGTGCCAAACAAAGAGTAGGCTTGGAAAACACCCGGTAACACAATCAAATGAACAAGAATTATAATGTTAATTTCCATTCACTAACATTTAAATGACACAATATATGATACAGCAGATCTACCTCTTGAATTATGTAATTCTATAGTTATTGGACGAATGCCTGAAAGAGGCTAATGAAACTAGAACATTATATACAACAATAAGAAAGAGGCAAACAACTTTTTTTGGTCATGTGATGAGAAGAGAGGCATTGGAGAACATCGTGACAACTGGAAAGATCGAGGGGAAGAAAGGCAGAGGCAGACTAAGAGAAATTATTCTGGATGGATTGCGACGGTGGCATGAAGGAATATTAACAGTAGAGCTGATCCAGAAAACCAAAGACCGAGATCTGTGTGGAGTCATGAACGCCCACACCAGTCGGCATGGCACTTGATAATGATGATTATAGTTGTTGGATTGCATTCCCGAAGAGATCAGTAGCCTTGGAATATGATCAACATCGAACAATTTGTATAATGAGCTACATAACGAAGATTTTGCTAAGAATTATCATGCAACGAGATGGGAAGAAAATACAATCCCAAATACGAGAAGAGTGGGTTCGTTGAAGGCAAGGCTAAAGTAAATGATGTGTATGTGTAAAGACTATTAATTGAGCTTTCTCTAGTAGTAATCAAAGACGTACATGTCTGCTTTATTAACAACACAACGGCTTTCGATAAAGTAACACCGTGCCAACATGATGAAGATGCTTGCAGATCTACAAATGGATGGGATATACCTTAGACTTGTTAACAAAACATGTATTAGAAACAACAAGTTGCCATAAAGATTGATAACGTAGTAGGTCAATGCCAGCCTATTAAGAGAAGTGTGCTACAGATGTCTCCAGATCTTTTTTCCCCCAATACAGTGAACACATTTTTTTTAATGTAGAAAATTTGAGAGGAATCGCCATTGGGAGCAGTGGGCGGGGGGGGGGGGACAGTGGGAGGGGGGCGTAGTATTAATAACATTAGATGTGCGGATGTTAAATTATTGATTGCAGACAATGAACAGCATCTAGTAGATGCGACTGTTGTACTCAGTGAACAAGTAGGGTTATAATTAAATTGTAAGAAGACACAGATTATGGTTATCACTAGGAAGAAAGAAATACCACAATGTAATATACAGGAAAATGGGACGATTCTCAAACAAAATGAATCGGTACAAATATCTCGGAACAGTCACAACATATGTTGGGAGGTGCTTTGAACAAGTATCGCTATGACGAAGGTAGCCTTTTGCAAGATGGAAAACATACTGACCAATAAAACAGACATCAATTGCAACGAGAAAGAAGAGTGTTGAAGTGCTACATAGAACGTGTACTTTAATATCGATGTGAAGCGTGGACAACGAGCAGAAAAGCTGAAGGTTACATTTAATGACAGTGGAAATGTGATTTATGAGGAAAATGCAAAGAATATCACGGAAAACAAACAAACAAACAAACATATAAACCATTGACCAAGTCCTACAAGAAACAAATGAAAACCGTAAACTGATTAGTGTCAGAAGAGGGGGTGCGCCACCGCCTAGTTAAATGTACTGTCACTGGCAGGCCACCCCAAATAGTCAGAATTTGAATAGGGACAAAATCTATATAGCTGAACTACAGATTAAGCCCATGAATATCAAGAATACAGCTTATAAGTGGCTCGTTAACAAAAATGAAGTTAGCTGTTCTTAATATTCGCCAAGGAATTGACTACTAGCTCAGAGCAAGGTTTTCTCCCCTGACTGTTTCCCCTCCCTGGAGTCTTAAATCAAGGCAAGTAAGGCAACTGCATCCCTTGGGGAAAAAGTACAACGATTGAACTATGAGTTAAAACAAACTACAATAACGTTTATTGTCTATCATTAATAATTGTACATGATGGTTCTCATAACGATGATGGTGAATGTATGGAAGTTTATACAAGTAAGTGAAATGATGAAAAACATTACATAACTTCAATGTTACTTGTCTCCTGTCTGGATCTGTGGTCCCGGTTACAAGTGGGATCCGCAAACAGCAGCTATTTTCAGATCAGCAAACAGCCGGACGGTGTTAAGAACAGTAGTGTTCAGTCATGTTGCCCCTAGTTCCTCTGTTATTACAGTACGGGAAGAACTAAGCTCCTGCTGAGGACTGTTTCAAAATTGTTCTTATCTAATTTGAAAATTTCAAGGCACAGCTACCTATACTGTTGCGGGTATTAATTACTCTTATATCCTGGGGCTTCTTTCTATCTCATTCTGCGTTTATTTCAATTCCCACAGTCCTGTTTTAATTGCCTTCGTCAGACACCCTCTGGCGTTTCTGATTCTGCCCACCCCGACACCTCTTTCACGGTGGAGAATGAATTATCTAGCCCCTTCACTGTTGAGCGGTTTTCCTAGGTCCAGGTGTCCATTCATACCCAGTCATCGCGGGTGAATGGCTCACACGGTTACTCACGATCCATTTCACGTCTGCTCTGCAGTGTGGATTAATTATCAGTTTGGCATTCCACACCTTGAATTGCTGGACTGGCATGTTTAAGACCCCAGGCCGCCTATTGCCTCCTCCTGAGCGCCTAGCCCTACTTGTATTATGTTGAGAGTTCCCAGTCACATGTCATTGTCACATTCCACTTCCCACTTCGCCAGCAGACTGATGAATAATACATTTACTTGCTGGCTTTGCAAGCTTACGTCAAGGCTAGATAGTCGCGGAGCAGCATGATTAATTAGTTCTTTCTCAACTTGGTCCCTCAAATTTGGAGATCCAGAAAGTATTCTGGGATTTTAAAGCGTGTTCCGTCTCAATTAGAGAAATTAGACGTAGCTAGTCAACATTATAATACATTATATATATACATAATAAATACATTAAAGAACTTTGTGACAATTAGCAAGATTGGTGAAAACAGAACAATGAGAAGGCGGTCCATGTGTCGTTGGTATAATTTCCCTGATCATATCACCGTCCAAAGGAGGCCCTTCTTACAAAATCATGTGGGACTTGAATACATTAGGTCTTGTTCTCGCGTTGGGGGTTTCATGAGATTTCCTAAGGGGGGATAATTAATATTGATAACCCATCGGTCCACCCCTAGTCATACGATCCACCATTCTCATTTTACAACCCACACTCCCACGTATGACGATATATTGTCCTTCTGTCTAATAGGGAGGTCACAGTTGGCGATATATTATTCTTGGGCAGTGCATCAGTGAAATACTTAGGGGCAGTTATAACATCAGATGGGAGCAGCACGACAGAGACTGAGAAAAGTGAAATACCTAGGGACAGTTATGACATCAGATGGGAGAAGCACGGCAGAGATTGAGAACAGTGAAATACCTAGGGACAGTTATAACATCGGATGCGAGCAACACGACAGAGATTGAGAACAGTGAAATACCTAGAGACGGTTATACCATCAGATGGGAGCAGCACGACAGAGACTGAGAACAGGACAAGAAACGGCTGCATTCCTGGGACAGTTATAACATTAGATGGAATATGCACGGCAGAGATTGAGAGCAGGACAAGCAACGGCTGCATTCTAGAACATGACAAGTATTTGATGCAAAAAAGCCACTATCACTGAATGTAAGAAAGAGAGAGCTGAAATGTATGACACCTGTTTTGTTTTATGGTAGCTAATCATAATCAAGATGCTTATAATATAGTAACGTACAAAGGCAGGAAATCAGACCCTTTCCAAATAACACCTGGCTTGAAACATGGTGATGCACTATCGCCGCTCCTTTTCAATCTGGCTCTAGAGAAAGTTGTAAGGATGGTAAAGGAGGAATGTGCTATTGGAGGAACATCCAGACTACTTGGTTATTGTATACTAACTGGTTATTGACTCACTTAAAGGAAAAAGCTCAACAAATGGGGGCTGGTTATCAACCAAGATAAGATAGAATATATGGTAATTTCAAGAGAAGGAACGGCTAAAAACTCTGGTCCCATACAAATAGATAAAATGAGAACGAAAACATACAAATACCTGGGTACAATCTTCAACTGCTCCAACATAATAAGGGCAGAAATACAAGCCAGAATAAACTCTGGAAATAAGATTTACTATGCACTACAACATCTGCTAAAATCAAATGCGCTATCTCGTAACACCAAGATCACAATATACAAAACATTGATCAGACCAGTTGTGCTGTATGGCTCTGAACCTGGAGTACAACTAAAGGAGACGAAGCCTTGTTACAAACCTTTGAGAACAAAGTCTTAAGACGCATCTTTGGCCCCATTAGGGATACACAAAGTGGAGAGTGGAAAAGAAGAAGCAACAAAGACATGATCTGTTTAAGTCCCCGCTAATCATTGGTATCATGAAGGCTAATAGACTACAATGGCTGGGGCATATAGAAAGAATTGAAGATAATAGGGAAACAAAACTCGCTTACACTCAGGACATAATGACCGTAGACCCCGAGGTAGACCAAGAAGACGGTGGAGAGACAATATACATACAGACCTACAAGCACTTGGAATCAGCGACTGGCAAGAGAGGGTCAACCAGAGAGACGAATGGAGACGGCTTGTATCTGCAGCAAAGAACCTCAATGGGTCGGAAAGTTGAAGAAGAAGAATAATCATAGAGCGTTAATGAACAAATTAAGAAAAGCCATAGTAACTATGAAATTATTGCATAGAAGAGTCTAATGAAATTATAACATATAAAATTATAAGAAAGAGACCAAAAGTATTCTTTGGTAATGTGAATAGAAGAAAGGCACTAGAGAATATCAAATCATGATAACTAAAACGTTTAGTGGAAACAGAGGTAGACCAAGGGAAATGATGTTGAATGGACTGGGACCGGGGCATATTATCAGCAGAGTTGATTCAGAGCACAAAAGACCGAGATCTGTGGACAGACATGAATGCCTACGCCAGCTGACAAGGCACATGATGATGACGACGCAAGGCATAATTCCAAAATCTAAACATGAAATAGCAAACGAACGAACGAAAATCTTTATTTTCAAAGGGTTTAGAATTGGGCACGCAGGCCCTTCTGACATTCTGCCCTTCTTCTCTGTTTCCAATCATACATTCTTTCATTCAACATCTCTTATGAAGCAAATCTTTGACAACAAAAGAACAATAAGCATTAAAACGCATGAAAAACAATCAATAATACATGACTCACTGAGGCAATGTTTAACATGGGCATTATAAATACCCAAGGAAGGTGTAACGTGCCATACAGATGGCAATGTTTTTTAGTTAGTTGTTGTTCGAGATAATTTACCATGATTATTGTCTTTGTTGTTGTTGTTATGTGTTTTTTTTAATGGGGGAATGTAGTCTAGTCCTGAGGTAGTGTTCAAACAGGTTGCGACTGTATGTATAACGATTGGTGGTGTCTTTGATTTCTTGTGGAAGATTGTGCCACAGATTCGCAAAGCGTTAAGTTGACATTCATTATCTGATTAAACACTATATACGACAGGGTGTTTATAAAGTCTCACTACAGCTTGTATGTAGAACAAATCTGAAAAATGAAGTACACGATGTCATAAAAAGTGTGCTTTACAGTCCATCGTGAGGCAACATGCAGCGAATGGCTGTCGTCTGCTGGAGTAATTTTTAGCACTCAAAACAGAATGGTGGAGAAGGCGGAGGAATAAATTGAGAATCCATATGTGGAAAGAATGAGATTGCGGAGGATCGTCAGTGGTTCTGGAAGAATCTCAAAACTGAGAGGGAAGAAGAGGAGAACTTTTAATCAGATAGCGGTGACTCTTCGCTGGCTGTTGAACGAGGGGACGTATGGGAATGTCCTGAGTGCAGTGATGTCGGTTCTTAACTCAACTCAACACAGAATGGTGTTATCAACGGAAGAAAGGACTTTTTTTTCAAATGTGTTCTACGTGCAAGGTGTAGTGAGGCTTTACAAACACAGTATAAATCACAAATATAACCAAGACGGCTGAACAGGATATTAATGACTACATTTTAATCTACTGTCAGTTATGATTGTAAACATCTAAAACATTTAAAGTGATTACTAAATTACTATGTAAGTGATTTGGCAGCAGATCGCCTTCTATTGGTTGTTGTTTTTTTAACGAAATGGTATGGGCGACGGCGTTCAGAAAGCAATGGCAAACTACTGAACGTAAACGTGCCAAGAGTTCACAACAGCAAAAAATGCTGGTTTGATATCCCCAAGGCCTCAAATCGCATCCAAGGGTCCTTTTCTTTACTTACTAGTTTAGAGTGGACAGGTTATATTTGTGTGAGACTAAATGGGTCAGTGAAATAGAAAGTGTATTGTTCATGTAAAGAGTCACTAATGAAAGTTTGTGAGTTGCTTAGTATAGAATGGGTTAACAATCAATGTTTGTTTATCTATTTTTCAATTCTGTAGGCGTGTTCTCTTCTCCGTCTGCTAGTGATTCCATTCCACGTGTTTCCGTGCTAATTTTACTTGTCGCCTTCTTATTGGTCGTTATATATAGTTTGAAAATCATCTACAAAGTATGAGCTGTAATGCGCAACAGGGAAAACATAAATGAATAGGATTAAATTAAGTAATACTAAAGTTGCAAGTCTTTAAGTTAGAAACATAAGACCTGGACCCAGAGAGCAGGGACAGGCAGATTTATTTTATTGTACCCCTGTCTCCCGTCATATCCTCGGCGTTGGTGACCCGGATGTAGTTGCTGGTGGCGATTTCACTGCTGCGTTCAACTCAATCATGGCCAAGGAGCTGATTTGTATTGTCGTAGTCTTGTTGCTGGCCGGTGCATCACTGATTAATTGCAATGAACATGACAGTTTAGATGCAAATGGTCTGTTATTTATACTTTTTTTAAATTTGTTTTTATTATTAGTAAATTTAACTTTGTTGATCTATTACTAATATTATTTAATTTATTACATTACTTTCTTTCCAGTCTTTATTGGATTGTATAATATTATTATTAATAATAATTAATAAGCCGGTCTCTCTGGCTGAGGGGTTACAACACTTTCTCCGTAATCCCGTTTATCACGCAGAGTCTCGTAGCGGGAGAGAACTGGGAGCGGTTCGACCCCCGCTGGTGACTTGCGGGATACTGAGCCGGCCGCTCAGAAAGCAATGGCAAACTACTGAGCGTAATCTTGCCAAGAAATCAACAGACAGCTGAAAGATGCTGCTGTTGACAGTGTTGTCCTGTAAAGGATATGCAAAGAAAGCTTACTATTCGCAATGGAATTGCGAATAGACAAAATTTTTATTCGCAATCGAATTGCGGGAAGTAACAAACATGGCACAGCGTCTGCTCAATAGACAATTTTAGTTTGGGCCATTAAGAAGTCTAAGAAGGTGGTTAATTTAAATAGGAATGTTCACTGGGTACTTCAATTTTAATTCACCGCAATTTGTTTGCGGTGAATTAAAATTGAAGTACCGTTCACTGTTGCGAGTTTAATTCTGCCGATTTTCCCGTAATTTTTAATGAATCACTCTTCTTCTTACTTCTGTCGTTCTTTTGGCATCCCGTTTTATTTTTATATTACGTTAGTCCTGTTTAAATATCAAATAATCAAGAATAATTTTTCAGAACAGGTATCCCCAATAGAGCAATACAAATAACATCCCTAGAAATAATTCTGTCCCAAGGCGAGTTCAAGAATTGTTAACTTTCGTTTCTGTACACTTACTGTTACCAGGCATCCATGTTTGTTTACGTTACCGTCCTACTATTTATGTCCTGATGATATCGCAGCAGTGATGATTCTCTCAATTTGACACTTTCTATGGCCTCCATTGCATCCTCTCTGAGTGATTCTCTGGTCTGATCCAAGCTGACAGTAATATGCTTCGCCTCAGCAAGACATGATTAGGCAATTCAAACACCAGGCTTTCGATTGACTGACCTCATTAATTAATAATTAAACAAGGAAAAGGAAATGCTACGCATATAAAGTGCAGGAAAACCTGGTATATCTGAAGCAGGTGGACAAGAGAGAGGAGAGAGATAGATAACGAAGATAGTGTGAGAGACAGAGATATGAGAAAGATGTATTGAAAGACATTAAAGAGTGGTAAAGACAAGAAAGGGAGAGGTGGGAGATCGAGACAGAGCGAGAGAGAGAGAGAGAACTCGTGTTCGGGTGGCTAAGTTCCTTTCCCAAGACAACAAAAGTAGAGGACAGATAAGAACAGAAAGACAAGTGTGCAGGTTCTTGCGGAGCAAGATAAACAACACCTAATACACAAAATCCGTAGAAAACATATGCCTAAAGCGAAATCATCAGACAAGCATTGGTGTCACCTAACTCCTGAAAATGGAAAGAAAAAAAAAGTCACCTCCCCGCTTGGGAATCGAACCTCGAGCTCCCGTGTACCAGGTGGAAACACTAACCACTATGCTACTGAGGACACGTTAACGAATCAACAAATTATTGTAATGTGGACACACGCATAGGAATAATCACGGGACCTACTTCGATTGCGAATATAATTTTTTTCTATTCGCAATGGAATTGCGAATAGTCACTCCGATTAATAATATACAGTATATTTTTATTTTAATTCTCTATATTAATATTATATTATTCTAATGTTTATTGACTGTGGAAACTGTCTATTTGATTGCTCATATATATTTATTTAAGTGGCGAAATGAAATTTCTCTAATTAAAATAAATTAATAATAATTTAATAAAACACGTAGTGTAGAGCTGATGACAACATCAAATCAAACGGTACTTTACCTTATTCAAATATAAGCGGAGATACAATACAATACACATTTACATTGATTCTTCTTCTTCTTCTTCCTCCTCCTCTTCTTCTTCTTCTTCTTCTTCTTCTTCTTCTTCTTCTTCTTCTTCTTCTTCTTCTTCTTCTTCTTCTTCTTCTTCTTCCGAGGGAGTGCAAGAATTTAAAAAAAATGCCATGAATCCCTAGTCAAAAGCTAATGACCAGTGTTTAGTGAAGGAGAGCTTGGCATATGACACCACCACCTCAAGTCTGAGAATAGAAGTGGAGGCAGTTACAGCAGCTTTGCACTGGTTGGAGAACAAACTGTATACGATGCATGTTGTGATTGTGAATGATTCACAAATCATGCAGACAAAGGTGAAGACTGGTATGCTTCGTGCTGAATGGTATGCATCAATTCAGAGGTCATGGGTTGTGAACATTCACTTGATCTTTTCTCCAGGACACTGTAGTTGGAAATTAACAGATAGACAGATTGGCTGGTGCAGCATCATTGAGGGGTGAATTGATGCATGATAAGGCTCCTTCTTGGAGCGTGTGAATAATGCAGAAGAGCAGATATACTATAATGGTCTAGATAGAATGCAGCAGCAGGTCATGGTCTGAGGATCTGGTAGACAGTCGTTACTAAGAGGTAAAGCAAGAAGGATATTTAATCAGATTGCAGCGGGCACCATTAGTATTGGCACTCTACGCTGGCTGTTGAAGATGAGGACTTAGTGCTTATAGGAATGCCTTGAGTACACGACTCAACTCGAGAGAGTGCCGCACACCCAGTTAGCACCTCTGAAGTCAGTGTATCAACTCGAGGGAGTGCCTCACACCCAGTTAGCACCTCTGAAGTCAGTGTATCAACTCCAGGGAGTCCCAGTTAGCATCTCTGACGGCAGTGTATTAACTTGAGGGAGTGCCCAGTTAGCACCTCTGAAGTCAGTGTATCAACTCTAGGGAGTGCCCAGTTAGTATCTCTGAAGTCAGTGTATCAACTCGAGGGAGTGCCTCACACCCAGTTAGCACCTCTGAAGTCAGTGTATCAACTCCAGGGAGTCCCAGTTAGCATCTCTGACGGCAGTGTATTAACTTGAGGGAGTGCCCAGTTAGCACCTCTGAAGTCAGTGTATCAACTCTAGGGAGTGCCCAGTTAGTATCTCTGAAGTCAGTGTATCAACTCGAGGGAGTGCGTGTATCAACTCGAGAGAGTGCCCAGTTAGCACCTCTGAAGTCAGTGCATCAACTCGAGGGAGTGCCTCACACCCAGTTAGCACCTCTGAAGTCAGTGTATCAACTCGAGGGAGTGCCTCACACCCAGTTAGCACCTCTGAAGTCAGTGTATCAACTCCAGGGAGTCCCAGTTAGCATCTCTGACGGCAGTGTATTAACTTGAGGGAGTGCCCAGTTAGCACCTCTGAAGTCAGTGTATCAACTCTAGGGAGTGCCCAGTTAGTATCTCTGAAGTCAGTGTATCAACTCGAGGGAGTGCGTGTATCAACTCGAGAGAGTGCCCAGTTAGCACCTCTGAAGTCAGTGCATCAACTCGAGGGAGTGCCTCACACCCAGTTAGCACCTCTGAAGTCAGTGTATCAACTCGAGGGAGTGCCCAGTTAGCACCTCTGAAGTCAGTGTATCAACTTCAGCTTGCATTTATGTCAGGTTTGCTCCCTCTAAACACTAACCAGATTAAACTAACCCAGGTTAACAGACTATCTGTGTATGGGTAGGTTTTCATTCTTAACAGTTTCATCAGGAGAGCAGTCTTGCAGGCTACCATTTGTGATTCTCTATTGCCATGGGATGTTTGACTAGCACTATGGAGATTCTGTTTTTCATCTATATCCAGGAATGCTTGGTACCTGATCTCACTACTCAAAAGATTAGGGATACTTGTGATATTAGACACAGATGGTTCAATTGAACATTCACAGCCACATTCATTCTTGGAGAATCAAACACTTTTTGAGCTTAAGGCATCTACTATGTTTCTCTGAAAATAAGACCGGGTCTTATATTAATGTTAGCTTAAAAAATGCACTAGGGCTTATTTTCAGGGGATTTCTTACTTCTTTTTAATATACAGAACAGTGCAACAGCTGATCCAGAGTAACACACATCAAGGTGACATAGTCATCTGCACCGATGGGTCAGTGGTGAGAAACAGACGTAAGTGGTTGGGGCTTTATTGCAAAGGCTAATGGACGAGTCTTGAAAAAGGAGAGTCTGGCATATGAGACTACGACCTCCATCATGAGAATGGAGGTAGAGGCAGTAACAGCGTCATTCCGTTGGCTAGAGGAGACTACTACAACACACGTTGTATTTATTACGGATTAAAAGAGTATGCTTAGTAAGGTGGAGAAAGGAATGTTTCATGTGGAATGGCTCTCGTCGTTTCAGAGGTCAAGAGATTATGAGAATTGTATGGATATTTTGCCCTGGCCATGCGGGGTTGCGGGGGAATGAACAGGCTGATAGGCTAGCAGGGAATGCACCTCTTGGTGGCAGATTGCCTATGGACAAGGGGGAGGTGGTCGTGCGAACAGATTGAAAACCCATATGTGGAAAGAATGAGATTGCGGGGGATCGGCAGGGGTTCTGGAAGAATCTCAAAACTGAGAGGGAAGACCAGGAGAACGTTTAATCAGATAGCGGTGGGAACGATTAGTAGTGTGACTCTTTGCTGGCTGTTGAACAAGGGGCGAAGCATGTATGGGAATGTCCTGAGTGCAATGATGTTGGTTCTTAACTCAACTCAACTCATTTAATATACAGAGATCTATATTTATTCATGTACAAAATTCTAAATTTATTTAAATACAGTCATGTCATCTTCTTCTGAAACATTATCATCTCTCCAAATCCTGAATTCTGTCTGATCAATTGTCATTTGAGATCCAAGACCCATTATCACTGCAGTTTCATCCATAGCGATCATGATGGAGAGTTGCTATTTAAAAAAGTTGATGCCATCAACAAAGTACTTGAATGCAGGTGCATGCTTAATAACTTCATTCTAGCTGACGATCTTAACTAGGGCTTATTTAGGGGTAGGTCTTATATTAACCCTTTTAGGATGGAACAGCATTGGGCCAAATTTATCTTTCCCTCTGAAGAAGACGGGGTCATTTTTTTTTTTGGAGTACAGAAATGACTGAAGTGACAATTTTATAAATTCACAAAAAAAAATATATTAGAACCCTATATAAGTATATAAAAGTATATATATTCTTAAAGAGGATATAGTAAAGTTTATTTCTGTGTATGATTGAAGTTGATTTGTTCATGTTTATGCAAATTTGGTGGCCTCATTTGCATTTTGTGAAAAATAAAATATTTCATACCAGTATATATTCTTTGGTACTACATATTAACCCTTTACAGGACACAGCAGTCAAAAACGTCTCTACTCCAGAATGGGCAAAATGGCCAAAAGCGTCCATGACTACTAAGCGTTGTAATCACGCATTCACGAGACTTTGCGAGACTTCCTATTATCTACTTTCTGTTTATCTTGGTAACATGGCCGCCATTTGCTAACGTTTACTTTAAATTTAATCAGATTTTTAAATAGTTTTCGGGGTTCCTATGCTGTTTTTCAAAATGGATTTTGACGATTCTTCAAGTGATAGTGGAGATTTCGCTGGGTTCAATTTAAGGGACATTGAAGTGCACGAAGTTGACTGCATCGGAGCTTGATATCTATCAGTGATATCACCCATCAGCGTAAGCAGTGTACACAGTGTACACATTAGGATCTCTGATCTAGCACGTCTTCAGGGTTCAAAGCTAGCCGTTTAAAAAATCAAAAATCAACTAAAAACTGGGTTACTGCTCTAAAAAATCACAAAATAATATCCAATTGTTTAAATTTCGTTCAGCAAGCGGCCATTTGCAAACTCGAATGGCTGGGGAGCATTTAATTGGCCTGTGCTATTAAAAGCAAACCACTCAAAGCTGTTCTTACAACAGAGCTGATAAATCGGCCGAGCGGGTTTCTGGCTAGTGGCACGTCATGGCTGACGTCATGTATCAGCCCTTCCGTCCTTAAAAGCATCCTGAAAAATTGTGCTAGGTCTTATTTTAGGGGTAGGTCTTAATTTTGAGGAAACATGGTTCTTGTAGTGATATGTGACACTAATGCCTGTCAAGGAATTGGCAAAAATCAAGTATAATGATAAGACCACTTCAGAGATCACATGATCAAGCAGAAAGTTGAAAAATTAGTAGTTGAATGAATAATCTGGGGGGGGGGGGGAAGATATAGCAGTGTTAAGTTCTAAAGATATAACATTGGAAGCACCCCCTATGTGCACTGCAGCATTTAACAAATCATGTATTACGCACGACACATGGGCATATCTCTCCCCTCACCCCAGATATTATGAACATGTTGTGATTTTTACATGAAATTATGAGAGTGAACATTCATATGTTTAAAAATTTTCACATTCAATGTATCACCCAATAATATAACTTTTAATGAAGTTGTGCATGACTGGCGATAAAGTTGACTGATTTGAGGTGTGCCCTTAAATTATCTTTTGCAGATAATGATGATGAAGAAAGTGAGAGTTCAATAAAAGCAGCAGATTCTGTGCTGGTTTTAACAGCTGACAATTTTGATGATGCGATCAGTCAGAATCCAACTCTCCTGGTTGAATTTTATGCACCATGGTTTGTATGTTTGTAATCAAATAAACAATATTGTAAATTCTTATAATAAGATAATTAATGTGCAATTACTACTGTAGTCACTAAGTATCTTAGTAAAATTGTCAACGTTATGAGATCGGCATATTGGATAGACAACTCCAGTGTTACCTCATTCAATTCTCTGTGCCACTTTTTATTGTAGATGTCAGTTGGTACATATAGTTATTGGTAAGTTAGCTCCATTCGAAAGGAACAAAGAGAACAGTTTGTTTTGAGTGGTTTAACAATTGCAATATTTGACAATGCAACTATAGTTTCAAATGCAATATTAAAACAAATTCTTGTTTTGGTATGTTTATTTGTTCCTTTGTATTAACTTGAACATGTTCATTATGTGCCTACATGCTTGCATATTTGCTTGAGCTCGTATGTGTGTTCATACTTGCACATATTTTGTGTTTGTGATCAGAAATAAGAAGCAGGTCATTTGTGCCAGGTATTCCACATGTTGACATCTGATATGAAGTTAAGAAAACATAAATGTGAAACTGGTAAAATGATGACCAAACATTCACTGCAAGAGTGCTCAACATATGCAGAACAGGACATTATTATGGCTAATGCCAGCTCCATTTGAGGACAAACTCTGAATATGTCAACAATCTCAAGCTGACTGCTGCTATTTAAAATATATTCAAGTTGACATCTGAAGGTGTACACAGTAGAAGATCAAGCGTTAACTGAATCTTTCTGTCAGAGTTACCAGTGGTTTTAATAGTCAACATGCAATTGTTTCTACAGATCCAGATAAAGAATAAATTAGCATTGTTTTAAAAGAATACATGTACTGTATGTATTAATATAATATTGATATCTGGGTGTTTTGAAGTAATGCAGTAGATGTTCACACTATTATGCATATGTAAACCTGACAGTTTTGTAACAACTTGCATCATTAACTGGTACATGATATGCTTCAGGTGTGGCCACTGTAAAAGCCTTGCTCCCAAATACTCAGCTGCAGCAGAGGAACTGGCTAAACACGAGCCACCAGTGGTGCTGGCCACGGTTGATGCTACTGTTCACGCTGAACTTGCACAAAGGTATTTTGACTGCAGTAAGAATGTGGTTTGTTTGTACGCTGAACTTTGTTTCTGAGGTTCTGTAATATTCAGACTTGTAGAGTTTTGTGTCACTCCTACCTCAGTGGAAACAATCATCCAGGTGCACATACATCAATGATCACAGGATCAGTATATGGGGCTGGTGTGTCCATGAAAATCTATTGAAAAAGTAACTATTAACTCTTTACAGGGCAGACGCTCGTCCGTTTTTTATCCCTGAACGGGCAAGATTTTTTCAGGGTCGGTAAATTTTCGTGTCGCGTTAGTACAAACATCACAAATAAGGTGTTAGTCAACCGATTTTAGTTAAATAAACAACACAATGAAGGGAAAAGCATGCAGAATATGTTACTCACGTGATTGTTGTCGGTAATCCATATATGAATGCAAATATTTACGAAATACTGCATGTTTGTGATTTTCCGTCACCTATAAGGCAATTTACAAACACATTTTCAGAATCATAATCACTTTCTTTAAAGTCCGACTCAGACTGCTAATGCAAAGTAACGCTTTGCACTGATATCTAGCTCCGATTAATAGTCAACTTCGCGCCCTTTAATGTCACTTAAATTGAACAGAGCGAAATCTCGGCTATCACTTGAAGAATCGCCGAAATCCGTTTTGGAAAACAGCGTAAAAACCCCGAAAACTATCAAAAAAAGTCCGTAAAAGTCTGTTCAAATTCATAGTAGGCGCTTTACAAATGGCGGCCACGTTGATAAGCTATCGGCGAAAGCGAAAGTAGCCGTCGGAAGTATCGGAAAGCCGAGAGATCGCGTTATTACAATGCATAATAGTATCGGCCGGTTTGGGACGTTTGCCCGTTTAGGGTATCGGACATAAATGGCCGATCTGCCTTGTAAAGGGTTAAAATATGTTTTAAATTCAAGAAAAAGTGTGACATATGAAATCTAGGCTGAAATTTGGTTAGATCAGGGCCTGAGAAAGATGTGATGGTGGGATATGTAATTGTCAGTGGTACATTTTTGGCACCATAACTAATTGCACTTAATGAATAATTACAGCATTTTTTAGATGCTAGCTTTCTGTTTATATTCGCACATCATGCGTGTAAGATTTCTGGTAGTTCATTACAAATATTAGCAGTTATCATTAATAATGTAGTGTGTGATCATGACTGGTTGTTGGTTTCCTTAGTGACAGATTCACACATTCAACATCACACTCACACAATACAAATGGGTGTTAGGTTATGTAGGTAAATGTAGGCTCATTTCTGTAGTTATGTTACAGTATTTTATAGGTTTGTTGTAGTGTGTGTGGAAGTCTCACACCCGCAGCAAAATCATTTATAGAAAAGAGATAGGACATGCTCGTTCTAATCACTTATCTTATAAACATGCACATTTTCTCCTTAGGTTTGAAGTGACAGGGTACCCCACACTGAGATTTTTCAAGAATGGAAGAGACTATGAGTATGATGGGCCACGAGAAACACAAGGTTAGTCTGTTACAATTACAGGATAATTACATTTCGGGAAGAAGCGAAGTGTTAATTTAACATTAAGTTTTATGCAATAAAGATGCTTTTTGTCACCTTATTATTCTTACTGACTATAGAGTGGAATTTGACAACAATAACTACCACCAGAAACGGAATCTGACAGAGCAGCTTGATGATCTCAACTTTGCAGATGGCTTCCCTGTCCCAGTCATGAAATCATATGTAAGATAAGCACCCATGATAGGAGGTCACAACAACCAGGTCTAAAGTAAGATAAAGACAAAGGTAATGAGAATAAACCAAGCAAATGATAATCTGATCTTCCTTAGAGGTGGAATCACACACTATATCAGTATAGACAAAAATTGGGGAACAGAGATATTAAAATTAGAATACTGAAGCCAAAAGGAGCTTTCATAGCTCTAAGGAGTTCATGGAAATCAAGGGAAATTAAACTTAGGATTTTTAACTATTAACATTAAATCATTGCTACTGTATGGATTAAAACAATCTAACATCTTATTTTTTTTAATTTCAATTCCTATCCTTTTAAATAGTGAGTTATTGCTGTTATCCTTTTGTTATTTTTCTTTTCTGATCACAGTAAAGCCTGGTGCTGTTTGCTGGTTATTTTACTATTTTACATGTCTTATGGTAATCTGATATTGAAATTTCTATGTTACTTCATTCTGGTATTGTATGTTTTATATTTTAGGCATTGTAGAATACATGAAAAAAATTGCCGATCCTAAATGGGAGCCAGAACCAGAGGCTGTCATCACCCTGACTGCGGATAATTTTGATGAAACTGTCAACAATGAGAAACTGATGCTGGTGGAGTTCTATGCACCATGGTGAGATTCTTTAGCCTTGTGCCAGTCAAATCCTTGTATGTAAAAGTAATAGGATCCAGTGGGAAGATTTGAGCTGCCTACAGCATCTTAATTACTGTTTAGCAAACAGATTGTTAAAACAACAAATGTAAATTCATTTGACAGAATTTGCAATGTACAGTCATATATTGGACATGGAAATATGTACACAAAGATTGGCATAGACAGTTACCTCGCAGCACATTAACCCTTTACAGGGCAGACGCTTGTCCGTTTTCTAGCCCTGATTTCAGGTTCGGTAAAATTTCGGGTCGCGTTAGTAAAAACATCACAAATAAGGTGTTAGTCAACCGATTTTAGTTAAATAAACAACACAATGAAGGGAAAAGCATGCAGAATATGTTACTCATGTGATTGTTGTCGGTAATCCATATATGAACACAAATATTTACGAAATACGGCATGTTGTTTGTGATTTTCCGTCATCTATACGGCAATTTACAAACACATTTTCAGAATCATAATCACTTTCTTTAAAGTCCGACTCAGACTGCTAATGCAAAGTAACGCTTTGCACTGATATCTAGCGACGATTAATAGTCAACTTCGTGCTCTTTAATGTCATTTAAATTGAACCTAGCGAAATCTCGGCTATCACTTGAAGAATCGCCAAAATCCATTTTGAAAAACAGCGTAAAAATCCAGAAAACTATCAAAAATTGTCCGTAAAAGTCCGTTCAAATTCATACTATCGCGTTTACAAATGGCGGCCACGTTGTCAAGCTGTCAGCGAAAGCGAAAGTAGCCGTCGGAAAGCCGAGAGATCCCGTTTTTACAATGCATAATAGTATCGGCCGGAATCGGACACTACGATCGTTTTATGGCATTGGCCGCTGTGACCTGTAAAGGGTTAAAAAAATATTTTGTAGTTGAACTTAATTTCACCCTATTGGCTAAATATAAATTTGTTCAAACCTGAGTAAATATAGCTTGTTCCACATGCTTATTCCCTGACACTGAAGCAAACGGACACCTTCTACAGACATTGCTCATATTGAAGATTTTACAAATCTGCTTGGACTCCTGAATGATCCAGCTCAAAATGGATACCAGGAGATGTCCAGGGAAGTAAGGGCAGCCAACATGATACTGACCACATGACCCACCCAGTGCTGATGGCCTATCAGTCTAGCACCATGTACCCAGTGAGTCATCAGGCATGTAAAGGGGACCTTGACTGTGTACATGAGGTGTGGACACAGGCACAGTTGTGATAGACTCAGAGGATGCACACAGCAGGCTGCCCTTACCATTAGGTGGATAGCTGCTGCCATCACCCTCAGGAGGAGGGTGCTCACATGCGATCATCTTATCCAGTGTTACATCCAGGTCTGCCACAAGATTCTCCTCTGTCACTAGTCTTGGCAATCACAGAACAACTTGTCAGGAGGGGATGGACATGATGTTTCTGATATCAACATGAACTCAACTAATTTAATTAATATGATCAAATGTCACTGTTACAAAAAGAAGTATTCCACAGCAGATATTGCCAACAAAGGATGAAATGAGTTAACATACCTAGGTCATAGCATCACGAGGGTTTATTTATTTTACACAGCCTTACACTTTTGGGAGATATACTTCCTCAAAGGGACTGCTAGCAGGGAAACCAGCCAACCATTTACTATGTTCCACCGTTTAATTGTTTTCTATAGAAACATATCAGTAACAACCAGCCAGCCTTTCTTTATTACTGTTTCTGGTAGGTGTGGTCACTGCAAGAAGTTGACTCCTGTTTATGAAAAAGCAGCAAAGGAGCTGTCGAAGATAGAACCACCAATTCTGTTAGCTAAAGTTGATGCGACCAAAGAGTCAGAACTGGCAGTCAGATATAATGTCACTGGTTACCCAACTCTTAAGGTCTTCAGGAGTGGCAAAGCTACAGATTACAGAGGAGAGCGCAATACTCCATATGGTAAGAACCAAGAGGAAGTTGATATATTTCTGCTGTCATGCTCTTTTCTGTCAATCTCTCTGTCTATCTGTCTATCCCATGGTAGTGCAATTGCTTGCCTGCTGGCCCAGTAGTCATGGCTTCTAATTTGATTCGTATCAAGGTGGATTTTTAAAACTGACCTGGGCTCAGATGTGCAGGCATGGCTTTAACCACATCATCTCTCAGATGTGCAGGCATGGCTTTAACCACATCATCTCTCAGATGTGAGTTGGTCTAGACAAATATGAGGCTAGCACCCTGTGCCAGACATGCAAAGGGTTCCTTTATTTGATGTTTTTACATGCACACGCACACGCGCGAGCACACATGCACACAATGCCACATGCTTACAGTAAAACATACTAGAGGACATATGCACAGAGGTAAAAAATATCCATAAAATCTATGGATGGTCAGAGAGGTGTTACCATTTATTGGAGAGTGTGACAATGCACATAAGCACTGCAATTCAATATGATACAGAGCTTTTAGAAGCAGATTCAGATAACATTCTTGAAAGATTACTGAAGACAATGGTAATTACAGAGTTATATGGGCAGCAATAAGTAACATACATCAAAGACAGCAGATTCCTTATCTGCTGAACACGACCTCAGTCTCCTAGGCTAATAACCATTTGTTGTTAGTAAATAAATCACTTAAATTCTTCACATGAGTCCCAGTATTATAACATGGACATGCAAGATTAATGTTGTAATTCTACATATAACTTAGTGATTCTTTGTGGGATTCCATTCTTAACAGTTTATGAAGTTCACAGATACCATCTAAAGTTATAATGTATCAGGTAGTTACTGATATTCGCTCATTACACATCAGCCTACAGTCTCATTTGTTCAGTGGTTCACGATTCGCGAACAAATAACATGGACACTGTTATTGCCTTTCCTGCCAGCTGTGAAATTCGTGATATGATTCGTTTTCTTCAAGCATAAGGTCAAAATGCGGCCAAGATTCGTCGTCGATTGTGTCATGTTTACGATGATAACATTATGAGTGACAGTTCTGTGAGGTATTGGTGCAGGAAATTCAGAGATTGGTGTAAAGATGTGCATGATGAGAGCGGACAAGGATGACATTCATGTGTGACAGTTGAGCTAATTCAAAAAGTCGAGCATGTCGTAGTGAAAAATCGCCGTTTCATATTTTTAAGATCTTTCTACAGAATTTCCTCAAATTTCTAATACTAGTCTGCTTCAAATTGTCCCAGAGAGGTTAGGTTACCACTAATTCTATTCACGGTGGGTACCAAAGCAACTGACTGACGTTCACAAATCTCAAAGTATGGGCTCAGCTTTGACGTTCCTTCTGCGCTACTGTGAAGATGGGGATGCATTTCTTGACAGAATAGCCACTGGGGACAAGACACTTCATGAATGCAGAGACAAAGGACAATCAAAACAGTGGATGCATACTCATTCTCCAAACAAGCTCAGACAATTCAAGCAAACATTTTCGCAACGAAAAATGATGGTTACAGTATTCTGGGACTGCAAGGGCATTTTGTTGATGGAATTCATGACACTATGGACCACAATATTGTCAGATGTTTATTGTGAAATACTGAAGAAGCTTCGTTGGCCCATCCAAAACAAAAGGTGTGAAATGCTCACCAGTGGTCTCATGACCCTGCACAACTTGTGGCCACCTACTGCTGCTTGCACAAAGGCTTTACTTGAGCAGTTTAAGTGGGACACTTTCAACCACCCTCTTACAGACTGGACTTGCATCAAGCTGCGATCATCTCTTCGGCAAGATGAAGGTCTGGCTGGCTACCCAGTGCTTGGACACTGCTGAGGAGCTCAGGGACGGAGTCAACAACTGGCTAAGTACCCTGGTAGCACAGTTCCTTGATGAGGGGTTACAAAAGCTTGTGCCATTGTACGACAAGTGCCTGAATTTATGTGGTGATTATGTGGCAAAGTAATGGAGTGATGTATGTAACTTTTGTATGTATGTTACCAATTTGTTTAAATTGTTACCAGAGGTTGATTTTGGAATATCCCCCCACATTATCCACCCATTAAATTCATTAATTTAATCTAGTTTTGGTGGCAGTAACAGTTTCCTGATATCTGAAAGTGCTGAACATGCAAAGAGCAACTAATGTAGGACATTCTAGTAATAAAGGCTGCTAACAAGGTACTTTCATTGAATATAAAGAAAACAGATTTGAAGACTTGAAAAGGTACAAAACGAAGCCATGTGCATCATTTTGGGCTGCATGAGAGACATCAGCTGTGTAGCAATGAGATACATTCTTGACTTCCCGACAATGGAACAGAGGATCAAGATCTGGAGAGCCGGTGCATACATAAAAATAAGTGCAGATGAGCAGCACCCTCTGCATGACGCTATATTCAGAGAAAAGGTTGACAGGCTAAAGAGGGGCAAATCATGGATGGGCCGGGTGGAAGATGTCATCAGACAGGTCTGCAGTCTTACCAGTATCAACCCCGGCAAGGAATGGGTGCCGGTGCCTCCAGCTTTTAAGTGCACTTTCTCCTGCATTATCACACTCGACAGACGGTGCAGAGAGCAGAACCCTGCAGCTGTCAATGCAGAGATGAACGCGCTCATCTATGAACACTCAGATAGCCGCGAAGTGCTCATCTATACAGATGGATCCATTGTAAAGCAGCAGAGAAGTGCGTGGGCATTTACAGCCCGTTCAGCGGGCCGAACAGTTCAAGAATCCAGTGGTGCTCACTCTATGACCACGAGCAGCATGACGATGGAGGTGATGGCAGTTACAGGCTTTCATATGGCTGGAATCACAGCATTATACCAACATGTGTGTACTAAATGATTCAGTGAGCATGATACAGAAGGTCGAAGCTGGATCTGTATGTAGACAATGGACTGAGTCGCTGCGGAAGTCTGTTGTCCGTAAAGTCACCTTCATCTTCGTCCCGGGACATGCGGGAGTCTAAGGAAATGAACGAGCTGATAAACTGGCTGGCTCTGCACCCCCTGTAGATGGCCAGCCCATGGATCGTGTCGATGTTATTAGCGTCCTTAAAGATATGGCGAGAACAGAGGACTTTGACGTCAGTGAATCCACATCGCTGTCCAGGATGAAAGACTTGGGAGTAAGAATCGGCACGGCCAGACGCGAGAGGTACATCGGGAAAATGAGGTGCTTCATCAACCAACACAGAACTGGCATTATTAGCCACCGAACGCTGATGCATATGCTGGGGGGGAGGATCTGAGCACCTATGGACCTGTTTGGAGTGCAATGAAGATGCCCCAACTGATAACTGATAAAGAAAACAGAAAAAAATGATTATATCATTGAAAAGATAACATAAAAATGTGACAATAATAGAAGGAAAAATGCTTAACAAAGTCAATACATTCAAATATAACATCAGATGAAAGATGTGTGGCATAGGTAAAAAATGGAATAAGCCAAGCAAAAGATGCATTTCAGAATATGAAAAGTATCTTGTTACAAATGGCTTTCATTGAGTGTCAGAAGGGGAGTACTGACATGTGATATCAAACTGTGTTCTGCTGTATAGCAGTGAATCTAGGAATGTGAAATGTGATATCAAACTGTGTTCTGCTGTATAGCAGTGAATCTAGGAATGTGAAATGATAATTTAGGAAGAATTTGTAGGCTCTGAGGTGAATGTTGTGAATATCTCGGACAACTAGAGAAACTAATAACCATTGCCTGGAAGACATTGATGAAAGTAGAACATCACACACAACTGTCAGAAGGATCTTTGCTGATATAATGAGATGGAAAGCATTGGAGAAGGTTATGATGATAAAAAAGATCTTTGCTTATATAATTAGAAGAAAAGCATTGGATAAAGTTAAAACGATAAGAAAGATCAGTTGTAGAAGAGGCATAGGGAGATCAAGCTAAATGATGCTTGTTGGTCTCAGGAAATGGCATGGTGGGATATCATCAGTAGGATGGATCTACAACACCAAGGGTAGAGACCTGAACATCTGTGCCACTTTTCAGGATGAAATAAACTAACAGTTCACTGCTTTTACATGAACACCTATGTATAATGTCATCTTTTGCTTTCTACTATTATCATGTAGTTTGGTAAATAGACTGATCTTGTGGTCTTGTTTTGTGCTTGCAGACATTGCCTCCTATATGAAGAATCAGATTGGAGATGGTGCTAAAGAGATCAGTAACATCAAGAACTTGAAAGAGTTCTTTATGCCAGATGAGATCAGTGTGGTGGGTTTTTTTGAATCCCCTAAAAACTCTAAAGTTGCTCCATTCAGAGACTTATGTAAGTAGCTTGTGATTAATTAAGCAATATTATTTTGTTGATAGACTTGTGTGTTACACATGTAGAGAAGACATTTCTGTGAACTCTTGTACAGTTTCTTTAATCACTCATCATCTTGTTACTTTAAATCAACATAAGTTTGATAATATTACACCAGAAGTCTGGCCATCATATCTTTCTTGTAGAGGCAGTAGAGTTCCTATATTTCTTCATGTACTCAGCTGATGCTATAGCTGATTCATTTATATGCTGGGGTTTTCGAGGAGTTTTTATCTGTTGAGAAATGTGTGTTACTGGGTTTAATCAGTATCACTTGTTTTACTATTAACTTAATGGGTTGTTACCGCTGAATGGAACTTTTGCTGGAAGATCATGAATGGAAGCTGCTGGGGTTGTTCCCCAGCTCATCTACTGCTGTGTCCTCCACAGAACATGCTCCTGCTGTTTACTGTCTACATCCTAAATGGTCTTAGAGTTTCACTGAGAAATTCATGTTTTCTTCTGTTGTCTAAGCTAAATCTCAGTTGATATCTCACTGAGAAACTCATGTTTTCTTCTGTTGTCTCAGCTAAATCTCAATTGATATCTCACTGAGAAATTCATGTTTTCCTCTGTTGTCTCAGCTAAATCTCGGTTGATATCTCACTGAGAAATTCATGTTTTCTTCTGTTGTCTCAGCTAAATCTCAGTTGATATCTCACTGAGAAACTCATGTTTTCTTCTGTTGTCTCAGCTAAATCTCAGTTGATATCTCACTGAGAAACTCATGTTTTCTTCTGTTGTCTCAGCTAAATCTCAGTTGATATCTCACTGAGAAATTCATGTTTTCCTCTGTTGTCTCAGCTAAATCTCGGTTGATATCTCACTGAGAAATTCATGTTTTCTTCTGTTGTCTCAGCTAAATCTCAGTTGATATCTCACTGAGAAACTCATGTTTTCTTCTGTTGTCTCAGCTAAATCTCAGTTGATATCTCACTGAGAAACTCATGTTTTCTTCTGTTGTCTCAGCTAAATCTCAGTTGATATCTCACTGAGAAACTCATGTTTTCTTCTGTTGTCTCAGCTAAATCTCAGTTGATATCTCACTGAGAAACTCATGTTTTCTTCTGTTGTCTCAGCTAAATCTCAGTTGATATCTCACTGAGAAACTCATGTTTTCTTCTGTTGTCTCAGCTAAATCTCAGTTGATATCTCACTGAGAAACTCATGTTTTCTTCTGTTGTCTCAGCTAAATCTCAGTTGAAGACTATCTGCAACTTGGTATTCTTTCTCTACACCCTGCAAGTAGAATAGGTTGGGGAGTTACTTAGGGGTAGAGGCATTGTGGTGTTGAATTACATTCCTTCCTTGTGTGAGCACGGATTATTTGTGCAATGAGAAATACTTCCCTCACAGATGCCACACGTTCATGCCAGCAAGGTGTCAGTCACAAGCTGACCAATGATTGACACCTACAACAAAAATGTCCACAGACCTTGTCTAATGGTTATGCACTTGTAGACTCAGCAGTGATATATTTGTTTGGCAACAAATGAGACATTCCTGCAAGCTACATCTCCCTGAGTCATAGAGTCCATGTCAGTCTACTGGCTGGCCATTCTCAAACTGTTTCATGACAGCATAGAAGGTTCTGGGCATGGGACTGTTCACTTTTTGACAAAGAGGTCATTGATTCATTGAGCATGTGTATTTTGTTGAGGGACACATTAGTTTATCTCTTATCACTTTATTCATATATACTTTATTTAGTTGTTATTAATTGAAGCCATAGAAGCCACCAATTTCTCCATCTTTGCCAGTATTTAGTACACTGAAATGCCTCAAATGTGATACTTCATCTTCATACTACTTTTATTCTCCAATTTGTTTTTTACCGTCCATTTTATCCTGTTTTGTTTTCATTTTTAAACTTTTCGCTACATTTGTGGATATGTGTTTACTATTTTTATATTTTATGTTATATTTTTGTGATGTTTTTATTAAGACACATTTTTTTTAATTTTTTTTTTTTAAATTCGCATATCCTTTACAGGACATTGCTGTCAACAGCAGCATCTTTCAGCTGTCTGTTGATTTCTTGGCAAGATTACGCTCAGTAGTTTGCCATTGCTTTCTGAGCGGCCGGCTCAGTTATCCCACAAGTCACCAGCGGGGGTAGAACCGCTCCCAGTTCTCACTCGCTATGAGACTCTGCGTGATAAACGGGATTATGGAGAAAGTGTTGTAACCCCTCGGCCAGAGAGACCGGCATTAAGACACATAAATAAGTTAAATAGCCGTGATTTTTAGTAGACGGTGTACTGACGTACTACAGAAGCAGTTTGAGATAAATAATCATTTGAGAGATCTCAATGAAGACCAACTATTTCACACCCTCATTCCAGTATATGACAATCTATTTGATAATAAAATACACAACCCACAATAGAAAGAAACATATTTTCACACAACAAACAAGATTGTGTCTGCTTTATTTTCCACAGCAAATGACATTCGAGATGAATTCAATTTTGCCATTGTATTTAATGAAGAAGTAAGGGAAGCTTACAAAGTCAAACCAAACTCACTGGTTGTGTTTGCTGCAGAAAGATTTCACACTAAATATGAGCCCAAGTGGTATACAATGCAAGTCAAAGTGAGCATGCCATTCACCATTCTTTTGTTTTACTTGTAAACTTTTTTTAAAGCATGGATCAAACAGACATAACTACAAGACATAATGTCTTGGTACATTTAAACAAAGCAGCAGTAGAATAACATCAGTTCAGTTCAGTGTTGATTATCATGATTTCATTCTGAACTGACTGCTGGTTTGATGCTGATCAATGGTCCAATTGGTGTGCAGCTATTTTCCAGCTATGACAATCTACAACTAAATTCCTACATTCTAGCCTTAAAAATAATCTGACAATTGTATGGTACCCATTTCTATGAGGCTGGGTTGACCTCAGAGCCAGACAGGTTGGAAAAAATCATCTTGCCTAAACCCCCTCTGCCGTGCGTCCACCTTGACGAGGTAGAGGGGCTTGCGCGTTTCTATGACCCCAAGAGCTATGCCGACGGTAGCACTGCTACTGGTAGGGTCACCCATGTCGGACAGGTCAAGGGAGAGGGACCAGACGAAGTGACGCACAAACCTGCTGCCTTGTAGGTAGACTGGGGACAGTCAAAGGCTAGGGAAAGCATCCCGAAAAGTGCTTGTCGAAATCGGATGTACTGAGCCACAAGCTTGACAAAGAAGTGCAACGTAACTTTATCATTTCATGATGCCACAGATGAAAATTAATCGTTATGGTGCTAATCCCGTGAAGTCCCATCAGGCGGTGATAGTGCCGGGCCCCCTGCCTCGAGGGGGTCCACCCATGACTACTGGTGGTCACCTTCCCCTGTGCTGTGGAGTCAAGGCACAGAGGAGTAGGTTAAGAGCTATTGACCAAATACCAAGGACACTCAACATACTACAGTGGAATGCCGAAGGAGTTTATAACAAGAAAGAATCCCTGACACAGCGTCTTCATAAAGATAGAATAGATGTGGCATGCATTCAAGAGACACACCTCAATGCCAATCGCAAATTTTCAGTCAGAGGATATCAGGCCACACGTTTCGACCGCGAAGGACATAAAGGAGGAGTTCTAATACTTACGAAATACAATACCTTGCAGCGAAGTATCTGTGATCTCTGACAACCAAACAGAAATTATAGGTGTTGATATAATGATAAAGGACGTGAAAATAAGAATCTACAATCTGTATAGCCCAGCAGATAAGGACCTTACACTCTCAAACATGAAAATAACTGACACAAACTGCATTATTGTCGGAGACTTTAATAGCCGTTCAGAAAGATGGGGATACCCAGATACTGACAAAAGAGGAGATGAATTGGAGGACTGGGAAATAGACTCAAATCTCCATCTACTCAACAAAGCGGATGACACACCGAGCTTCTACTCCAGAAGATGGCTTACCACTTCTACTCCAGACTTAGCTTTCTGCACAGGAGACATCCTCCACAAAATCGATCGCCATGTGCTGGACCAATTAGCAGGTAGTGACCACAGACCAATCAAGCTTGTAATGAATATGGAGTATGTTCCACAGGAGCAAAAGCCCTTGCCCCGCTGGAATTACAAACGAGCAGATTGGGACAGATTTGCCATACTAACAGACAAATATTGTGAAAACATAAATACACGATATGGCAACATAAAGCAAATGGTGGAAAGTCTAAACAGAGCGATAATACAGGCAGCCACTGAGTCCATTCCTAGAGGAGCGAGGAAAAATTACAAACCATACTGGACTGAAGAACTACAAAGTTTGGAGGACAAAGTTGAAGATGCCAGGAAGACAGCAGAGAGAGAACAAACAATTGAAGCGAATATCTCTCTCAAAGCCATCTCAGCAAAATATAAAAGAACAGTAAATCAAACAACAAGAGATTGTTGGAGGGAAAAAACAGAAAACCTGAATTTTGACAGGGATGGAAACAAACTATGGAAACTAGTGAAAGCCATGAACAATGAAGGACCTAGAAACAAACAAATAACAATTAAACAAGGAAATGCCTTGCTTACAGGAAAAAAGGCTGCAAATGCACTAATGGAACACTATGCAAATGCAAACCACATTGATATTACAACCGAACAGAAGAAAGCAATCAAAGACAAACAGATACATCATAGAAATACAGAGACAGCAGCAGAATATATGATGGCAAATCTAACAATGGAAGAAATGGAACAGGCAATGAATACCCTAAAAAAGAAGAAATCACCAGGAAAGGATGGAATCACAAATGAAATGCTAATAGGACTAGGCAACAAGGCAAAAAAGAAACTACTAGCAGTCCTAAATAACAGCTGGAAGAGAGGAATAGTCCCACAGGCATGGAAGGAAGCTATACTAATACCAGTCCCAAAGAAAGGAAAAGACCTGGAAGAACCAAATGGCTATCGACCTATCAGTCTACTTAGCTGTGTAGGAAAATTAATGGAACGCATTATCAATGGCAGGCTAACATGGCATCTGGAAGAAAACAAACTCTTAACACCACACCAAGCAGGATTCAGAAAGTACAGATCCACTGAAGATCAAATAACCTATATAGCTCAGGAAATAGAGGATGCCTTCCAAGAGAAAAAGCACACACTAGCAGTCTGGATAGATTTAGAAAAAGCATTTGATAAAGTATGGAAGGAAGGACTGAAAGTAAAACTGCAAAACATGCATGTTTGTGGAAAAATGTATAAATGGATCAGCCACTACCTTGAGAACAGAACTGCCAGGACAAAAGTACAAGGACAAACAAGCAAAATGATGCTGCTGGAGCAAGGTGTCCCCCAAGGAGGAGTTCTTTCACCAACATTATTCCTAGCATATATAAATGACATCACAGAAAATTTTCCAGCCAGAGTACACACATCCTCCTTTGCAGATGACCTAGCCATATGGACATCTGAAGAATATATTAGTACAGCTAACAGCAGAATACAGCAAGCCTTATTAGCGCTAGAGGACTGGTCAAAATCATGGCTAGTGAAGATAAGTGAGGAGAAAACAACATGCACAGTGTTCTCCCTCTCAAATAAAACTCAGCAACCTAAGCTGGTATTGAATGGAAAAATATTGCGCCATGAAGAAAATCCAAACTATCTAGGAGTCACCTTTGATCGTCGCCTGACATGGAAGACACAGGTTGAGAAAAATCGAACAAGAGCAAGGCAGAGAATGGCAATCATGAAAAAGCTTGCTGGTACAACGTGGGGAGCAGATGAGAAAGTTCTCAAGAAGTTATATACTGGACGGGTGAGGCCAGTACTGGAATATGGCATTGCAGCTTGGGCAACAGCAGCTAAGTCAAACTTTAACAAAATAAGTAGAGTCCAAAACCAAGGAATGCGAATCATAACTGGAAGCCTGAAGACAACGCCTATTAATGAACTAGAAAAGATCACTTGTTTACAACCAATGCAGGATAGAAGAGATAGCAGAGCCCAGCAACAAGCAGAAAAATTTAGAAGATTGACAGACCACCCTATGTACAACAGATTTAATGGTTTTGGAAAGGGAAGACTGAAGCGTAGCAACTTTGTAGAAACTGCAAAACGAAGGATTAGGGCAGATCCTATACTTAACATATCAACAGTCAAGCCCATACACAATGCACACAAGTTCCCAGCTTGGAGACAGCAGCAACTGCCTGAGATGATAGAAAACATTCCTGGTATTGAGAAAAAGAACACTCAGCATGAAACCGAAAGAAGAGAAATAACCCTAAACTACATAAAAGAACATTACCCAAGCAGGAATTGGACCCATGCATATACAGATGGATCAGCCAAAAATTCAATAGAGAATGGAGGAGGAGGAATTCTCCTAAATTTAAAAAATGGAGTGAAAAAAACACATTCAATGGCAACTGGAAAATTTTCAAGTAACTTCAAAGCGGAGGTAGAGGCTTTGAAAACTGCAGCAGAAATGCTCCTGATGGAGGAAAATAAAGAGAAGCAAATAGCTATCTTCACAGATGCAAAGTCAGTTGTCTCAATACTGAAGAGCAATAACAGCACAGAACTAACTGACCTAAGAGCAGCACTCCATGGTCTATGCCAGAAATCCAAAAAAGTTGTAATACAGTGGATCCCATCACATTGCAGTATACCTGGAAACGAAGAGGCTGACAGACTGGCAAAAGAGGGCGGACGACTACCACAGCCTGACATAGACATAACCTATAATGAGGCAAAGAGGTTGATAAAAAGCACTTATAGAACCAAATGGGAATCAGAGCATCCAGGCCATCAGAAGGATGATGCATATTACAAACTCGACCGAAGAGAACAAGTAGCAATCTTCAGACTCCGCACAGGACATAACAGGCTGAAATACCACTTGTTCAATAAACTAAAGATAGGAGATACCGATGAATGTAATTGTAGAACTGGAAAAATGACAGCAAAACATTTGCTGCAGGATTGCCCAACGTATGCAGAACAGAGAAAGATATTTTGGCCCACACCTGCTTCATTTGAGGACAAGCTCTATGGAGATATCAACAAGCTCAAGTTGACCGCAGCTTACTTTAACTGCATACAGGTTGACATTTAAAGGTGCATGAAGACCCAGAGGCATGAAATGGAATATTGCTTGGATAGCAAATCCATTATGTGGAAAGTCCAAATCGAAAGCTTGCTGTGTGGGCTTCATAAAAGGTGGAAAAGTGCTCTAGTGGCACGAAATGGAATATTGCTTGGATAGCAAATCCATTACGTGGAAAGTCCGAATCAAAAGCCCATTGTGTGGGCTTCATAAAAGGTGGAAAAGTGTCCTAGTGGCATGAAATGGAATATTGCTTGGATAGCAAATCCATTACGTGGAAAGTCCTAATCAAAAGCCCACTGTGTGGACTTCATAAAAGGTGGAAAAGTGTCCTAGTGGCACGAAATGGAATATTGCTTGGATAGCAAATCCATTACATGGAAAGTCCGAATCGAAAGCTCATTGTGTGGATGTCATCTGCAGACTGCATACTTCTGGTTTCCGGAAGAACAGCCTATGGTGAACGGAAGGCCCAATATACGGAAGTGAGGCTAAGCAGCCATGTGCAGGACGTGACGATTCCTTGGGTGAGCCCAGTACCAGAGCGCTATGTATCGGCTCTGCAAGTATGGAAGCCTCCTTGGATGGCGGGGAATGCCCATGGTCTGCCCCTGCCTTCCCTTGAGGGCTGACCAGGATCTTTGGCTGTTCTATATGGACCAGCTGGGATGGGGGATAACACCACAACAGTGAGAGTCAAACGTCCTAAGAAACCCCCGGGAAGGTTAACCCGGTCAACAAATGCCCGCAGAAGTCGGATGTGTCGGCCTAACGGCGCAAGAACGCAGCTCTGCTGTAAACAGGCACAACGCAATCACATCTGGAAAAAAAAAACTCCGGATGAACGAAGAAGAAGAATCTTGCCTAAACTGGGGATTGACCCCCCACACCACTATCTAGATAGGCAAGCACAGTTGACAATATGCCACAGCTGCTACTTTGACAAGATAAGTAATTACATTCTACTATCACAGTTATTTGCAAAATGACCACATTTACCATTTAAAAATTCAAGGTACATTATTTTATAAGGTGGTTGGCAGAATTAACACAAATATTGGTCAAATTGTCACAACCTGGACCCAGCTCCTGAAGCTTAGGCCCAGCCCTGACATGGAATACATGCTCGTACTATAACTGGTTGTGAAAGCTGAGTGTTCATAAATGAGAATTCTGGTTGAGTCAGTTGCACAGTGAAATGTCTAGATATTAGCTACGTTTTGGGGGAAATCTGAAATGCCTATTGGAGTAGCCTGCGTCTGGCCATCTATACATTATCTTGTGGTAACACACCAGAGCCTACTACACACACTGCACCCATTCTCACACCATAACCCCAGCACCTGTTCTTGTAGCTCCAACTTCACACATGTTCTTGACCTTGCTCTGCAAACCTGACCTTGTTAAAACCTAAACTCATCATTGCTTTCCAGTCCTCAAATGAAGCTCATCTGACTTTATATCCCAACCCCTTACCTCCAACCTTACACTCAACCTCACATTCAAACCTAAACGCAACCCTTCATCATATCCTGCACTCAACCAAACAATCAAATCCTGCACTCAACCTCACACACAACATTGTATTCAACCCTTCATCAAATCCTGCTCTCCACCCTTCATCAAATCCTGCACTCAATCTCACACACAGCATTACTCAACCCTTCATCAAATCCTGCTCTCAACCCTTCATCAAATCCTGCTCTCAACCCTTCATCAAATCCTGCACTCAACCTCACACAGAGCATTATTCAACCCTTCATCAAATCCTGCTCTCAACTCTTCATCAAATCCTGCTCTCAACCCTTCATTAAATCCTGCTCTCAACCCATCATCAAATCCTGCACTCAACCTCACACACAGCATTACTCAACCCTTCATCAAATCCTGCTCCCAACTCTTCATCAAATCCTGCACTCAACCCTTCATCAAATCCTGCACTCAACCTCACACACAACATTGTACACAATCCTTCATCGAATCCTGAATACAGTCCTCTATTTGGTACATGACAGGCAGCCTGTCACACATAACTAACTTTAAGCTTTTAACAGTGGGTATAATGCATTGTCACAGAATAGGCCAGAATTTTCCTGCACATTGATAATAAAACTGAACTTTCATAATCAGTAGTACCTATAAACTCAGAGTGGGTTCGTCTGATGGGGAGGGATACTGTTAATAGGGAAAACTAATCTGCACGCAAAATTCAGTCCAGCGCTACTAGAAGTAGTATTATGGACTATGCTTGAGTTCAAAGCGAGCGAGCGCCCCAAAAATATAAATCATCAGTATTTTAAAAACCACAGACAAGTGGGACAAGTGAGTTTTAGAGTTCATGGAGTCATTTGCACAAAGTGATGACAGCAGATATGGGTGTATACCAAATATTGAACAGTTATAATTATTAGCATGCTGTTTAGATTCTGAAAGATTATGATAAGTGTGTGAAATAATTAACTCAACAGTCTTATTGAGTTGACGTAAATATATTCATTCATAAGGTATTTTGTGTTTAATTAAAATGTCTCGTGTCAACGTTACGATATAGATTTCACATTCTTATTGTTTATGGTAGTGTCATGGAAATATGAGAACATTGTTTATATTTGAAATGTCTGACATTCAGGATGACACCACTACAGATGACATTCTGGCATTTATAAAAGCCCATCACTTGCCTTTGGTCGGGCACTATGCTCCTCCTCGTTCCAGCCATTATGACAAGAGAAGACCTCTGTGTTTGGTGTTCTATTCCGTGGACTTTGGCTTTGATCACAGAGAGGGTAATATACCATACATTCATCTTTGTCATCAATGCTTCCCAACCTCACCTTCTGACCCAGAATTGGGCCTTGACCGGTCTGAAGTGGGGTCACAAACTAGAAAGTGAAGCCTAAAATAACACCCAGACTCACCACTTTTGGGCTAAATGTTGTTCCACTTAATATAAGTAAAAAAGCATACAGTTTGGTATTTAATTTCTGTAAAAATGTGGCATAATTTATTTCAGAACAGTGTTTTCGCATAGTGAATGTGAAAAATTAAGACACAAACATATTGCATTATTTATTGCCTGGCATATTTCCCTGTATCCTGTTAGGTGCAGAACAAATTCGGCATACATTAAAGCATTTAGTGAATTCATTAAACTGAAATACACAAAACACTCATAAGTCTTGCTGTCACCATGGTAGTTTTAAAAAGACTATCAGAGGACAGTACACTTCCCTACAGATGTTCCTTTTTCAATCTGAGATTCTAACATTTTGATGATTTCCGCATGTTTCACTGTCAAATGCTTTTGCGTAGCCCATGAAGCATTAAGTACAGATCTGCTTTTGCTTCATAATTAAGTTGCATGTCCTTCACAGGACGTAGCAGTCAACCCCAGCATTTTCACTGTTCGTGATTCCTGGGCAAATGTTACGTTCAGTAGTTTGCCATTGCTTTCTGAACGACCGGCTCCTATACCTTTTTAAAAAAAAACCAGCACTCCTGTGTTTCGAACCCGGATATACAGGCTCACAAGCCGCGTTCGCAAGCCCTTAGCCACAGAGACCGGAACATATATCTGTATATTCATTGGCACCTTTCCGTCTTGACAGACGATAGTTTGGTACATTGTGCTTCAAAAAGGCTTAATAACTGTCATATGGCAATAACTACGATCCATGGTGGTGGCGAGTGTGGCTGGTAAGGCCAATTCTTGCTGCTAATGTTTGCCCACAGTAGGTGCATGTGAAAACATGGTCATTTCCACCATTTTGCACCATCTTATGTCTCTCACGCTCTGTGTGTGCTTTATCTGCAATCATTTTCTCCTTTGTCTTTATTCCATTTCTGATAGTTGCCCTCCATGCAACACGTTCAGCGGCGACGTGCTCCCATTGTGCATTATCAATGCCTGTATCAATCATGTCCCGCTTACACACATCTTTGTATTGTAGTAGAGGCCGACCCTGAGATCTCCTACCCGTCTGTAATTCACCAAAAAAGATGTCCTTTGGTATTCTACCATCATCCATCCTCCTAACGTGTCCTATCCATCTAAGTCTACGAAGACTGAGCATGGAATACACCGTCACACAACCTGATCTTTTCAATACTTCAGTATTTGTGATTTTGTCTTGCCACTTAATATCAAGTATTCTTCGCAGACACCGCATATGAAAGCTGTTTAAACGTTTCTCTTGGCGTGAGTAAGTTGTCCAGGTTTCACTGCCATAAAGAAGAGTACTAAGGACACAGGCTTGGTAGACGAGGACTTTTGTTTTGGCAGTAAGCTTCCTGTTCTCCCAGACTCTTTTTGCTAACATGTTCATTGTTGTTGCTGCCTTGCCAATCCTGATGTTGATTTCCTGATCGAGGGATAATTTGCTATTTACCTCTGACCCTAGATAATCCTGATGTTGATTTCCTGATCGAGGGATTATTTGCTATTTACCTCTGACCCTAGATATGTAAAATGGTCTACTATCTCCAGTTCGGCGTCGTCAATAAAGATTGATGGTACACCATATGCACCTTGTGACATAATCTGTGTCTTCTTTTTGTTAATTGTTAAACCAAATTCAGAACAAGCATTGGAGAATGCAGATAGTAGATGTAATTCTTCCTCAGAGTGGGTCGTAATCGCAGCATCATCCGCAAAAAGCAACTCTCTGATTAGTACCCTGCTAATTTTGGTCTTGGCCTTCAATCTCTGAGCATTATAGAGGCCACCATCTGAGCGTGAGTGAATGTATATACCGTCATCCTGATCACGAAAGGCATATTTCAGTAGAAGTGAAAAGTATATCCCAAAGAGGGTGGGGGATAGTACACAACCTTGCTTAACTCCACTCTTGATTTCAAACTCTTCTGAAGTTGAGCCATCAAACTTGATTATACCCTTCATGCCTGTGTGGAACGATTCCACAATGGACAGAAGAGTTGGTGGACAGCCAATCTTCTTTAGTGCTTTGAACAGACCCTCACGACTGACCAAATCGAATGCCTTTGTGAGGTCGATGAAGGCAATAAACAGTGGCTGATTTTGTTCACGGCATTTTTCTTGCATCTGTCGCAATGAGAATATCATATCAATGGTAGACCGGTTCTGACGGAAGCCGCACTGTGATTCGGGGTAGACTTGATCTCCCAGGACTTGAAGTCTGCGCAGGACAATTCTGGCAAATACTTTCCCAACAATACACAGAAGTAAGATACCCCTATAGTTGTTGCAGTCGCTCCGATCTCCCTTGTTCTTGTACAGCGTTATGATGTTTGAATCTTTGAAATCCTGTGGGACTTGTCCTTCTCGCCAGCATAGCTCTATTAGCTGGTGGATCTGTCGAGCGAGGGTGTCTTGCCCACTCCTGATCACCTCTATTGGAATCCCATCCTTACCTGGAGCCTTGCCAGATGCAAGCTCATTTATAGCACACTTAACTTCTGTTATAGTGGGAAGTGTGTCCAGGTGGTCAAGAGTTGGCAGGGCCTCTATGGCGTTGAGGGCATCATCCGCCAGCTTGGTCTCACTTGAGTAAAGCTCTAAATAGTGCTCGACCCATCTATCCATCTGCTGTTTCTTATCAGTGATGATTTCTCCAGTCAAGGTTTTCAGCGGTGCACTTCTTTTGATCATTGGACCACAGGCTTTCTTTATCCCTTCATACATGCTTCTGATGTTTCCCTTATCACTTGCGATTTGAATGGACTCACATAACTTGATCCAATAGTCATTCGCACACTGCCTGGCAGCCTTTTGTACATCCTTCCTCGCTTGCTTCAGCTCACTCAGAGTGTTACGCGTTGGTCTTTCCTTGTTTCTTAAGAGAGCTATCTTCTTTTTATCAATCAAGGGCTGCAGTATCTGGCTGTTTGCCGCAAACCAGTCCTGCCTCTTATGATCCACAGTGCCGTAAACCCCTACCGCTGTTTTATAAATAGTTTCCTTAAGTTTACTCCATTTATCATTTACTAATGTATCATTGAAAGCGTCCTCAAGTTGCTGTTGAAATTCAAAGCACTATCCAGGATCGTGAGTGTTAATAATATTAATCCTGGGGCTAGACTTGTGTTTAGATGTGTAGATTCTCTTTGGTCTCAGTCTAACCCTTGCAACAACCAAAGAATGATCTGTATCACAGTCAGCACTGTGGTAACTTCGAGTTAATGATGTATGGCTCAGATGCTGTCTCCGTGTGATAATGAAGTCCAGCTGATGCCAATGGCCGGATCTTGGATGTTTCCATGTGACCTTATGCATCTCTTTTGTTTTAAAAAAGGAGTTTGTAATACATAGGTCATTTCTAGTGCAATGCTCCAGCAGCCTTTGCCCATTATCATTCATGCGACCGATGTTGTATTTTCCAAGGCACACTGGCCATGAACTCGAGTCCTTGCCCACACGAGCATTGAAATCACCGAGCATATAAATGTAGTTGGATTTTGGAACTGCCTTGATCGCAGAGTCTAGCTGCTCATAGAACATATCTTTCACATCATCAGAGGAAGTGAGTGTCGGTGCATATGCAGTGAGAATGGTGGCAAATCCACAAGAGGTTGCCAAGCGCAGTGATAATAATCTTTCATTACCTCCAGCTGGGATATCATTCATTCCCAGTAGCGAATTCATCACTGCAAAGCCCACACCGTGTTGCCTTTTTTCTGCCTGCCCTCTTCCCTTCCAAAAAAATGTGTAATTGTTTTCCCTGAGTGACCCTTCCTCAGTGAGGCGAGTCTCCTGCAGGCCAGCAATATCAATGTTAAGACGATTGAGTTCAGCATCAATCACAGCCGTTTTTCTCACTTCGTCAATATTTGTCAAGTCAGTGGAAAAGTCAGTGTATGTGTCCTGGACACATGGTTCTCACGTTCCAGGTTGCAAGCCGTAGCTTGAGGTTTCTATTATTCTTTTTATTAGTACCTGGTGCATTGGTTTTACAGCCTGCGATTCAGATTTTGTCCTAGCCCCAAGCACCAATTGACCGGGGGCTGCCCAGCTTGAGGCGGGCGGTAGCTGATCAGTGACACCTGTAGGTGTCTCCCACCGTCAGAGGCAACGCGTGGCGCCCCATGTCTACGCCAAGTGACAAGGACTTATAACCCGTAACAGTTGCCTCTCGCTTTGATTCCGAGACCGGTTAAGACCAGGGATGGAGTTATTGCCTCTCCATAGCACAAAGCCTGGGCTAAAATAAAGAAACCATGTGTTGCCCATGAAGCATTGATCCCTCTCTCGGCCTGCCTAGTTCACTCCAGAGGAAAGGTAACACCTATACATCTGGAACAAGACAAACTGCAGAAGCTGCCGGATCAGCAAAGCAATGCTCTAACTGTCCGCCTGTCGGAGCTTCGATCCTAGACCAGCTGCCAACCAAGGCTTAGGGCCTGGTCTGCCCTGCCATGACTTATTTTGTCTTTGGGTTGCATTTCCTCGCACCAGGATAAGGCTAGTACCCTCCCAATTGCGCTCTTCCGCCCGAAGCCGTTGGCACAATGTGGGGTGTCGGGTTTGGTAAGCGCCGCCCAACATTCGGCGCTGACAGAAAGCAGGTAGTACCGTTTACTGTCATACGGTAGCTCAGTCATATCTGACTAAGACCTGACCCCTATCTGTATATTGGTGTCCTGATAATTATACAGCATTAGGTGTGCCTTTGCTGTCTACACATACATCTTATTGTTGACCAGTTAATGAATTTTTTTAGGTTGTTTTAGCACAGCAGGGGTTTGATTTAACAGCTGTTTATGTAAATTGGGTAACTCTAACAAGTAAATGTCAATTAATACTTTATTGGTGGATCATGCCACCAGGGGTTCATTTTCAAACTCATTCTGTTCACGGGTGCAATTGTTACAGAGACCCCTGGAGGTTGTAGCTAGAACTATGAAGTTTGTGCTTGTGTGACGCTAGACAGGTGCTAGCCGATCTGCAGAGAGAGAGACCAAGCCATATTTAATCATCTGGTTGCCTTTAACTCTTTGTCACACCATCCACCCTTTTTTTTTTTTTTTTTAAACCACCAGATACAATTTAATCATCTTTACACAGCCTCTTTGAGGAGCAAAGTTGCATAACCTCAGTGGGTTTACTGTAATTAACTATTGTTAAAGCTTATAAGAACTCCTGCAGTAGTGATTATTGTGACAGTTGTCTGTGATGATGCAATAATTATTATTATGGCAGTTGTCTGTGATGAGAGTGCCAGCTCTGTAACATCAGTCACTGAAGTGTATGTATATAGAAGTTTAATTGCGTAAACAGAACACTGGGAGTCTGATGAGAGTGCCAGCTCTGTAACATCAGTTGCTGATGTGTATGTATATAGAAGTTTAACATGTGCGTAAACAGAACACTGGGAGTCTGATGAGAGTGCCAGCTCTGTAACATCAGTTGCTGAAGTGTATGTATATAGAAGTTTAATTGCGTAAACTGAACACTGGGAGTCTGATGAGAGTGCCAGCTCTGTAACATCAGTTGCTGAAGTGTATGTATATAGAAGTTTAATTGCGTAAACAGAACACTGGGAGTCTGATGAGAGTGCCAGCTCTGTAACATCAGTTGCTGAAGTGTATGTATATAGAAGTTTAAGTGCGTAAACAGAACACTGGGAGTCTGATGAGAGTGCCAGCTCTGTAACATCAGTTGCTGAAGTGTATGTATATAGAAGTTTAATTGCGTAAACAGAACACTGGGAGTCTGATGAGAGTGCCAACTCTGTAACATCAGTTGCTGAAGTGTATGTATATAGAAGTTTAAGTGCGTAAACAGAACACTGGGTATCTGATGAGAGTGCCAGCTCTGTAACATCAGTTGCTGAAGTGTATGTATATAGAAGTTTAAGTGCGTAAACAGAACACTGGGAGTCTGATGAGAGTGCCAGCTCTGTAACATCAGTTGCTGAAGTTATGTATACAGAAGTTTAACATGTGCGTAAACAGAATGTAAGGAGTCAGCCTGGCCGCGGGATAAATACGCTTGCCATGAAACTTCTGGTGGGCAGATGGGGCAGTGGGATGATTTCCTATTTTAGTCTATTTGTTCCCAGAAAAACATCAACTGAATATCTTCTTTTTAATGTTAATGTTAAATATCTTCTTTTTAATGTTAGTGTCATATGAGCTCACTTCCTCGTCTGCTTTATTGATCATTCCAGAAACATAATTTCCCAGCTTATATGGTTTATATTAGCTACATTATTGAGTCTTAGACTTTCCAACAGCTTCACTGTAATTGAATGAACACACATTATTTTAAAGGGTCACAAATTGAGCATCTTACATTCGGCTCTTCTAACCACTAATCTTTTTGCACGTCAGTTATCTATTGTGCATGTTGCATTCACATAGAAAAACATTGTGAAATGGTGAGACATCATGAGGTGATCTCTTATGGTCCTTTCTTCCATTTTAAGCAATGCTTTTTACCCCCTTTTAGTAATACACATATTTTTTGTTTTAGCCCAGGCTTTATGCTATGGAGAGGCAATAACTCCATCCCTGAAAAGTTATTATGCCTTTTTAAAGCATAAACTATCGTCTGTCAAGACGGCAAGGTGGTAGTGAATATTCATGAGTCGTTCTTGAACTTATTTGTATGCCCCTCATGGCATGACATCTTATACTGTATTACCTTAGTGTTGTGCAGTACATTTGTTCACCCCTGCTCAGAAACCCACAAAACCACTCTATCCTCAGCTCTAGCCATCAGTCTTAAAATGTTTCTGTTATATTACGTTTTCATTCATAGATTGAGTGCAGCAATGAGTCATTTACCTTGTCTTTCATAGATCTATTTGTCTTTCTTTCCCAGCAACTCAGTTCTGGAGACACAAAATAGCAGACGTGGCGAAGAAGTTTCCTGAGATCACATTTGCCGTGGCTGATGACGAAGAAAATTCTAAACTCATGGAGCAGTTTGGCTTAGATGATTCTGGTGAAGAAATCAATGTAGGCCTCTTTGGTGCAGATGGTAAAAAGTATGCCATGGAGCCAACGGATGAGTTTGAAAGTGATGAGATCATTGCATTCCTCAATAAATACAAGAAAGGTAAGTCTCACCTTTTTTATTAGGAAAACAAATTTGATATGAAAAACGTCTATTCTGTATCTTCATTTTACTGTGGTAAAGGAATTTGTGTGTACACTTGACTCCAAGAGCTGTACTGATAGATGCCTAGATATTGCCAGGGTCAGCCGACTTGGGTAGATCAAAGGTAGGGACCAGACTTGGTGAGACAAAAATCTGCTGCCTTGCAGGTAGACTGAAGTGTGTGTGATACTGATAAAAATAGTGTGTATGGAAAGAGTTATCTTACCAGATATAAAAATGCAAGAAATCAAGGGAAAACAAGAAGCGTTGACAGTCAAAAATACAATACTTTGATCAACAAACATGGAGATTGCTCTAGTGACAGACCTTCTTAGCAAAAGAATCATTCTAAAATCTTACTGTATGTGAAATACTAGAACTTCTTCTTCTTCTTCTTCTTCTTCTTCTTCTTCTTCTTCTTCTTCTTCTTCTTCTTCTTCTTCTTCTTCTTCTTCTTCTTCTTCTTCTTCTTCTTCTTCTTCTTCTTTGCGTTCATCTGGAGTGTTTTTTCAGATATGTGCTCTTGTGCTGAAACCGTGGGCCAACACATCCGACTTTTAGCGTGCTTTTTTTGACCATGTAGCATTCCTGGGAGACTCTCACTTTTGCAGTACTGTCCACAACCCAGCTGGCCAAGTTGGAACGGTCAAAGACTTAATGGTCATATCCCTCAAAGGAAGGCAGTCCATGGCATTTTCTGCCATCCAGGGTGGCTTCCATAATTGCAGGGCCGACACATTGCGCCCTGGTGCTGGGCTCACCGAGGGAATCGTCACGTCCTGATCATGGCTGCTTTAATTCCTCACTTCAATATATTGTGCATTTCGTTGCCCTGGGCCGTTCCCGCACAAACCAGACAGGTCTGAAGACAGTATCCACTCAGCGAGTTTTCGACACGGGCATGTGCTTGTCGTTGCGCCTGTCAGAGCTGTTCCAGGCACGATGGACATTCGGAAAACTACCTAGTCAGAGCTGTTCCGAACAAGAGCGGCATTCGGAAACTAGGTAGTCAGAGCTGTTCCTAGCACGAGAGACACTCGAACGAGACATTTCACCCGGACGTAAATACGTAGTGCCAATTTTTATTTTGCCACCCGTAGGACGGCACTTCCGGCTTCGGCGGGCATTTTTAATGAGGTTAACCTTCCTCGGGTTTCGAGGCACGTTAGACTTATGTTTGTGATGCCGCCAACATCTCAGCTGGTCAAGATAGAACGATATAAGATAAGAGACATCACGGTCGACCCTCAAGGGAAGGCAGGGGCAGACCATGGGCATTCCCTCACTATCCAAGGAGGCTTCCATAATTGCAGAGCCGGCACATATTGCTCTGAGACTGGGGTCACCCGAGGAGTTGCCTCGTCCTACTCACGGCTGCTTTAGTTCCTCACTTCCATGTGTTGGGCATCTCGCTTGCCACTGGTCGCTCAAGCACACATCAGGAACGGTCAGTCTGCTGGCGACATCCACTAGATAAGCTTTCACTTCGGACTATGCAATGGAGCCGTGCGTTCCATTTCGTGTTATTGAGACGTTTTTTCCACCTTTGTCTACTCTCTACGAGTTAGATACAGACAGTTTTCGTAACCATTTCATTCGACTGGGGCACTTCAACCTTTTTGTATTCGCTCATGAGGTAGGCTACATGTGCTGCCGGCTCAGCACCTTACCTCCGTACAGCAGTGAGCGAGAAACGGCCAGGCCCTCTCATCCGGGGATCCCTCATATCCCTCAGCTGGGAGCCTTCGGACAGGTATCTGAACTGGGCATGTAGCGTGCTCAGTATCTCACCTCCATTTTTTGGTAGGTGAGTATCGGCCCGGCTCTCTCATCCAAGGATAGTAGCTTAGAGGCGTTCAGCTACATCTCAGATGGAGGCCTTTGTGTAAGTGTCTGAACCAAGTTTGTGGCTTCGTGCACCTGAGTTTAAATTTTGACTGCTATCCTCAGTCTACCTGCAGAGCAGCAGGTTGTGTCTCTCTTAGTCTGGTCCCTATCCCAAGAGCTGTTCAATATGTAGTTTATATCCATTGGCATGCGCTTGGGGTGAGTAGGATACTCAAGCTCCCCCACCGCAACAAGGTGGAGACACATCGGGGGAGAAATACTAGAACCATGACAGTGTTCAGGCCTGAATGCATGGAAGAGTAGGTCCCCAGTATTTCCCTCCCTCAGTGAGCTGCGAATGCAGCCATTAAACCTCATTGGACCACACTCCTGCCACTGTCAGCTTAACTTCCTAGCCATTCTATCAATAAAATCATTGATTGGCACCTTTCCATCTTGACAGACGATAGTTTGGTAAATTGTGCTTCAAAAAGGCTTAATAACTACAACCCATAGCGGTGGCGAATGTGGCTGATAAGGCCAATTCGTGCTGTAAATGTTCATCCACAGTGGATGCATGTGAAAACATGGTCATTTCCACCATCATGCACCATCTTACGTCTCTCATGCTCTGTGTATGCTTTATCTGCAATCATTTTCTCCTTTGTCTTTTATTCCATTTCTGATAGTTGCCCTCCATGCAACAAGTTCAGTGGCAACTTGCTCCCAATGTGCATTATCAATGCCTGTATCAATCATGTCCCGTTTACACACATCTTTGTATCGTAGTAGAGGCCTACCCTGAGATCTCCTGCCCATCTGTAATTCACCAAAAAAGATGTCCTTTGGTATTCTACCACCATCCATCCTCCTAACGTGTCCTATCCATCTAAGTCTACACCGTCACACAATCTGATCTTTCCAATACTTCAGTATCTTGTGATTTTGACTGCCATAAAGGAGAGTACTAAGGACACAGGCTTGATAGACAAGGACGTTTGTTTTGGCAGTAAGCTTCCTGTTCTCCCAGACTCTTTTTGTTAACCTGTTCATTGTTGTTGCTGCCTTACCAATCCTGATGTTGATCTAGGGATAATTTGCTATTTACCTCTAATCCTAGATATGTACAATGGTCTACTATCTCTAGTTTGGCGTCATCAGTAAAGATTGACGGTACCCCATATGCACCTTGTGACATAATCTGTCTTCTTTTCGTTAATTGTTAAACCAAATTTAGAACAAGCATTGGAGAATGCAGATAGTAGATGTAATTCTTCCTCAGAGTGGGTCGTAATTGCAACATCATCTGGAAAAATAAACTCTCTGATTAGTACCCTCCTAATTTTGGTCTTGGCCTTCAATCTCTGAGCATTATAGAGGCCGCCATCTGAGCATGAGTGAATGTATATACCAGCATCCTGGTCACGAAAGGCATATTTCAGTAGAAGTGAAAAGTATATTCCAAAGAGGGTGGGAGCTAGTACACAACCTTGCTTAACTCCACTCTTGATTTCAAACTCTTCTGAAGTTGCACCATCAAACTTGATTATACCCTTCATGCCTGTTTGGAACAATTCCACAATGGACAGAAGAGTTGGTGGGCAGCCAATCTTCTTTAGTGCCTTGAATAACCCTCATGACTGACCAAATCAAATGCCTTTGTGAGGTGGATGAAGGCAATAAACAGTGGTTGATTTTGTTCCCGGCATTTTTCTTGCATTTGTCGCAATGAGAATATCACATCAATGGTAGACCGGTTTTGTCGGAAGCCGCACTGTGATACGGGTTGGAGTTGATCTCCCAGGACTTGAAGTCCTCGCAGAACAATTCTGGCAAATACTTTCCCTATAGTACACACAAGTGAAATACCCTTATAGTTGTTACAGTTGCTTCGATCGCCCTTGTATCTTAGAGTGAGTGTGTCTTGTCTACTCCTGATAACCTCTGTTGGAATCCCATCCTCACCTGGAGCCTTACCAATTGCAAGTTCATTTATAGCACACTTAACTTCTGTTGTGGTAGGAAGTGTGTCCAGGTGGTCAAGAGTTGAGAGGGCCTCTATGGCGTTGAGAGCATCATCCGCTAGTTTGGTCTCACTTGAGTAAAGCTCTAAATAGTGCTCTACCCATCTATCCATCTACTGTTTCTTATCAGTGATGATTTCTCCAGTCAAGGTTTTCAGTGGTGCACTTCTTTTGATCATTGGACCACAGGCTTTCTTTATCCCTTCATACATGCTTCTGATGTTTCCCTTATCACTTGCGTTTTGAATGGACTCACATAACTTGATCCAATGGTCATTTGCACACTGCCTGGCAGCCTTTTACACGTCCTTCCTAGCTTGCTTCAGCTCACTGAGAGTGTTACGCGTTGTTCTTTCCTTGTTTCTTAAGAGAGCTATCTTCTTTTTATCAATCAAGGGCTGCAGTGTCTGGCTGTTTGCCGCAAACCAGTCCTGCCTCTTGTGATCCACAGTGCCGTAAACCCCTACCGCAGATTTATAAACAATTCCCTAAGTTTACCCCACTTTTCACTTACTGTACAATTTTCTGAGGTATTAGTGAAAGCGTCTTCAAGTTGCTGTTGGAACTCTAAGCACTTTTCAGGATCGTGAGTGTTACTAACATTATTCCTGGGGCTAGACTTGTGTTTAGCTGTGTAGATTCTCTTTGGTCTTAGTCTAACCCTTGCAACTACCAAAGAATGATCCGTATCACAGTCAGCACTGTGGTAACTTCGAGTTAATGACGTATGGTTCAGATGTTGTCTCCGTGTGATGATGAAGTCCAGCTGATGCCAATGGCCGGATCTTGGATGTTTCCATGTGACCTTATGCAGCTCTTTTGTTTAAAAAAAAGAGTTTGTAATACATAAGGTGATTTCTGGTGCAACGCTTCAGCAGCCTCTGTCCATTTTCATTCATGCGACCGATGTTGTATTTTCCAAGGCACACTGGCCATGAACTCAAGTCCTTGCCCACACGAGCATTGAAATCACCGAGCATATAAATGTAGTCAGAATTTGAGAGGAAGCTAGTGTCGGTGCAGTAATAATGGTGGCAAAACCACAAGAGGTTGCCAAGCGCAGGGATAATAGTCTTTCATTACCTCCAGCTGGAATTTCAATCATTCCCAGTAGCAAATTCTTCACTGCAAAGCCCACACCATGTTGCCTTTTTTCTGCCTGCCCTCTACCCTCCCAAAAAAGGGTGTAATTGTTTTCCCTGAGTGACCCTTCCTCAGCGAGGCGAGTCTCCTGCAGGCCAGCAATATCTGTGTTAAGACGACTGAGGTCGGCAACAATCACAGCGGTTTTTCTCACATCGTAAATATTCGTCAAGTCAGTGGAAAATCCTGGACACACGGTTCTTACGTTCCATGTTGCAAGCCATAGCTTGAGATTTCTATTTTTCTTTTTATTAGTACCTAGTGCATTGGTTTTACAGCCTGCAAATCAGATTTTGTCCTAGCCCTAAGCACCCATTGAAGCAGGCAAGCTGTGGCGGATCAGCACCCAGTTGGCCGGGGCTGCCCAGCTTGAGGCGGGCGGTAGCTGATCAGTGACACCTGTAGGTGTCTCCCACCGTCAGAGGCAACCCGTGGCTCCCCATGTCTACACCACTTGACAAGGATTTATAACCGGTAAATGTTACCTCTGGCTTTGATTCCGAGACCAGGTTAAGACCAGTGATGGAGTTATAGCCTCTCCATAGCACAAAACCTGGGCTAAATATAACGACCCTGTGTTGCCCATGCAGCATGATCCCTCTCTCAGCCTGCCTAGTTCACTCCAGAGGAAAGGTAACACCTATACATCTGGAACAAGACAAGCTGCAAAAGCTGCCGGATCAGCAAAGCAATGCTCTGACTGTCCGCCTGTCGGAGCTTCGATCCTAGACTAGCTGCTAACCAAAACTTTGGTCCTGGTCTGCCCTGCCATGACATTTTGTCTTTAGGTTGCATTTCCTTGCACCAGGATAAGGCTTGTACCCTCCCAATTGCGCTCTTCTTGCCGAAGCCGTTGGCACAATGTGGGATGTTGGGTTTGGTAAGCGCCGCCCAACATTCGGCGCTAACAGAAAGCAGGTAGTACCGTCTACTCTCATACAGTAGCTCAGCCATATCTGACTAAGACCTGACACACAAATAAAATAATTTAGACTTAATAGCACATAGTAAACTTACAATAAAAGTGAATTATCAAGTGCTTACCTAGGCATAAATAGAAGAAAGAAATCAGATTGAATCTTGGATATATATATATATATATACTAGCTGACCCGGCCCGGCTTCGCCCAGGCCCTGGATGGGATCTATCTATCTATCAGTCTGTCTGTCTGCTTGTTTGTCTGTCTGGCTGACCCGGCCCGGCTTCACCCAGTCCCTGGTGGGGAGCATCTCATTTAATTCATATAAGTAGTCATATAAGCTCTCCCGTTCCCGACTATCTGTCTGTCTGTCTGTCTGACCCGGCTTCACCCAGTCCCTGGTGGGGAGCATCTCATTTTATTCATATACGTAGTCATATAAGCTCTCCCGTTCCCGACTATCTGTTTGTCTGTCTATCTGTCTGTCTGTCTGTCCCGGCCCGGCTTCACCCAATCCCTGGTGGGGAGCATCTCATTTAATTCATATACGTAGTCATATAAGCTCTCCCGTTCCCGACTGTCTGTTTATCTGTCTGTCTGTCTGACCCGGCCCGGCTTCACCCAGTCCCTGGTGGGGAGCATGTCATTTAATTCATTCATATAAGTAGTCAAATAAGCTTCCGTTCCCGACTATCTGTCTGTCTGTCTATCTATCTGACCCGGCGTGGTTTCGCCTGTAAACAGTAACTTAAAAGAATGTCCTTCCACACACCATTCATTATTTTTAATGAAAACTGTTTTTATTCACCGACATGACAGTTGATAAGTTTTGTAAGCAGAAATAGATGGGTTACAATGTTATGCATTATGCATTATTTTTATGCAAACTTTGAAAATGCCTTAAAGATTATATCATTATTTATTATAACTCATATGCCTAAAAATAACTATAGACAAAGAGTTTAATAATAGTGCAAGTAAGTCCAACAATATGACTATAAAGTATATAGAAATGTTATTAAAAGTTATGCCCCTTGAAATAACTTTTCTAGAGTGAAGTCCCCCTGCTATATAGACATTATATAATGAAAATGAAAAAGTAACTGTTATTAAATAAGTCGAAGATTTTACACTAAGAAACTATTATAGTCGGTTGCACAGGAATGAAAGGAAGACGTGTAGAAAATTTCATCTCAATCGGATGTACCGTTATCGAACGCATCCAATACATAAATCCCCACAAACACACAAACAAAGCCACATTCTGTTTTATAGATATAGATATGCGGAGAAAAAAGTTATATATATATATATATATATATATATATATATATATATATACATATATATATATATATATATATATATATATATATATATAATTTTGTTTTCGCATATCCTTTACGGACATTTCTGTCAACACCAGCATTTTACCGCTGTTGTTGATTTCTTGGCAAGATTATGCTCAGTAGTTTGCCATTGCTTTCTGAGTGGCCGGCTCACTTATCCTGTAAGTTACCAACGCGGCAATAACCACTACCAATTCTCGCGCACTGTGTTAGCCCATGTGGATAAACAGGATTACGAAGAAAGTTGTTTAACCTCTTGGCCAGGGAGACCGTTTATATATATATATACTAGACCAGAAGTCATGCATGGTCAAGGGAGAGGAGTGGCCAAATGTTTTGCAATCATCAATTTCTGATAATTTTAATAGCATGTCTTGAGGGATAGTGATATTACTTATTATATTCTGTAATGTATATCATCATCAATAACATGCCAGGTGTCTCAGGTGATCATATTCCTGTACAATCTGCTCTATCTGTTCTTTATAAGTTTGACCACTGATTATCTTCCACCCACCGCCAATCCATCCAGACTTTCCTCCCTCTGTCAGCTTCAGTCTTCCTAGTTGACACAGCTTTCTGCAGATTTTTTCATCTCATGATGTGTCCAAAATATGACCATAGCTTTATTATTATGTGGGCAGTCACATCTTTGTGAATTAGCTTCTTTCAGTAATTGAATATTTAGTGCACATACTATCCATGGGGTTCTTGGCATTCAACAAAGAAATCACACCTCTATGGCCGTCAATATCTTTCTAATTTAATGTAATTTTTTCTTTGGTTTTTAACTAAACAAACTAAACAGTTTAGTTTATTTAATTTAATTATTCAGTGTCTGCAATTCACTGGCATGTAGCAATATATAACATCCTTAAACTTGCCTCTGAAATGTGTGTACTTTAATATACTGTTATATAGAAACTCAAGTTCTTGTTCTTTATTGGCCATGTATTTTAACATTAATTTGCCTGGTTCATGCGGTTTTCCCATTTACTTTGTTCTGTTGTTTGTCCATCAAGAATGATGATGACCATTCATTTCATCCAGTGGGGTTGAAGGTATGGAGCCGTGGGTTCTAAGATGGCTGATAATGCCTATTTTGGCTCAAAATGTTCTTTGACAATGTGGGCAAAGAATGCTTGACAGTCTCTGGAGGAGGATTTCCTGCAGTGGTTTTTCTGTCCTGCCTTTTCTTCACAGCTCTTGCAGTCCTGGTTGCCTCACATATGACTGCACCTTTGCGTAATGATGCACGCCACGAATTTCGGTCTCTGGCTGCAGCCTCCCAGGTGTCATGATGAATTCCAAAAGCATTCAGTGAAATTTTCAGAGTGTCTTTAAAGCGTTTCCTCTGGCCACCTTGGGAGCGTTTACCACAACGCAGTTCGCTGTAAAAAAATTTGTTTAGGGAGCCTGTGATCTGGCATGCGAGTCAAATGACCAGCCCAGCGAATCTGATTCTTCATCAGTGGGGTTGAACATCATGTGGATACTGGGCATGGATGCTCTTTCTAGAACTTCAGTGTCTGGAATCTTCTCTTGCCATTTAATCTTCAGTAGCGTCCTTAGGCAGACTGTGTGGAAGTGGTTTAATTTCCTAGCGTGTTGCTGATAAACAGTCCAGGTTTCACAAGCATATAGCAGTGTGGATAATACAACTGCTTTGTAGACTTTTAGCTTTGTTTGCAGGCTTATTCCAGTTCTGTCCCATACATTCTTGTACATTCTGCCAAAAGCTGCACTGGCCTTGGAGATTCTTGCATTCACTTCGTCATCAATTGTGGCAGCTTGTGACACAGTGCTGCCAAGATAGGTGAATTTGTCCACAACACTTAGTCTATGCTCATTCACTTTGATATTCGGCACAGTGTGATTATTCCCTGAAGCTGGCTGGTGCATAACTACAGTCTTCTCCAAGTTGATATTGAGCCCAAAGTTGGCACAGGCATGTGAGAAAGCTGAGACATTATGTTGCATGTCCGCCTCTGAGTTGGCGTATAGAGCGCAATCATCAGCAAACAGGAGCTCTCTGACGGTGTCGCTGTTAATTTTGGTTTTGGCTTTCAGCCTTCTGAGATTGAATAACTTTCCATCCACACGGTAGTTGTTGTCTATTACAATGTCGTCGTTCTCGAAGGCATTCATCAACATGGCTGAAAACATGAGGCTGAACAGTGCTGGTGCCAGGACACATCCTTGCTTCACTCCATTGGTGACAGGAAAGGGTTCAGACAGTTCACCATATTCCTGTACTCTTGCCTGCATGCCTTGCAGCGAAAATCATGTCAACAGTTCCACGTTCTTTTCTGAAGCCACATTGACTCTCAGGAAGAAGACCTTGATCGAGATGGACCGTGAGGCGATCGAGATGGGCCGTGAGGCGATTGAGAAGAATTCTGGCGAGTATCTTCCCTGCAATTGAAAGCAAGGAGATGCCTCGGTGGTTGTCACAGGATTGGCGGTTTCCTTTACGTTTGTAAAGGTGGACTATTGACTATGACTATTGACTATGGACTATTTACTTGTTCTATTTTGCTTTATTAAATACAGTGATTGTTGTTCACAGGAAAGCTAAAGCCACATATCAAGTCACAAAGACCACCGAAGAAGCAGACTGGACCGGTGATTGTGGCTGTTGGGGAGACCTTTGAGAAGATTGTGAAAGATCCCAGTAAGGATGTTTTGATAGAGCTGTATGCCCCATGGTGTGGACACTGCAAACAATTGGAGCCAAAATATGAAGCTTTGGCCAAGAAGTTGAAAAAAGAATCTAACCTGGTCATTGCCAAGATGGATGCTACAGCAAATGATCTGCCAGAAAACTACAGTGCGTCTGGTTACCCTACCATCTATTTTGCTGCATCCAATAACAAAGAATCACCTTTGACATATGATGGCCCCCGAGAGATTGATGACTTTGAGAAGTTTTTAAAAGAACATGCAACTGTTTCATTTGGAAAGGGTAAAAAAGAGGAATTGTGATCAGCAGGATGCAAGAAATCAGTAATTTAGCATCTAATTTGGCAGTTTATGTATTCATCTCAGGCAAGCTTGTTTGGATGTCAGATATGAAGACATGTAAATGCTTTAGGGGATTTGTTTTAACTTATAGTTAACATGAAGTAACTAATGAACTATGAAATACAAATCTTTGGTGTGTCTGGGATCAATACATTTCTCTTGTTTCTTTCATGGGTCTTCCATCCCATGTTGCATTCTCAAAACTCACTTACATGTATTTTGGACCTAAGTGCCTGAGCTTTATTCTTTCTGCTTTTAATATATCTGTGGCAACTAACATGTGTAAGCTATTCCATAGTTTATTACATGTACATGTTTAACTGTTGTGTTTAAGAATGTCTTGATTACAATTTTAAGGAGGTTGTTTAGCATTGCATCCCACATATTCCATTGGCGTCAACATTACTGTTTCATTGATTCATGAAACTACAGCGTATTTAAATGTATGTTATTTCCTTTCTGGCTCCTTCAGGAGCATGTTGTTGTTGTTGAATGTGGCCTGTCTCAGGGAGCCTGAGCTGGGTCATTTGAGGTGATCTTGTAGTGGTCAAGTGGCATAGCAACCTTTGAAAATAAGTACAACTTAGAAAAGGCAATTTACAGTCCCGAGATCCTGAAACAAAACATTGGAAAATGATACTCTTTTCCACTTTTCACATTGGGCAGTGGGGAGCATTTTGTGTGATATTCACTGGCACAGGAACGGAGCATAATGGGGACGACCCGTTGCTGTGAAGTTGGAATTGCGACTAACTAACTCTTGAATTGTGCGTATTGGAACTGGAAAACCCCTAAACAGCCCAAAGATAAATTGTAAACATGAGGGTTTCATGCATCAAGAATATTGTCTGCAGTCTTAGATTATATAAAGTTGTCAGGCTATTTTAGTAAATGTGCACATGATTTAGCAATTGTCGAGTAATACTTGAGCCAGGTTGCTAATGTCAACATATGAGGCACAGTATGTCCAACTATTGGCCTCATTTTGAATAAAATTGTATCAAGTCACGCTGCACTTGTCACACATGGCAGAAAGTATGCAGCAATCATATACATCTGGATTAAATGTCACATTTCTCAATTCCTCAGTATTACCATGATGTAATCTTTTCTTTTAAATCACAATGCGGAAAGCTTGTTCTATTTTCACCATTATTGATATATTATGTAGAAGCATTGGGGTTATAATAAAAATCTGGTGTAAAATCACCATTGAAGTTTTATTTATTGTCTTTGAAATGCCAGTTCCATCACGGGAGTCTCTGTGGCGAAGTGGTCAAGCTGCTTGACTCGAGCTCCAAAGGTTGTGGGTTCGATTCCGGGCTGCGTCCTTCGGTTCACGAGTGAAATTTTTCTGGGACTCCTGTGAGTCGTCGCTAGAACTACGGAGTTCGTGCTTCATGCGACGCGTTCCGCGCTGCGGAGAGAGACCGAGCCATATAGGATAAAACCCGATGCAATGAAGTTGACCATGTTGGCTTTTAAGTCGACTTTTTGTTTTGGCCAGTTCCATCATTATAAAACAGCTAGACAGTCACAAAACAAAACACTAACCTAAGCACATTGTTTGCTCTCTTGTATCTTATTGAATAAATATATAGCACCCACTGATAAATGACCTCTTTATGCATACTATTAGCATATCATGCAATTTGTGATACTGTAATAGACAAAATTGTTCTTATTGCATATCAACACTTCTCACACAATGGTCAAAGTTTGATAATTAGAGCAGTGATAAATGAACTGGTCTTTTGATGTCTGCCTTAGCAGACCAGTTTTTGACACCCCAAGATGATTGGCTCTTTACATTTTGTCAGAAGCAGAACAGTTTTGAGTATTGCTGTTTGCTACAAATTATTTGGCTGTAGTTATTTCAGCTGTACTGTGTTATGATTTTCATCCTAAGTCTTCTGTCATTTCTTTCAATGCATATAGCTCTTTGTTCAACCATCACAAGTGATGAAGACCACTCCTTCTTTCATCTGTCATGAAGTCTTATTTGGTAGTTTGTGGACAGTGAGGGCAGATGAAGATCCCATAAATTAGGCCTTTCCAGCTAGCTCCACTGTTCAGCCATCACATTTCTGGATGCCTCACAAGTCACTACGGCTACCCGGATGGATGCACACCAAGTCCGGACTTATGTTGAAAGCTTTTAATGATGTCTTATGTGCGTCATTGTAGTGTTTTTTTTTCTCTCCTCCTTGCAAACGTCTGCCTTTCTGTATCTCACCATAAAAGATTATTTTTGGTAGCCGATAGTCTGGCATTAGGATTAGATGTCCTGCCCAGCGAATCTGTCTGCATCAGGATTGTATCGATCAGGGGATACCAGCTCTGTTTAGAACCACAGTCATCCACTTAATGTTCATTATCTTAGACATATATGAAAATGGTTGAGCTTGATTGCATGATGTCTGTATACAGTCCATGTTTTGCAAGCATACATTAGCACTGGAAGGACTAGATCTCTGTACCTTCAGTTTAGTCTGCAGACTAATGCCACTTTGATGCCGAACATTGGTGTAGTTGATCAAATATTTGGTGTTAGAGATCCTGGTGTTGACCTCATCATCTGTGTGGACACTCTGAGATAGCAAGGTACTTGAATCTATCCACAACTCTTAATTTCTCACCATTTGCAAAGGTGGTTGGTTCAGGTACAGTTTGCCTGGTGCTGATTGGTGATCCTGGATTCTGTCATATACTCTGATGTAGGATGATCTGCCAGTGTATTCCAGTCCTCATCATTGACAGAACAATTGCCTACTGATTTCTTGCATCAATATTTGAACCCTGCTTGTGGTCTATCTCTTGTTTTTCAGCCCTCTAAACACTTATTTAGGAATATAGTTGTTATTCATTCTTCTTTGTTCCAGGCATATATCTTTAAGCAATATGCGTAAGAAAATAAAGGCAACACAGCACATTTTGTGTGTGTAAAGACAAGACTGTCCAGTACTATTGTAGAGAGAGTTCATGCAAGTTATTCTGAGCATGAATGTTCGGTTATACCAGTTTATCATGTAAGGATTTCAGTTGTTGAGGAGGTAATGTTAGATCATTTGAATGATTTATTATGTGATTGACAGCTCAAATGGATTATCAGTTTCTCATTCCCTGCGTACATATGTCCATGTGGATCAAACACATATTTACACACTGAATTGAATCTGTTTATTAACTAATACTTGATGAGTTTATTTGACCATTAATTGTCACATGTGTCTTTTATATTGTTAATACTTTGTAACATTCTGTTATCCCAAGCTTTACTTATTTCATTGGTGAAATTATGAAACTACTGGATTAAAAAAGATATCATACTATACTTTCAGTGAAACTATATTTGTAACAGAAATCAACCACAGCTGATACTGTTAGTTTAAAAGTATATGAAATGCCACCTGTAGCAATTTACTCAGGTTGCATTGTGATTCTAGCTAAAAGTTTTTGTTGTTTAAGTGTCCCTCCCACCGGCTCTGTGGCAAAGGGGTTACAAATGCAATTTGTAGTCCCACATACCGCGCCCAAAACACAGCTGCAGGCAATTTGGAAGCAGGCCACCTTGCATTGGTTCCCATGCAAATTTGTGAGTGCCGGTCATTCAGAAAGTAATGGCAAACTACTGAATGTTAAAAAAAAAAAAAAATTAAGTTGCATGTCCTTCACAGGACGTAGCAGTCAACCCCAGCATTTTCGCTGTTCGTGATTTCTGGGCAAGTGTTAAAGTTCAGTAGTTTGCCATTGCTTTCTGAACGACCGGCTCCTATACCATTTTCGAAAAAACCAGCACCGCTGTGTTTCGAACCCGGGTATACGGGCTCACAAACCACGTTCGCAAGCCCTTAGCCATAGAGACCATAATACTGAATGTAAACTTGCCAAGAAATCACAAACAGCCAAACAATGCCGTGATTGACTCTTACATAAAGGATATGCAACTATCTTAACTCCCACCAGTCATAAAAAATATTTGTTACATCAGTGAAGTGAAGACGGCCAGTACTGTAATCATTGACACTGTCAACAGTATGACAAGCACCCTCATCAACCACCACTGATGTAGATGCAACAAAGAAAGCCACTGACCAATCCCATATGTTGTGTTATCATTAATAGTCATAGTACTCAGGTACAGTTGGAAGTCCTGTGTCTCGACAAAGGACATGGTAGAAAAATCATGTTTCATGGGAAAATATACATTATTGCGTACAAAATCATGGGAAAATACATGATGAATGGACATAGTAATACTAGTGCACCTGTGTCAAGCTTCTAGCAGATCACTTTCACTTAATCAAGTAACAGAACATGACCAGTTAGATAAGTGCCTGGTGTCTGTTTACAACTGTGAAATCAAATTAATTGTGCAAATTCTTCACCACCGACCTATCAGATGTTGAAGAAACATGAATGCCTAATGATTGTTGTCATATTTGTTTACATTTATTATTGTAAGTTGAGCATGGCTTCAGTAGGTGGCTGGTCATCATGGAATTATTGCAGACATGCATAGATCCCATGAACCAATCTTGTACCTGCGATATAGATACTTCAGTCTGTTGTATGCTCTTTGCAGTTAAACAACAATAGATGACCTGATCTAGCCTTGAAAGTTGTGCTGACAATGTTTTGTTGTAGAAATGGCTCAGCTTTGAAATATGACATGAATCAAGAATCATCATTGCATGCAGGGGGGCTCTACCCCTTGCTTCAGTAGATAGCGAAGAGTTCCCAGGCTGATGGTGCCAAGGGTGCCTGCCTGTTCCTCTAGATGTTGAATATTGACCAGACCCTCTACTCACTTCCCGCTAGATAACTCTCCAGATGTGTGTCCTTTCTCTTGCTGCTTCCTTCTTGCCTGGAATGTTGCATATTAGATTTGTTAATGTGTTTTATTATGCAAATTGCACCAGCAGTAAGATTTCTGTCCTGGGACTCCAACAAGTGAAACATTACAACATACCGAAAGCATATATAGTTTCTTACAATGGAATGTTTTGTCATTTTTAACTTGTATAATAGATGATATTCTGGGTCCAATGAGAGATGTTTGATTGCCAACGTAGGTGGACAATCCTCCCTTTTTTCTTTCCTCTGTCACATCCCTTCCTATACATTGTACAGTTTGACATTCATTGTCAGATGTGGGGTGTTGGGTTTATGAGAGCCACAAGACGTTCGGCGCTAACAGATAGCAGGTAGTACCATCTACTGTTACACAGTAGCACAATCATAACTAAGACCTGACATTCTTTTATTAGTTACATATTTTATATATACACATCATTTTAATATCATTTATAGACACTTTAGAATGTATTCTGGTTGTTGGTTTTATTACATTTAATATTTTTGATTGAGAAACTGCAATAATATTAAACACACAGGGTATTTGTAAAGCCTCACTACACTTGTTATGTAGAACAAATTTGAAAAATAAAGTACATGACGTCATAAAAGAATGTGCTTCACAGTCCATCGTGAAGCAATATGCAGCGAATTGCTGTCATCTGCTGGAGTAATTCTTTGCACTGCAAACAGAATATGTTATCAGCGGAAGAAAAAATCTTTTTGGTTGAACAAGTGTTTCGAAAAGGCAGTCAAGAGAGGCATATATACACACACACATACATAGATATATATAGTGTGTCTAGAAAAAGTGAAATTAAAAGGGGAATTACTTCCATTGCGGGTACTATGTGAAATGTGAAGCTTTAACATATACTAGCATAATACCTGTTCATCCCAGAAAATTGTAAAAATTATCCAGTACAAATGTTACAGCCTAAGGGCCATGCTGGTTGGTAAAGATCTTATCCTGCCACAACTGATGTTTGAACTGTACTTCTCTGGGGAATGAGTGCTCTAACCACTATGATATCACATGTTACATTTCAGACAGTGCAGCTTTTGCAAGGATGATGTCATATAAACAGCTTTCAGTATTTTATTATTGGTAAGGATACAATTATCACATTTTTACCAGTTTGCTTCTTGTGTGTATTAATTGAAGTTGATGAAACAGTTATTCTGTGCTCTCCAGTAGCTAAAGCACATAGAAACCTGTGTAATCATGTATGTTGATTGTCATGTTCGGTTCCATACAATAAACTGATGGAAAATTGCAGAATGTGGTGTCCTTGATCACATACGAGCTGGGTTTCACAAACATGATCCTCAAGGTGGATGACTATAGCAGCAAGATGTCATGTTGAGTTCATGATTTACATACAGAAGCCATAGAGAGAATTTCACAGGTGGATGCTGCCCTGGTAACTGTCAGAAGTTGGGGTAGCCACCGGCTAGATGAAAGTATTATTCACTGGCATGCACCCCCAAATAGTCAGAAATTGACTAGAGACAAAATTTATATGGCTGAACTACAGATTAAGCCCTGAATATCCAACATACAGCTCCAAATGGCTCGTAACAAAATTGAAATGAACTGTGCTGAATATTCGCCAAGGAGTAGGAAGGAGAAGGTTAGCTGAGATAGATTTTTAAGTCTAAATTTAAGAGTAATTGACAACTATCCCAGTACAGGTTTTTCTCCCCTGACTGTTACTTTCCTTGGTGTGTAAGTAAGCCCCCACCAATGTACACACACAACACGTATGTACAATTGGAATTAAAAAGTATAATGACTGAACTATGAGTTAAAATAAACTACAACATTTATTGGCTATTAGACATTTAATGGCTATTAGACATATATTTATTGGCGATTATTAGACATCTATGATGATGATGAAATTGTATAAGTTTATGCACTACAGTAATCATGAAAGTGAAATGATTAATATAAATTACATAACTCTGAATCCTGTCTGGATCAGTGAGCTGTCCGCTAACAGCCATTATGGTCCGATCAGCAAACAGCCGTGGTCAGATCAGCGAACAGCCAGACGTTGTTCAGAACAAAGTCTGTCCTGCCTCCCCTAGTTCCTCGTCACAGCACGGGTACTGGGCTCCTATTGAGGGCTTGAAAGAGAACATCAAGAATGTGTATTATCTAGTTCTACATCAGTACAATCCTAATTAATACATACATTCTATCACCCCCTATACAGGGACCAGTCTGGCCAAGTTTCTCTTCCAGCTTCTCTGTGCGTTAACTCTCCTCCTTCTCCCTCTATATCTCTGTCCTACTGTCTAGTCATGGGATGGGCTTTTCAATCGTCTCACATGCCTGCAATTATTACATTTCTACCGTCCTATGTCCATGTCACTAATACCGACATACTGGGTTGTACAGCCACTCCGTCCAAAGTTGGTTTAGCCACTCACAGGGTCGGTAATGGTATTATAATAGTACCTGATCATCCAGGCTTACAAGCCATGACCAGTGTTTGTGCCATGCTTCTGTGAATTACCATGAACGATCATCCACCATACACTGAAAAAGTTTAGCACCATATACCCTATACCAATTGTGGGTAATGTCTGTACCATTACACCTCTGCTTCCAGCGCAATCAATAGCCAATGTGCCAATGCGCACACAATAGCATAACACCAAATTCTTCTTAGTGACTTACCATATAACCAATCAACCTCAAATAACCTAAGGCATGCAAGTTCAAAATGGCATATGAGGTTATTCTTACATACATTGTATAATGCAAAAAAGGAAGTAATATCCTTATCTACAACAAACTGGGAAACATAGTTTCCATATATGTAACAGACCAAATAAATGTCTGCCGAGTGCATGTTCAGCGTATAACAACAATGATGCATACGGCAATTCAAATATATCAAATCTCCAATACTTTAACATAATAGCATTATGCAAAGTTAGTAACAATATTGTTTACATAAATATGAGACATAGCAACAACACTCAGAGCAGTCCCTACTTAGCCACTGCTGTGGTAAGAAGTAAAAGAAATAGAGTGAGTTGACTATATTCTATACACCAAAAATGCACACAGCAAAAGGTGACTAGGCTAGTTTACAAAGAAATGACAAGCATTTACTAAGACACATGACAATCAAAAGTCTATCTAGACATAGTCAAGATCTGCCGATCACATAAGGTTCCTACTTCTCAGAAGAAGTAACACTTAAAGCAATATGATATTGTACACTGAACTGAGAAAGAATAGTGCACACTCAAGTAACCTGGGACAATGATATTTCTTGAAATAACCTAGGTCAGATATAGACTGAAAATCAGTACATACATCTAGATAGTTACTAAGAAATCTACATTTACTCTCTCTTCTCACCTGTTCGAAGATTTTTCATTCCTGATCTGAGTATCAGAATCTTCTAGCATATATACTCTTCCTTATCTCCTCCAGGCGTTTAATTCAATTACCACTTTCTTGTGGTTTTAAATGCCTTATTTGATCTGGGGGTCCGGTTCCCACCATTGACTGTGGTAGTCTCCTGATTCAGTGTTAATTGCCAACATTTACTCTGTGTGGCCAGTCTTGACACTTCACAGTTGATCGGTTTTACAAGGTCTGTTTCACACTCTACTGAGTCTGCCAGTCTGAGTGGTCTTGGCTTGTTTACAGCCTTAGGCCTATTATCTCCACCTGGGTCAATATGTTTTTCACGCCTGGGTGGTTTTATTTCACTATCTCTGACATTCTCCACCTCTCTACAGGTAATGACCTTTATTAAACCACTGACCCAGTTCACTGTTGATTTAGCCAGTGTGTCTGTGTGATGTCATAGCCCGTCTGGGTCACATTCTATTTCTCACACAGCCAATAGACTGATGAATAATACATTTACTGCCCGCTTTGCAAGCTTATGTAAAGCTAGATAGCCTGGAATATAGAGAAAACTGTTTGTTCGGTTGTTGATTTCCCTGAGTGGTCCATCATATATGTATACCAGAGAGGATTCTGGGATGACAACACGGCGTCTCGCAACAGAAACAACCCCATAATTACGAACTTTACCAGAGGTCAGCATGGCCGAATATAAGAGAGCTCATTCTTAAATATGCTGTGTCCTGAAGCTGAGGTAGAGGTTTCAACCCCTACACCGGTCAGTTGAACTAAAATATTGACTTCTAGTCCTTGACTTGGGGACATAAATTACAAATACCTCAAGACGGGTTTGTCTAATGGTGAGGGACACTAGTAAAAGGGAAAGTTAATCCACACGGAAAATCAGTGCAGTGCACTAGAAGTAATAGCACATGTATGCACTATGCTTGACTTCAAAACCAGGGAACTCCACATGTCACATGTACATCTGTTCAATTGATGTCAAAACCAGGGAACTCCACATGTCACATGTACATCTGTTCAATTGATGTCAAAACCAGGGAACTCCACATGTCACATGTACATCTGTTCAATTGATGTCAAAACCAGGGAACTCCACATGTCATATGTACATCTGTTCAATTGATGTCAAAACCAGGGAACTCCACATGTCACATGTACATCTGTTCAATTGATGTCAAAACCAGGGAACTCCACATGTCATATGTACATCTGTTCAATTGATGTCAAAACCAGGGAACTCCACATGTCACATGTACATCTGTTCAATTGATGTCAAAACCAGGGAACTCCACATGTCATATGTACATCTGTTCAATTGATGTCAAAGCCCGGGAACTCCACATGTCACATGTACATCTGTTCAATTGATGTCAAAACCAGGGAACTCCACATGTCATATGTACATCTGTTCAATTGATGTCAAAACCAGGGGACTCCACATGTCATATGTACATCTGTTCAATTGATGTCAAAACCAGGGGACTCCACATGTCATATGTACATCTGTTCAATTGATGTCAAAACCAGGGAACTCCACATGTCACATGTACATCTGTTCAATTGATGTCAAAACCAGGCGACAGCTGCCAATTCATTTGCCCAGAATGGGTGGATGGGCAGTCGCTCACAAAGGTAGGCATGGAACTATCAGTTTAGACAGAAGTTGTTTTCAAATTTCTGACCTTACATGTAATAATGGAAGTTCATGTGTGCACAGTTTACACATTTGTAATAATTACACGAATGATTGATTTACATGACACGTCCATCAGCAGACTTGTTGGATGGTCTCCACCCACAGGAAATCATAAGTCAGAGAGAAGCAACTGTGGCATTCACGAGACTGCTCTAGATCTTCAGCCAATAACATAAGCTTATGATTGAGGCTGGAGAATGGCCTGGTGGTGCATGCTATATATATATATCTGATTGTTGTCGTTTGCAAACCTGAGCCTGGGAAATTCACCTGTACATCTTGTCCGTCTGTCTTCATGGCTTCCTACACGCTGTATACATCTGATTGTTGTTCTGTTTGCAACCCTGAGCCCGGGAAGTTCACCTGTACATCTTGTCCGTCTGTCTCTGTGGCTTCCTACACGCTGTGTACATCTGATTGTTGCTGTTTGCAGCCCTGAGCCTGGGAAGTTCACCTGTACATCTTGTCCGTCTGTCTCTGTGGCTTCCTACACGCTGTGTACAGTCTGATTGTTGCTGTTTGCAACCCTGAGCTTGGGAAGTTCACCTGTACATCTTGTCCGTCTGTCTCTGTGGCTTCCTACACGCTGTGTACATCTGATTGTTGCTGTTTGCAAACCTGAGCCTGGGAAGTTCACCTGTACATCTTGTCCATCTGTCTCTGTGGCTTACTACACGCTGTATACATCTGATTGTTGCTGTTTGCAAACCTGAGCCTGGAAAGTTCACCCGCACTTTTAAAACTGGAAAAGCCAGGCTGGTCATGATGTTACAATGCTGTCGTGGTATATGGCACCGTTGCGAAGTTTCATTGTCAGATCACTTTACAACGTTCTACCTCTTCCGCCAAATGACAGAAATCTGATGTTGCTTAATGTCCCCTTTGTCGAGAGAAGCAGGCCCTCGAACATGTATTGTTCGCACATAAGGTAACCCTCGGGCAAAGCTGATTCATATGAAGTTACAACAAAGTGCTCACTGAGTGCCAGCCATAGTGGATGGGGTGGGACTACATGAGAGCAAGAAGACCAAAGCTAAGCCCGAGCTGATATACTTTTTCAAAGCCTACCAAAGAGCAAAATGTATATTCACCTACACTGCTTACTTGCTGTCCATTCTGGATAGCGCGAAAGACTGGAAGTTGGCGGAAATCCTGAATTGTCATGACATATATCCTTATATAATAAGGAATTCTCAGGAAAGACTAGAGATTGTTGTGCACCCATTGTCAGTTGGCCACTTAACGCTGATTAAGCTGACTGTTATCTATTAGTAGACAGCCAAGAAGCAGCACATCATTAAGGTGGGAAAGTACAGCGACCTGGTCACCACTCTGGGACAAGACATTATAGAGTGAGACTATTTTAATTCAACCAAAATAATCTGAAGGCTGGAGGAAAGTTAATAAGAGGCTTCTCAAAATGAAATACACAAATAACACATCAAGCATGCATGAATGTTATAAAACATCAAATACAGTATGAGTGCAGTATTATTTTTAAAAATTATGCTTTTCACGAAAAGACCTTTCAATGTTTCCATCCAGTAATGCTATAAAATCATTCATTAAAATGTGTGATGTTGGGTAAAATGTCCTTAAAAGGTTCTGGTATACCACTATATTGAACAACGGTCCTATGAAATAATATGAAGCTGAGATCCAAATGAGTGGGTATTCAGTTCATTCATTGCTCGACGAGAAAGTCAATTTTATAAGGATGACAAAAGTTCTCTTCGATTCAGATGGAACAATTTTAATATGAGATGGGTTTCAGTGTTCTGAGTAACTTGATTTACAGCTAGTGATGGCTGGCGATGATGGAATTGGGCAGATCCCACTAGACTGAGTTTCCATATAGGAGTATTTCAGATTGCCTCCAGGATAACCAGACATTGTGACGACTGATCCAACGCTGTGACAAAAAGCTGAGCTGTTCCATATTCATCCCAGACAAATCGTTTGATATATCATACTGGAATCATCCACGAACACCTTCTCCTCTCTAGTTATACAAACATAATTCACCCTTTCATATGTTGTTAAAACTTAATGTTATGGTGAAGTAAACAAGAATGAAAAGGGGACTAAAGATAGAAGGATGAAAAAGAGGAAGAATAAGGCAGTACCCAGAAGTGAGATCTATTGCCCCCTTTTTCTCCTCGGTGCTGGATCAACTCTGACTGCTGATGGATAAAACATTTATCTGCACTGTCATTATTTTCTGGTCCTTGCTGATATTAGTGATCTGAATGTGCTAGGGATCTCACAGGAGATGTAGACATCAAAGAAACAGACAAGGGCATCAGAAGTTTGACAGGGAACTAGATGAGCAGATAAAGTCACTAGAGTTAGGACATAGGCATTGATGATAACATGATGGCATTAATGATGGCATGAACATCAATGTTATTTGCACATTATCCCAAATCAGGACAGTGCAAGATTGTTAGTTGCCGTTTACAGGTCAGGTTTGATTCCTGAGTGCCATTATTTCTTTCTAAATCATCATTGGGTCCCCTACCCTTCTTAACTGGGGTGTGATACTCTGAACGAATTTTTCCAATAATGTTTAGAAGTTTCATGAGTTAAAAATCACATAAATGAAAATTCCACATCTTAGATAATGAAGTTCATGCTCATGAATTAATTTAAATTAAGACTTCAGGTGAAGCATTCAACAACCAAAAAAAAAACACTGATTCTCATTCATGGACCCCTCCCACCCCCCCACCCCCCCCCCACCCCCCACCACACACACACACACACCCACACACACACAAGAACGACAGAACACAGGGTCTTCTTTCTCACCTCAAAGTCCGTCTTCTTCTTCTTAGCCTGAATGCATAGACTATCCCTCCTTTAATTGGCAATCTACCTTAGGTTGGGAGCAGGGGTTTGATTCCCTATTCTGGACAGATAAACTTGACACCAGGATTGTTACGGATGCATAGGGTCTTTAATCAGACAGCAGTGCAGACACTGAACGTAAATATAATCACTAGCGAGATAATTCAAACTGGGCCTGTGTGCAAGATCGGCCAGTCATGCAACATAAATTTCATCCCTCCCAACTCCACTTACAAGCAAGAACAGATGAGAAGAAACAATCATTCTCTCCCTCTCACTCTCTGTTTGTTATAGGAATTACTGTATATCAGAAGCAAGACATTTGTCAGCGCACAAGAAAGGCAATGATTGTCTTTCTAAAATAGTTCTCATACAGAATAGGGCTAGCAGTTATCATTTAGAAAAATGCATGAAGTGCCTAGACAAGATTACTTCTTACAGCATAAAGATGCAGTGCGTGAAATGCAGTTCTGTATGGCTTTTAGAATCATAGACTGGATTAATATTTCAGTAGAAATGAAACGAGGCATTGCAAAATGGCGACAGGGCTGTAGCAGTCTGTAGGCTGTCTCCCAAAAATGGAGAGAGTATTTCTTGGCGTGGGGACATTAAAAATCACACAATCACCACAGACAACATGGGTTACCTTGACCATTTCCTTTTCGAATTCACACATAAATCCCAGAAGAATATTCTTACCTGAGATCATCGAGGAGGGCACAATAAATCCACACTGGACAGAAATATGTCATGTCCTTAGAAGTATGTTTGACAAAGTGTGCGGTGAGCTGGGCTGGGATATCCCACAAAGCATTGCTAGACGCTATCAGTCCCTCTCTAAACCAATCATCTATTAGACTTGGAACACTGCCCTAATTCGAATCTGGGTTGACATGTCTAATAATAGCATGGTGCGAATTGGTTCAAGGTGGTACATGTAATTATCCGGTTCCGTTATTGCGCCTCGAACTGGTGGGATTGATCACATTATGTTACATAGCCCACCACCAGACAGTTCCACTGGGGAAGAACTGCGTATCAATCATCCACAGATGGCAGGCTCCCTACTTGTGACTTACACCTGTTAGTTTCCCACTTCATCTGAAGTTGATGATTCATCAGGAATTGGATGTCGACTCAAAACATCTGCTCCGACGTTCATTTTCCCAGGAACACATTCGACTTGGAATGAGTATGGTTGCAAAAAGCATTCAGATTCCGTGACGCTGCTAGAAACATCAGGGGTTGGTGGTCACACTGCACCGTGAAATGTTTTACATACAGATAAGTTTGAAATTTCTCCACTGCCCAAATTAATGCAAGGCATTCATGCTCGATCACTGAATAATTTCGCTCATCAGCATTCAATTTCCTGCTTGCAAAAACTACAGGGAATAGCTCTGAGTGATTATCTCCTTTCCTCTGGAGCAAAGCTGCTCCTACTCCAATATTACTCTCGTCTGTGCGGAGCACGAACAGGTCGATCGAGGTCGGAATAGATGAAGAATTAGGTTTGGCAGTTAATGCCTGTTTGAGAGCTGTAAAGGCTCTCTCACAATCAGCTGACCAAATGACTTTCTCTGGATTCCTCTTCTTGGTAAGATCCGTTAAAGGTGCTGATAGAGTATTACAGTCTTTAATGTATCGTTGATAGAATCCACACAATGATATGAATGACCTAACATCTTTCTTTGTCCTTGGACGAGGTGCTCTTTGGAGTTTCTCCACATTCCCTTCATGGGGTGTTATGAAGCCTTGAGACACATGATGGCCTAGGAAATCCAGTTGTTGGAATCCTATCTAACACTTCTTGGGATTTGCTGTCAAACCTTTTTTTTTATATTATTAAGTTGCTTGAATAAGAGATGCAGTGTCTTGACATGCTCCTCAAATGTCTCAGTAGCAACTAAAATGTCATTCCTGAAGTCGCTGATGGCCGGATGATGTAGTGGGTCAAGTAATTTCCTCATCATGCGTGTAAAAACACTAGGAGCATTACTCAATCCAAAAGAAAGAACGTCGAACTTGTAGTGTCCTCCAGGTGTGCTGAAGGCCAACCACGACAGAACTTCCGATTTAACAGGAATCTGATAATATCCCTTGCTGAGATCAATCCTAGTGAAGTATTTAGCCTTGTTGAGATTTGTGAAGAGGTGATTCTGATCAAGTAGAGGTTCTGCCTGAAATTCAGTAATTGCATTGAGCTGTCGTTAATCGATGCACAATCTGTGTTCTCCACTCGGTTTCCTCAACAAACCACACTCGCACTATATGGAGACCCAGATGGTGAGATGATTCCTGACAAGAGTGTCTGCTGGATTTCTTCCTTCAAAGTGTTTTGCATGGCATCATGGACTAGGTATGTTTTGACTCGCACAGGAGTAGAATCTTTCAGTTTCATGTCAAATTCTACTAAATCAGTACGTCCTGGCTTGTCACTGAGTACATCTGCATATCTAGCCAAAAGATCTCGGATTTGCATTTGCTGATGCTGTGATAGGTTGAGGGTGATAGCCACATCCTGAAAAGTTTCCTTGGCTTGCAGTGGGCACTCCACTCCCATTGTAGTTCCCTGATCTACTTCAGTAGCCACAGCCATAGCCATCAGATGTGCAGTTTCGGTGGTCGACGGCCTTTCATTATATTTCCTCAAAGGTTTATGTGAAAAACTTTCAACTTGCCCTTGATGGAAATCTTGTAGTGTGTACGAGAAATCTTCTCCGTCACTTCGTATGGTCCCTTCCATCCGATTTGCAGCTTGTTCTGACTTGTTGGAAGTAGTAACAGCACTATCTCACCCACTTCTAGCTCTCGGTATTTTGCTTTTCTGTTGAAATAGCGAGCAATTCTCCACCTGGCTTGATGTAGATTTTCATTCTCCTGTCTTCAACCAGCAACATATTTGGACGCAGTAACAGCTGTATCATCCGCATGATCATCAGTCCATGTTCGTAGTAAAGCCTCTAATGGTGCCTTAACTGGGCGTAAAACGAACAAAGTTGCAGGTGCAATCCCAGTTGAGTGATGGGTAACTTCCCGATAAGCGAATAATGCTGCCGGTATATATAAGTCCCAATCCTCTGGTTTCCCCTGAGCAAGTTTCCTCAGAATACTAATAAGGGTCCCGTTCCACCTCTCTATACTCCCATTCGATTATGGAAAATATGGAGATGAGTAGATAGGGCGAGATTGGAATAATCTAAAGAACTCTTCCATGAGCTTACCATGAAACTGTGATCCATTATCGGTGAGGATCCTAAGAGGAAATCCCAGCCGAGTAAATATTTCAAGTTATGCCTCAGCGACCTGCTTGGAATCACTTGATGGCAGGGGAACACTTTCTGCCCACACTTAGCATGTATCCATGAGCGTTAAGATGAATCGATTCTGCCTCTTCGTTCTGTTGAGGGGTCCAATACTGTCTACTACTACCTTTTGATTGTCCCGTGCAAGCTTCAATACCCCAAGACGTGTTTGTGTGCTCTCTTCCTTTTTGGATAATTTTTTTTTCTGTTTATCTTCATTGGTGCGCATTGGATTTTATATGATTGTGATCACAACAATGCCGTTCAACTATTGAAATTGTTTTAAGGTTGTTTAATGTGCAGTGTTGGATATTAATGCTAATAATGTTGTATTCAATACTATGGATAAATTATTCACGAAACGGAGAAGCGTCAGTGATAGCTTGAACTTGTCAATAACATCACTATAATTTAAACCGAGTGCGGGCGCTGCTACTATGTGTACCTGCTGGCGAAAATACAATACTATTTAGCCATGCATGACGAGGAAGCTTCTGTGCTGGAGGTAGCGGCAGAATGTGGGCGATGTGGGTTAAGATTAAGATCTACGAGAACTAAGAACTACACACTAAACAAAGAGAAAGCAGTGAAAAGCAAGTTAAAGAATTGCTTTGGCTCTCCATCACTGTCTGTCAAGCGTATGAACGACGGTAAATGCATTTCCATTACATTCAATAATACTCTGCATTATGAGGCATTTCGAACATGTCTGATCAAACATTATCAGGGTGATCAAGTTGAGTGCAGGGTGGACCAACACGGCGCGCAAGTCGAAGTCAAAATATCTGCTTCTTTACACTTATTGCATCTCTACCACTCGAAAAACAGTTTGCTTGCACAGGGAGCAGCTGACGTCATGTCTGAGTGGCTCTCGGCTCATTTCGTCGAAATTCAGCAGACAGCACAGAAACTGATAGCTGACTCACTAAACAAACCTACCGATCTCAGCATGCTAGTGGTTGGTGAACCAACACAATCTGCAGCTGTAGTCATCACAGCACCAGGCCGTAATAACAACATAGTCCAACAAACCATGACTCAGCACAGCAACAACACGAATGAAACTCTAACCGACCAGTTTTGCTAGCCATTGAGTACCCGATGAGTATGTGTGTAGAAGACAGTATACAACCGAATGAAATAAATTCATATCAAATAGAGGTTGCACCATCGGTACTAGATGAGAGCCCAGCTACAAACCAACACTTCGTGCGTCTGCCAGCAGCATATTTAAAAGTTAGAGTCAGATTTGAAAGTACTTTTAGACGCCGCCTCTGAGAACACAAACAAGATCGCCACGATCATTAGTGACTATACCAACCTCAAGTCAGAGGTGACTCTCCTGATTGAAGAAAATGAACTAAAACACACCATTGAGACTTTGCAATGCTCGCCCACTACTGACTAGGCAGCACACGCAGATAGTCTCGAAGTAACAGAAACAGTCGTAGGTGCGTCAATTACTCAGCCAACCAAAACACATCAGCAAATAGAAAAAATTGCTCAGCAGCACTCAACATATCCTATCGAACTAAAGGTCAGCAGTAGATTTGAAGCATTACAAGATCAACTGTCAAACAACAGCCAGGACGACAGAAAACGAGAGAAAACGCCCACATTAAAGAAACATCAGATAATCTGCAAGAAGACAGACTACAGCTGGGTTGTCATCAATGGCAGAATTAACGTGCAAGACGTGTCAGAACCCACCATACACAGAAAACACCGGCTGACTGCACCCACGTAATAATTGGCAACTCTTTGATTGGGGGAATTTACAGCGATTGTATGTCCTTATCAGACATCAACAAAGCGGCAACAATTCAGCTTTCAGGTGCAGGAGTAGAAAGACTAACAGACAGTATACGTAGACTGGAAGTTAATACACACATTAAAAAGACAACGATTCATATAGGGATACACGACACTATGAAAAACCAAAGTATCACAATTTCTCAGTTAAGAGCATTACTTGACTTACTGCGTTACACTTTCCCAAATTTTACAGGTTTTTCTCCTCTATCATACCACCAAGTTATGGCTCTCAACGTCGATTGGTCGACGTAAACAATAACACCCTAGATACTTTTTGCAATCGATATAATGTACACTTAATCAACAACACACCATTCTTCACAGCACAGAATGGCGCACCAAAGAAACGATTGTACAGAGACCAAATACACACATCCACATTAGGTAGTAGTTTGCTTGCAAAGAACATCAAATACCCAGAAAGGGCATAAAATCTGACCAACACACACATGCGGAAAACATTGATTTCTGAAGAATAAAGCCAACCCAGGCAACACGAAACTCCCCCATTTCACCAGGTAAACGTCTGCTGACATCTGACCCTCCGAACTCCTGCCACTCAAGAATCACACATGCTACCAAGAATAAACCAACCCATTCTTCCTACCCCCACCTTAGCACGAGAAGGAGATAACTACCATAATAGTATTCCTGCCATCCCCTGCAAGGAACCTGCGTTGCAAACATCGGCACACACACACACTGCAGTAATACCACTTTGATACAGCCCCCTCACGCCACTAATGGGCCACCTAGCAGACAGCAGGAAGTTTCGCATCATTGGAGTCCAGAACTTTACGCCAACAATGGGCCATCTAGCAGGCAACAACAGGTTCCGCATCATTGGAATCCAGGACTGCTATACTTGATGAAATTTAGTCCGGCCACACTGAATCAAGCCTTTATGATGTCTCTACAATACAGACCTGTAAGATAGGATATGTATTAAAAACTGAGCCCTGTACGCAAGATACCGGGAAAAGAGCTTCCTCCTTGAACTTTAATTGCTTACTGTTTAGCGTTTTCCCTCCCGTGTGAGATACCCAACTTTAAACAGGAACATTGACTTGTATAGTCATTTATTCATTCTTTCGGATAGCAGCTGGTTACATAGCTTGTGAAGTAATTCAAGTTAATTAATTGTTGTATGTTCATACGCTTTAATTCGTTTTGTTCTGTATTTGCACTATACTTGTTGGTCTTATTAGTTATATCGTTATAATATTATCATTTACATATCGATTTATATTACTGGTATATTTTAAGTTAATATAATTGTGAATTTTTTTGATTTTGTATTTTTACCTAATTTTGACTAAATTACACTTACTTCTTGCGTGAAATGTCTGAGAAGTGGCAGCATTGGCTCAATAAGTCAGGACTACGTCTTGGACACTTAAACATATGCAACTTATTTAACAAGCCGCCAGAGTTATCTTCTATTCTTAATCAAAATTGTCACGTATTCGGCTTTAGTGAAAGTATACTAAATTAAAACATTTCAGATGAGGACATCTCTATTAAAGGGTACACAGTTTTTAGAAGAGATCCCTGTAGGAAACAAGAGGCAGGCATAGTAGCATATGCTTATAATCTATTAAATGTTCACCGTAGGCTAGACTTTGAAACTTGAGAAATAGAATGTATTTGGTTGGAGTTAAAACTTCGAAACCGCACACCCCTGATAATTGGCCACGTCTATCGAAATCCCAGGGCTGGACACGTCTGGTACGAACACTTCACTACCATGATGGATGTGGTGTTCGCTTCCGGGAAGGAAATCATACTACTCGGAGACTTTAACATTGACACCAACAAATCCCACATAATTTGGGGAAATATAATTGCATCATACAACTTCCAACAAATAGTAAAACAAGATACTAGAGTAACAAACTCATCTTCAACACTTTTAGATCACATTTATGTAACTTGCTCGGACACCATAGAATGCACCGTGCCCAATTGTGCAGTGAGCGCTCACTACCCAATATGCTGCACATGGTAAAAAAAAAGGAATTAAAACTCCTAAACATAAACACATAACTGTAAAATATAGAAGCTACAAAGATTTCAACCAAAATGCATTTTTACAGGACTTGCTCAGTTCACCTCTAAACAATGTTTATCAGCTTCCAGACCCGGATGATGCTCTAGAAACCTGGATGAAGATCTTTATTGATGTGTTTGATAAAAATGTGCCAATCAAGGAAGTTCGAGTAAAACATCACGTCAAATCACCTTGGATCACCCAGGAAATTCTTGAAATTATGAGAGACAGAGATAAGGCACATAAAAAGCGGGATCTCAGCACATGCCGCACTCTTAGAAACAAAGTTCAATATACCATTCGAAAAGAAAAGAAAACTTACTTTAAGAACTTAGTAATGGATAAAACAAATAGTAAGGATATATGGAAGGCAATTAACACCTTGACAAACAAGTATAACATCTCAAATTCATTACCATCAAACCCTATTTTATGCGAACAATTCAGTAACTTTTTTTTCAAAATGACATAGATCAGTTGAAAGCTTCAATACCAAATTCTCCTTGCAACTTATCTTTACTGTCATCGTTTTGCAAGAACAGATACTCCCGAGATATCCTTTCTGGCATACCGCTAATGATACTAACTGAAGTATTCATTTACCTCAGTAACCTAAGCAACACAAACTCATGTGGGTTAGATGGAGTCAGCAGTCGGATTCTCCGCTGTGCTGCGCCAGTGATCTGTGTATCACTAACCTATGTATATAATCAGTGTCTTACCAAAGGTCACTTTCCATCAGCTCTCAATATCGCTAAAATGTATCCTCTCCTTAAATCTGGTTCATTTGACAATGGTCTCCCGAATAATTATAGACCCATTTCTTTACTATCATCACTATCTAAACCACTAGAAAACACATCCATAAGGTAACATTGCAGTATTTAGATCGCAACTAGCTTATAGTTGACAGTCAATCAAGATTTCGACTAAAATATTCTTGCCATACGGCCCTAACAAACATGATAGAAAATTGGCACCAGAATATAAATAACAAAAATATATGTGAAGCTGTGTTTATCGATTTCAGGAAAGCATTTGATATGATAGACCATGCCATTTTAATTAAAAAACTAGAGACAATGAAAATTGGCCCAAATGTTGTGACACTAATAACATCTTTTCTGTCAAATAGAAAGCAAGTAGTATCATACAATAAATCTCTGTCCCAAACCACTACTTTCAATACTGGAGTACCGCAAGGCTCTATTCTTGGCCCTCTGTTATTTGCCATATATAGTAATGATCTACATTTGCATCTTTCGCCTTCCTGCGATCTATTTGCAGACGACTGTACAGTGTATACAAACACTGAAAGCAGTAATTTACTGGAGTCGTCTTTGCAACAAGAATTAAATAATGTAGTTATGTGGAGCTATGTGATCCGTATGCAAATTAACACCACTAAAACAAAATCTATGTTATTAACAACCAGACAAAAACTTCAAACTCTAAATTCACACAGATCACTTCAACTTCACATAGATAACATGCCAGTAGAAAGTATAATTGTGCACAAAACATTAGGCCTCATCATTGATAGAAACCTAGCCTTTAGTCCTCACGTTTAAGCTCTCACTAAACAAACAGCGAAAAAAGTCTACTAACTCGCCAAAATTAAAAATGTCCTTGATGAGGACACAAGGAAAATATTCTATACGTCTCACACACAGACACATTTTGACTACTGCTCTACGATTTGTGACGGTTGTTCCAATTAATAATTTAATATGCACCAACAGCAAGCAGTAGTGATGAAGAAATACAACACTTTTACGACGAAATAGAAATGGCGATGGCTCAAATTGGATCACAAGAAATAAAGATAATACTTGGTGATTTTAATGCAAAAGTAGGAAAGGGAAAAATGGAGGATGTAGTGGGGAATTATGGTTTAGGTACAAGAAATGAAAGAGGGGAAAAGCTAATAGAATGGGCAAATATCAATGATATGATAATTGGAAACACACGGTTTAAACACCATAAAAGACGACTGTACACATGGATAAGCCCTGATAAGAAAATACGCAACCAAATTGACTACATACTAATTAATAAAAGATTTAGAAATGCTTTAATTAATGTAAAGACAATGCCTGGTGCTGACTGTAATAGTGATTATGTACCACTATGTGGACAAATAAAAGTAAGATTATAGAGAGGGGAAAAAATGGTTAAGAACATGAGACTTAATAAAGAGATTCTGAAAATAGATAAAGAAATTCAAGAACAATACAGAGTGACTGTGAAAAATAGGTACAATGCAATAACTAAAATAAAGAGTATAGATGAACAATGGAAAATGTTAAGGGACTCCATTCATCAAACTAGCAAAGAAGTATTACCGGAGAGAGGCAAAATAGCTAAGAAAAAATGGATGAATGAAGATATCTTAAAACTGTTGGACAAAAGAAAACAGAGTAAAAATGACAAACAAGAATACGCTAAGATAAATAAAGAAATAAAAGATAAATGTGGGAAGGCTAAAGAAAGTTGGTTTAAACGAACAATGCAAAAAAATTGAATTAAATTCCATTAAAGATACAAAAAATATGCACAGACAAATCAGTGAGCTTACAGGAAGAAAAATAAGAATAAATACAGGGTGTTTGAAATCAAAAACAGGAAAGATAATATTAGAGGAAGATGCTATAATGAAGAGGTGGAATGAGTATATAAGCGAATTATATGAAGGAGAAAGGGACGAATTAACAGAAGATAGTAACTTAGAAGATCCACCTATTCTGAAAGAAGAAGTCGCTGACGATATGAAACGTATGAAGAAAGGAAAAACAGCTGGGCCAGATGAAATCACAAATTTGGAGTATATATATTAACCAAAATGTTGAATGATATTTACAGCAGTGAATATTTACCCAGTGATATGCTGAAATCTGTATTTATAGCTATACCAAAAAGATAAGGAGCAATTGATTGTGAAGATTTTCGTACAATTAACCTTATAAACCATATCACTAAGCTTCTACTCAGAATCATAATGAGAAGAACCATAAAGAAAATAAAAATGGAAATTAGTGAAGAACAGTATGGATGTATGGAAGGAAAGGGCACAAACAATGCAATTTATACATTACGGACACTAATAGAAAGGTCAATAGAGAAACAGAGAGACATATATTTATGCTTCATAGATTATACTAAGGCATTTGATAAAGTAAAACATGATGAACTGATTAAAATGTTGGAAGATATCAACACTGATGGAAAATATTTAAGAATAATAAAGAATATTTACTGGAACCAAGTAGCAGCAATTAAAATGGGAAATAAAGAGGGTAGTTACGAACAGATAAAGCTAGGAGTACGACAAGGGTGTGTCTTGTCACCAGATCTTTTCTCCCTGTATAGCGAAGTAATAATGAGAGAGATCAACGAGATGCCAGGAATACTAGTTGGAGGTTATAATATAAATAATATACGCTATGCAGATGACACAGTATTGGTGGCGGATAATTCAACAGACCTACAACAATTATTAGACGTTGTAGTAACAGAGAGTGCTATGAAAGGACTCTCCTTGAATATCAAGAAAACAGTAACAATGGTAATATCAAAGAAAATTGTGACACCAAAATGTGACATAGAAATAGAAGGGAAAATCCTTAACCAAGTTGATAATTTTAGATACCTAGGGGCATTTATAACATCAGATGGAAGATGTACCACAGAGATTAGGAGCAGAATAGGGCAGGCAAAAGCCGCATTTCAGAAAATGAAGAGTATCTTATGCAATAAGTCACTATCACTGAATGTAAGAAAGAGAGTGCTGAAATGCTACGTAGAACCAGTTTTGCTGTATGGCAGTGAATCTTGGAATGTAAATGAACAAATTAAGAAGAAATTAGAAGCAACAGAGATGTGGTTCCTGAGACGAATGTTGCGAATTCCTTGGACTGCCAGAGTAACTAACGACGACTGCCTGAAACAGGCTAATGAAACTAAAACATTATATACAACAATAAGACAGAGACAAACATCTTTCCTCGGTCACGTGATGAGAAGAGAGGCATTGGAGAACATCGTAACAACTGGAAAGATCGAGGGGAAGAGAGGCAGAGGTAGACCAAGAGAAGTGATGCTGGATGGATTGAGACGGTGGCATGGAGGAATATCAGCAGCAGAGTTGATCCAGAAAACCAAAGACCGAGATCTATGGAGAGCCATGAACGCCTACGCCAGCCGGCACGGCACTTGATGATGATGATGATGATGTTCCAATTCAAGCACAAAGCTACTTTACTCTCTCCAGAAACGGGCCATGAGTTTAATTTATAGCAAACATTTAACTGACAATCGTAGCCTGCATAAACGCCTTCATTTACTACCACTCAGCAAACGTCTGCTTTTCAATAAGGCCAAACTAATTTACAAAACCCTACATCGGAATGCCCCAAATTACCTTTGGCCATTGTTTGAATATAATGCTAGACACAGTAAACGATTAAATATATTACACATTCCGAAGTCTAGGATAGACTCATACAAAACAAGCTTAACGTACTCTGCAGGTCAGCTGTGGAACAATCTTCCACATGAAATAAAAGACATCGCCAATCCCTATACATATAATCGTAAATTATTTGAACACTATCTCAGTACGGATTACCTTCCCCCTTAATAACAGAAGTAATAATAATAATAATAAAACCCTAGTATAACACCCAATCCCCCTTTAGGAGGCCAGTATATTCCACATATCTAATAACATGTGTCACACCAGTTATTACTATTACTGAGTCGTGTAGTATTGATTTTTCATTTTCCACATGCCTGTATAATGCATATCTTTTATATTGTTGCTGTTTTCAGTTAGCCTTGAATGATGTGTGAATGGTATAATGTATGAAAGAGAGTGATAAAAGGGCAGAATGTTAGACTGGCCTGCGTGCCCAATTCTTAACCCTTTGAAAATAAAGTTTTGTTGTTGTTGTTGTTGTTTTCGAAAGGTGATCCAGTGATTGGCATTTCCCCCAGTGCCACCGGTGATGTCCAGTGTCTTGGAGAGACTCTTTGGAATGATTTAGGAAACCGTATGATGTCTGCATTCATCCCTGACCGAAAGTAGTGCATGACAATTCGTTGCGTAGTAGCATTGATGCCCATGTGCCCACTGAATGGTAAACTGTGGCCCATTCCAAGAAACTGAGCTCTATATGAAATCGGGACGATGAGTTGCGCATGTTTTTGTCCGTCCTTCCCTGCCCCCAATTGTAGAGAAGTCCACTCTTCATATACATATCACCTTTACGCAGAGATAAATGTTCTTTAGGCAGTTTATTGAAGTATTACATCAAGGTGCTATCAGCAGCCTGTGCTTTCTTCAAATCCTCTGAACGAGGAATAGCTGGGGTAGTTGATGCTGGAGCCTTATTTTTTTTATCTGGGACCTTGTCCTCATAGCAGAGACTACCATAGGCTGTATAGAATCTCCAAGAAATACATATCTACATTTTAGCATAACATAATAGATGAGTTCTTCCACGGCCGCCGCTTTGCTCGCGCCAGTCACATAACGTGATGTTATGAGCACCTTTGTCACAGGGAGTGACATTGGAATGGAGCTCTTCAAAGGTCCCTGTATTTCCACCACCTCCTCAGTAACATGTTCCGGGTGCACAAAGGTAGAGGAAACAATGCAATCATATTGCAGTCCTGTATCGTAGAGGCACATGGATTCCACGACCGGAATCTTAGAATAGGTGTCTTCAGGATTTGTCCGATTGGACGGTTCATCAGTGCTCACCTTCTGTTTCCCCCGGCCAGTCAGATATGCAACACTATGAGGAGGGGGGAGGGTGGGCGGCTTGTTCAGACAATTCTATGCATGGTGCCCGACCATATTGCAATGAGTACAATAGACTTTACCTTCCTTCTTGGCAGTCTGAATTAAAGTTTGGGTGTTGTTCGTGGATTTATTAACCTTCTTTCGTGTTATCTGATTCCTTGGATGTTAGAGATTTTTTCCGGGGGGGGGGGGGGGGGGGGGGGAAGTGGTTGTCAGACTCTTACCTCCCACCTCCTTCTGAGATTTCTACCATCTCTCTGCCAATACAATGATCGCCTCTAGTCTATCCACCCCATGCTGTGTGATGAAGGCCCTCATGTCTGATGAAATTTTCTCCCTTAATGGTCGATTATGATCATCTCCCTGAGTCCTTCGTATGTTTCATCGAACTTCCCTAAATTTGCCCATTTGTGCAAATAGGATTTTAACCTTTCTACTAATTGGGCGAAACTCCCCGGGCTCTTTCTTGGCTGAATTGAATTTACGCTTATAGCTATCAGAGGCCACCTCAAATATGTTCAGAAGCGCCCATTTGAGAGTACCGTAGTCCTGCTGTTCTTCACGAGTAAGTCTGGAGAAAACGTCATAGGTGGTACCTTTCAAACCTTGTGGGAGTTTAACACCCCTTCGAGACTCATCGGGACCTCATGTGAGACACATCTGTTCAAAACGAGATAAGTAGAACTCTATATTCTCTTTGTGTTAATCATGTGGCTCCAGTGGGAATGCCAAGGCTCCAGAGCGATGACAAAATTCCTGTTCATGTACTCATGTAGCTGGGCCACCTTTAGATGTGGAGGGGTGGGAGGAACTCCATCCTCCAGTCGCCTAATCTCCGACTCAGTTTCCATGCGTCTTATTTCCAACTGATGTCTTTCTTTCTCTTTGTTATCCATCTCGGCTCTCTATCTTTCTCCCTCTAGGCCATTTTTGCCTCTTTATCTTTCTATTTCTGGGCCAAATCAGCCTGCAGCTTCTTGTCCTCCAATTCTAAAGCTAGCCGGCTTTCTCTCTCTTTCTGGGCTATTTCAGCTTGCAATCGCTCATACCGCTCATGCCAACTTCATCCCAGATAACCCACACTGCCTACCTACCTCCTTATATTGGCATGAAGTATAGCTGTTTCCACCAAGTTTAATTTTTTAAATTTTCTTTCAAGGAGAAAAAAAAATAGTGATATCCTCTGTGATCTCAGGTAAGACTGTGCCTCTGTGATATAAAAATTATACAGAGCATGCAAATGGCGAAACAATTGTCAGCAAATCAAATAACCCAATGGCATAGATAGTTTTCTTTAACAGCAAAAAATGGGGTTTCAAAATATAGAGATATTTCCAACTCCTGAGGTGTACAACAGTAACTCATCCATTCCCAAACCAAACAAAAACAAAAGGGTTCCGATACACCCCACTGATCTACACCCTGGTAAGAACTACCTAAAAGTAAGTGAAGTCAATGGTTCAGAATCCTAAATATAAAGTCCAAAGAATATGTCGATTCGTGCACGAGGTCCATACAAAGATCAACTCCCACAATGGAAAATAGAAATTAATTATTCGTATAGTTTTCCAGAAGGACATTTCCCAACAGAATCATTTATCTGTGACTTATTGCGAGAGGTTCCCAATCATTCGAATCTGGGTTGACACGTCCAATAATAGATATGACAACTGCAGATCACATGATGCGAATGGGTAAAAGGTGGTGCATGTAATTATCTGATTCCGTGTTAGTTCCACGAACTGGTCTGATTAATCACATTATGTTACACCCGTCACGAGGTACACATCGTCATGTGACAAGTTTGTCTATTTGCTTGCCGGCCTGATTACTCTTTACTGTTACTCACTGTTCTCTTCGTTGTTCTGTCTCTGTTAGTGACCAGTTCTTGTTGTTACTTTCAGAACTATGAATTCTTTTTTATCCTATTCCCTTCTCAATTTAACACTTTTTCAATATTAACTTCAAACACTTTTCGGTACATGGCATAATGCCATCTCCCTTATTTTCAATATGTTTAAAACATTTTGTCAGTCGATTCGGTTTTTCCCTTTGGCAAAACCGAAAATTAGTCATGGTCATGTGTCAATCTTTGTCACTTTTCTCAAGCTCACTAACAACCGTATTTCAATTAACTATGATCCGTCGATATTCTAATACACATCACAATATTAAAAACAATGTATATTCTGTGTCGGACACGCTATACCCGTCTCACCTCTTCTAGACGATGTGTAGCCTCAGCCTCATTTTTTGTTCAGAGAGCTGAGGTCTAACCCGATATGAGATCCAATGTTCCCTGGACATCCTCATACGGTTCCTCACTCATGCTTAAGCATAAGCATCCTCACGCTTCTCCAAGCCATTACGCTCTGGGTGAAGGTTTGTGTGTGTTTAAGATATTTCGCTTTCACTTTTGTTCCTCTTCATATTACTATGTGCTTTGCCTATGTCTTATAGTTGACACTTCTTACCTCTGACTCGGATGTGATCAATGTTTTATTACCGTATGACCATTCTTACTAGTTTTTCTTTATGGGATATGGTACATTTGTGTATGTTTCCATGCCTTGCCCGTTTATTAACTGTACTTTTCATTTCCTTTTATTCGTTTCATTCTCTTCATTCATACACTTTTATTTGTTCACCAATAATTTCCATCAACAATCCTTTCTTTCATGTTACAAGTTTCACATGCGCAATATCATTTTCATTTATATGAAAATTCCTATAAATAATACTCTTCTCGCTCTTGCTACAAGTATAACTTACAATAATATCCCAACCATATGCATTTTATGTATTTTTGGTCTAGTACTGTGTATATTGTGTAGTTGTGTGTAACTTACACTAATGTTAGTCTTCTTATGTTCCTAGTTATTCTTTATAGATATTTATGTAATTTGTTTTATTATTTTGTTGATCTCTCAAATATTCAATACTATTTGTAGTGCTTCTGTATGTTCGTTAATCTTCTGGAGTTTATTTGTATCACTTTTGTATCCACTGATTTATTTGACTTATTTGAGATAGTGAGGTCTTAGTCAGATATGACTGAGCTACCGTATGACATTAGACGGTACTACCTGCTTTCTGTCAGCGCCGAATGTTGGGCGGCGCTTACCAAACCCGACACCCCACATTGTACCAATGGCTTCGGACGGAAGAGCGCAATTGGGAGGGTACAAGCCTTATCCTGATGCGAGGAAATGCAACCCAAAGACAAAAATAAGTCATGGCAGGGCAGACCAAGCCCTAAGCGTTGGTTGGCAGCTGGTCTAGGATTGAATCTCCGACAGGCGGACAGTTAGAGCAGGGCTTTGCTGATCCGGCAGCTTCTGCAGCTTGTCTTGTTCGAGATGTATAGGTGTTAACTTTCCTCTGGAGAGAACTAGGCAGGCCGAGAGAGGGATCATGCTGCATGGGCAACACATGGTTTCTTTATTGTAGCCCGGGCTTTGTGCTATGGAGAGGCGCATTCATTTGCAGCAAGAATTGGCCTTACCAGTCACACTCGCCACCGCCATGGATCGTAGTTTTAAGCCTTTTTGAAGCACAATATACCAAACTATCATCTGTCAAGACGGAAAGGTGCCAATGAGATTTATTTGGCTTATATAATTTTATATTTGTGTGATATTCTGAATTTTATGTATACTTGTTGTTGTTGTTGTTGTTGTTGTTGTTGTTGTTGTTGTTGTTGTTGTTGTTGTTGTTGTTGTTGTTGTTGTTGTTCAGTATTCAATCAGTTTCCAACAAATATTTAACCAGTTCGAATCAATGTTCAAACAATATTCAACAAAATACTTGCCACTGAAATAATTAAATATAAATATTTTGAATAACGAAGACACAAACAATAGATTGCACGATTTATTGCCTGGCATATTTCGCTGCATCTCGTCAGGTACATACTGCGGAACTCACACAACTTACGTGAAATTAACTAGATAAATCCTTCAAGTTGAAATATACACAATTTCGCACAGTAATGTCGATTGTCTACCACGGTAATTTTAAGCTGACTAACATGTCTTTCTGTTTACACAATTCTGGCTTGCGTTGATAGATCATAATTGCTTCTGCAAATTTTAACAAGCGAGTATTCTGTGTTCTAAACAACACGCGAAATGGAGTCTCTCTGGACACAACATGGCGACTGGCGACAATGTGCCTGCCGATTGAAGACGCCGGGAGCTTCCGGTGTGTCGGCTCCTCGTGGCTATCATCTCCTGTGTGTTGTATCTTGTTGACCCATTGAGGTATGTGTTCTGACACCCGTTTGTTAAGCTGTCTCTCCGTTCGGCCAATGTAAACGGCCTGGCATCTACATGTTTGACCGTGCTAGAAAGATATGCACCCAGGACACACTGACAGAGGAATTTGAAACTCTGAAGAATGTCTTAAACCTGAATGGGTACTCCACAGGATTTATAAAGCGCCATTGCCAACAGCCCAAACCCAAAGCAGACGTAACTACAGTCCCTAAACTCAAGGTATTCATCCAGCTAACCTTTCGAGGGGATGACGTAATGCAACGTCTACAAGACCGGCTTACTACAGCAGTAGGTCGAACATTCTGTGCGGCAACTCCAGTCATTAGATGTAAAACCGTACCCATTCCTACACCAACAGTCAAAGAGCCTGTTCCTCTGTACGCCACAAACAATTGTATTTACCAATTCACATGTAGATGCCAGGCCGTTTACATTGGCCGAACGGAGAGACAGCTTAACAAACGGGTGTCAGAACACATACCTCAATGGGTCAACAAGATACAACACACAGGAGATGATAGCCACGAGGAGCCGACACACCGGAAGCTCCCGGCGTCTTCAATCGGCAGGCACATTGTCGCCAGTCGCCATGTTGTGTCCAGAGAGACTGCATTTCGCGTGTTGTTTAGAACACAGAATACTCGCTTGTTAAAATTTGCAGAAGCAATTATGATCTATCAACGCAAGCCAGAATTGTGTAAACAGAAAGACATGTTAGTCAGCTTAAAATTACCGTGGTAGACAATCGACATTACTGTGCGAAATTGTGTATATTTCAACTTGAAGGATTTATCTAGTTAATTTCACGTAAGTTGTGTGAGTTCTGCAGTATGTACCTGACGAGATGCAGCGAAATATGCCAGGCAATAAATCGTGCAATCTATTGTTTGTGTCTTCGTTATTCAAATTCACTACGGGAAAACATTGTTTTGAAATATAAATATTGTTCCTCAATCTTGGAACACAATGATTGTTTTTCTACCAATCGGACACATGCCTGCACTCAATAAATTCACTTACGTTTGATTGCAAGTAATTCAAAATATGCATCTCTTCTAGAAATACTAAAATATTTGATGATCTTTTCATGAATTAACGCTTGAATTATTACACAGAAATATAATCAAATCTTATGACACTCCACACTGCATTATTTAGAGCATTTCCTTCCTCACATCTGTCCCTTTTCAACTAATTTATACCTCTTCTTCGTTTTGTGACACTATTCATTGTATCATGTTGCTTTTGTTGGGTCTGTGGTTTCTAGACATCAATTGTAAACTTTTCCTTATTGTTGATGGTTACTTTCTCTTGCATCTGTTGGTCAATATTTTCAGCTTGACATCACCTTCTGTAAGTGATCTACATCACTGGTTGCTTTTACCATATTCATGTAGTATATAATAGGTGATATATGATGATGAGATGGTGATTGCATATATGAAAACATGAAGTCATTTTATTTGTTATGATAATGTTGGCAATTGATGTATATTAAGCCTTATTTTTACATTGCTGGTGCTGTTGGTGTGCCCTTAGATGATTGTTTGTGTCCACTCCTTCATGTCACCACTTGCATTGGTTCTGTACAGTGGTGTTCATTTAATATAGGGCTGTACTGTATTCTTTCTTTTCATTCTGACCCATTCATGATACTAAAATCTGGAATTCGTAATGACATTGTATATATGTATCCGTCCAGTATACAAAATGCATTAAGAATTTTAAATAATACCATTAAATCATCAAATTGCATGTTTCTGATATGTCTGCTTAATAGGTCAGCAAGATTATTATCTTTACCTGGGATGTGACAGATGTCAAAATTGTAGTCTTGTAACAACAAAGACTATCTGTGTATTCTGGAGTTATTTTTTTGGATGACCTTCTTTAAAGACTTTTAAAGGTGTGTTGTCAGACAGAACAATAAATTTCTTACCTAATAGATATTTGGAAAATGTCTTGAGACTTTCAAGTGCTAATGCTTCTAATTCAGTCATAGAGTCGTTTTTCTGAGCATCTGTTAGCTTTCTGCTCGAGTATAGTGTAGGATGTAATCGTCCTTGATGGTGCTGTAACAGAATTGATGATATAGCAAATGAACTGGCGTTTGTCTGTAGTATGAAGTCCATAGTATTGTCAGGCAGTTTGAGAATAGGTTGTCTACTAAACAATGTCTTGATTGTTCTATCAGTTCCTTGTGTTTGTCAGCCCATTTAAACTCGGTAGGTTGTCCTTTCTTCAGCAGTTCTGAAAATGTGGAAGTCATATCAGCAAAATTCGGAATGAATTTCTGATAGTAATTTATCAGTCTCAACGCACTTCGATTCCTGTTTTGGTACTGGGAGCTTTAATCCTTAAAATTTTTGTGACCAAAGTTGGGTCAGTTTTCCGAAAACCACTTGAGATTCCATGTCCCAAACATTGAACTTCTAAATAACCTACTTAAATTTTGCTAGGTTTTTCTTTTAATCCGTGCTGTTCTATTCTCTAGACTACCTGTTCCATGGCTTCAGTATGGTTATCTATTGTAATTGTATGGATGCAAATGTCATCCATATACGTTGCTACATTTCTGATGCTTTGCAATAACATGTGCATCATTTGAGTGAAGTGCTTGGCGCGTTCTGCAGTCCAAAAGGCATATAGATCCATTCATATAGGCCTAGAGATGTGGCAAATGCCTAATGTGCATGGACTCTTCTTCTATAGGGATCTGCCAATAACCCTTTTTAGGCCTATTGTAGAGAAAACATTTGATTTGCCATGCCTTCAATGAGGTCATCAATGTTCGGCATGGGTTCAGCATCTAACAAGGCTAATGCGTTGATCTTTCTATAGTCAACGCAAATCCTTGAAGTGTTATCTTTTTTTCTTGACTATTACCAAAAGAGAACAATAGTTGGAAGTAGTTTTCTTATTACTTCTTATTACACCACACTGGTCTAGCTCAGATATTTCAGCTTTCACTGTTTTTAGATAGTGGGCAGGGATTGGATATGGTTTAACTTTTACTGGTATATCTGACAATATAGTTATTTTATGTTTTACTAAACTGGTTCTTCCCGGTTTATCTGAAAATATCACTTTAAATTTCTCAATTGAATTTTCAAGTTTTATCTTGTCATTGAAAGCCTGTGTAACTGCCATCTGAAAATGTGTATTAAGTGATTCAATGAGCATGATTCAGAAGGTCGAAGCTGGATCTGTACGTAGACAGTGGACTGAGTCGCTGCGGAAGTCTGTTGTCCGCAAAGTCACCTTCATCTTCGTCCCGGGACATGCGGGAGTCGAGGGAAATGAACGAGCTGATAAATTGGCTGGCTCTGCACCCCCTGTAGATGGCCAGCCCATGGATCGTGCCGATGTTATTAACGCCCTTAAAAATATGGCGAGAACAGAGGATTTTGACGCCAGTGATTCCACATCGCTTTCCAGGATGAAAGACCTGGGAGTAAGAATCGGCACAGCCAGACGCGAGAGGTACATCGGGAAAACAAAACGCCTCGTCAACCAACACAGAACTGGCACTATTAGCCACCGGACGCTGATGCATATGCTGGGGGGAGGATCTGAGCACCTATGGACATGTCCGGAGTGCAACGAAGATACCCCAACTGATAACTAACTAACTATCTTGTCATTATTAAATAATTTTGGGTTTATCTGGATTGCCTTCCAATTATCACTGTTGTTCACATCAGACGTTGGGATTTGTTCTGTCACTGCGTCATCCTGTTGTTTGTTGATGACCAAGCATGCTGCTACAATTCTTGGTTCTACCTGCTCTGTTTTCACTGTTGTGTCTTTCTGTCTACATATGGCTTTAGCATTTTTATGTGGTAAATTTTCTTCTTACCACCTACCTTGACTTGATAGTCGACAACACTGACCTTCTTCAATACCTCGAATGGACCCTACCATGAAACGATGAGTGAATCTCTAGGGTCGAGGAGTAGGAGCTGTACTTTATCTTCTTCTTTCAAGACTATTGTCTTGGCGTTTCTGCTATCGTATTGTCCGTACTTTTGCCCTGCGCTCTGTAGTGCCTCCTTTGCGCATTGACAGGCTGTTATAACTCTCCCCTGTAGGGTTGTCATCATGTTGTACGCCTCCCTTTTCGGTGGTCATATACTTTGCCTGTGAATAATTCATTCCAGAGTAGCATCAGGCCTCTGGTGTTTTGCCCCGAACACAAGTTCGAACGGGGAGAATCATATGCTTGCTTGTGATACCTCTCGGTAGGCAAAAGACTGCTGGAAACATTATGTCCCAGTCATTTGTTCGCTCTGACAATACCTTTGCTAAAGTTCGCTTCAGTACCCCGTTGAAATTTTCATTGACCCCGTTTGTCATGGGATGGTAAGGTGAACTGAATGCTTTGGGTATCCCCAAAGTCTTCATCGCACATTGCATGGCCTCATATATCAATTGACCACCGCTGACGGACAGAATACACGACAGGAATCCTATTCTACTGAACATGAGTAAGAATGAGTCTACGATGGACCTAGATGTAATGCTTTTCAGGGGATTGTCTCTGATCATCTTGTGCACAGGTCAATCATCGTTAAGATAAACCTGTTCCCTCGATCCGTTGTCGTGTTGAGGGGTCCCACAATATCCACGGCTATTTTTTCAAACGGTCTCGAGGACAAATCTGTTTCTTGGACCACTGTCCTTGGATGTCTATCTTTTTGAGTAGTCCTATGGCATAATTCACAGGATCGGACATATCCTCTAACGTCTTTACAATACGCCTGGCCAGTAGAACTGAGCTGAGACAGTATTTTCTGTTTTGTTCTTGCCATCCTCATCTGCTCTGAAAATGGGGAGTCTGCGCTAATTTCAGCGCATTGCTGTGGTGTTGCAATGGCAGCATTGTTTGTGAGAGGAGCACTTATCCTTTCTTGTACTCCCTAGTAAGGATGTTATTATCTACTGTGAACTTCCACTAACCTTATTTAGACTTCTTTGATGGCAGGTCAACTCGCTGATAACAAGACTGTAGCGTGGTGTTGTCCATCTGTTGTTTACCAAAGTCTTCTGTTTCTGTCTTTGGGATCAGTCTTTTGTCCGTCGGGGTACCCTGCAGTGTGGCCTCATTTTCTTTTTCTTTATCCTTTTTACTATGTCTTCTGGTTACGGCATTTACTATATGTTTTCCCGTGATGAATTTGAATAACGAAGACACAAACAATAGATTGCACGATTTATTGCCTGGCATATTTCGCTGCATGTCGTCAGGTACATACTGCAGAAATCACACAACTTACGTGAATTAACTAGATAAATCCTTCAAACTGAAATATACACATGTTCGCACAGTAATGACGATTGTCTACCACGGTAATTTTAAACTGACTAACATGTCTTTCTGCTTGCACAAGGACGGCTTACGAAGGTTGATTATTATAGCTTCAGCAAACTTTAACAATCGACTACTTTGTGTGTTGAACAACACACGGAAGGCACTGTTTCTTTCAACCACTTGACCGCTCTCGAGCACATGTCTCCCGACCGATGAAGCTGGACTGTTCCGGTGTGTCGGCCTGCCTGGGCTACCATCTTCTGTGTGTAGTATCTTGTCCAACCAATTTGGAATGTGTTCCGAAACCCTGCAATGTAACTGTCGCTCAGTTCTACCTATGTAGATGGCCTCGCATCTGCATGTAAATTGGTAAATACAATTTGATTTGGCGTACAAAGCTACAGGTTCTGTTACTGCTGGGATGGGGATCGGTGTGTTTCGGTACCTGATGACTAGAGTTGCAGCACAGAAAGTTCGCCCGACTGCTGTGGTGAGCCTGTCCCGCAGACGTTGCATTACGTCATCTCCTCTGAAAGTTAGCTGAATGAATACCTTGAGTTTAAGTACTTTAGTTACTTCAGGTTTCGGTTTGGGCTGTTGGCAGTGGTGCTTTATAAATCCTGTGGAGTACCCATTCAGGTTTAAGGCATTCTTCAGAGTTTCAAATTCCTCTGTCAGTGTGTCCGGGTGCATATCTTTTTAGCACGGTCAACCAGGGTCCGTACTAAGCCCCGTTTGTACTGGACAGGTGCGAAGCTCTGAAAATTTAAGTATTGGCCAGTCCATGTTTCTTTGCGGTACACCGATCTTTGAATTGTGCCGTCTGCTCTACGTCTCATTAGGATATCTAGAAACGGCAACACTTCGTTGTGTTCGTGTTCCATAGATAGAGAGATGTGTCTCGTTCATTGTGGCCTGGAACGAAGTTGCTTGTAGCTCGTCTGTGATGATAGTTAGTATATCGTCCATGTAACGACGGTAAAAGGCCAAGTTATTGACGTCTGAGGATCTCTTTTCTTCTAAGTGTGCCATGAAGATGTCTGCTAGAATAGGTCCAAGTGGGCTCCCCATGGCCACTCCTTCAATTTGGCGATATGACTTGTTTAGAAAGTTGAATTTATGTTGGCGGTACTTAATTTTAATAACCTCTCTAGAATAGCTGATGTGAGGAACTTATCGTCGTACGTACTCAACAACATTGAAACGGAGGCCCTTGCTTACGGATTAAAATTCTGCATAAAGCCCAAGCACATTAACCGTGTTGAGTAGCAAGCACAATTTGAAATGTTGTTTGATAAAATCTCCAAGTTATCACCTACTTCTGCTGAGTCTGTCGGGTGGCTGAAGGCCAAACTGGTAGATTTAGAACACCAGTATCGCACAACACCCTCTAAACAGACATGTCCGCTGACCAACGAACACCTTACTGCCTTAAAAGCGTTAAAGGCTAACAAAAAGCTCGTAATATTGAAACCTGACAAAGGGAATGGTGCAGTACTTATGGACATGTCAGACTACCAGAGAAAAATGGATGAAATATTATCAGATGCATCTAAATTCAGAGTAGAGCAAATAGTCAACAAGTCGGAGGACCTGGATGCAAAAATGAGGAAAGAGATCCAGTCACTTGTGAATGCGGGACTCATCAGTGAGGCCACTGCAAAAACGCTCACACCGCGTGGCTCCCACACTTCTCAGATGTACGGTCTACCCAAGCTTCACAAGCCCGGCATCCCACTAAGACCGATCCTTTCCATGGTTACCTCCGCACAACACCGAATGGCGAGATGGCTAGCTGAAATGTTAAAGCCAGTACGACAGTCCTTCGATCCAAGAACACTCAAAGATACATTCGAACTGGTGGAATTATTGGATACTATGGACATAAACAACAAACACATGGCATCCATGGATATTGTCTCTTTATTCACCATCTTTCCATTAGATGAGACCGTGAATATAATAAGTGAACGCATTAGAGACAAACAACTAAAACTAGGCATACCATCAGCTATTCTAGAGAGGCTATTAAAATTATGTACCGCCAACATACAATTCAACTTTCTAAACAAGCCATATCGCCAAATTGACGGAGTGGCCATGGGGAGCCCACTTGGACCTATTCTAGCGGACATCTTCATGGCACACTTAGAAGAAAAGAGATCCTCAGACGTCAATAACTTGGCCTTTTACCGTCGTTACGTGGACGATATACCAATTATCACCACAGACGAGCTACAAGCAACTTCGTTCCAGGCCACAATGAACGAGACACATAAAAACATCTCTCTATCTATGGAACACGAACACAACGAAGCGTTGCCGTTTCTAGATATCCTAATGAGACGTAGAGCAGACGGCACAATTCAAAGATCGGTGTACCGCAAAGAAACATGGACTGGCCAATACTTAAATTTTCAGAGCTTCGCACCTGTCCAGTACAAACGGGGCTTAGTACGGACCCTGGTTGACCGTGCTAAAAAGATATGCACCCGGACACACTGACAGAGGAATTTGAAACTCTGAAGAATGCCTTAAACCTGAATGGGTACTCCACAGGATTTATAAAGCACCACTGCCAACAGCCCAAACCGAAACCTGAAGTAACTACAGTACCTAAACTCAAGGTATTCATCCAGCTAACCGTCAGAGGAGATGACGTAACGCAACGTCTGCGGGACAGGCTCACCACAGCAGTCGGGCGAACTTTCTGTGCTGCAACTCTAGTCATCAGGTACCGAAACACACCGATCCCCATCCCAGCAGTAACAGAACCTGTAGCTTTGTACGCCAAATCAAATTGTATTTACCAATTTACATGCAGATGCGAGGCCATCTACATAGGTAGAACTGAGCGACAGTTACATTGCAGGGTTTCGGAACACATTCCAAATTGGTTGGACAAGATACTACACACAGAAGATGGTAGCCTAGGCAGGCCGGCACACCGGAACAGTCCAGCTTCATCTGTCGGAGACATGTGATCGAGAGCGGTCACGTGGTTGAAAGAAACAGTGCCTTCCGTGTGTTGTTCAGCACACAAAGTAGTCGATTGTTAAAGTTTGCTGAAGCTATAATAATCAACCTTCGTAAGCCGTCCTTGTGCAAGCAGAAAGACATGTTAGTCAGTTTAAAATTACCGTGGTAGACAATCGACATTACTTGCATGTCCATCTTTGAGACTCATGATAGGTGCAGTCTCTTGCATTTGGCTCATTCCCAACCACGAGAGCTGTACATGGTTTGGATAGTACCACCGCGTGTATTTTGCCTTCATAATATGGGCAACTAATTCAGACCCAAGTGATTTTGTACTTTTCTAAGGTCCCACCAAACGTTCGACAAGTCACCTTTCTGCAAGTGTAATCATTTTCCTTGACCAACCTTTGGTCAACCCCTATATTGAGGCACCTGTGTCTCTCACACATGTTGTTGGGATGCCATTCACCAGTGCTTTCTGAATTCTTAGTTTACCATTTTGAATATTCACAGCATTTGCTTCTTGTATGGGCACACTGTAAACACTTGTAAGGTTGCCGTTCTCGTGAAATTCTCTACAAAATTCACATCGTGTGTCTTGGGGGAGGGGGGGGGGGGGGTCTGTCATTATGTTGGCTAAATTAGCATCTTCTTCGTCGTCTGCATCGCTACTGGAAATAGTATATGCTATGTTAGCGTCCTTACTTAACTATTGCAGTTTACACGTCTTAGCAAGGTGGCCAAAACTTTTGCGGATAAAGCATTTTAAGATATTTCTATAATCTGTGTACATATTTATTTTCTTAATAGATAAGTTATTAATATAAGAGCCGTGGTTCAGATTTTTATCGCACATTTCTAACGACCTACGTTGTTGTTTGCAATACTTACAATGCATTATTATTCCAATTTTAGATCCATGAGAAGATCTTTGTTCTATACTGATAAGGTTGTTGATATTTAGTCTGTTGACGCTGCTGGTGAAATCTATTTTTACTGATATTATATTTTTGATTTGAGAACCTGGCTGTTGCCCTTATTACTAGCTCAGGCTGAGCCCCTTTCGAAAAAAAATTCTCTATGGGTCTTTGGACTCCATCTCAGATAGGTTTCCACACTTATTCTCAATGAGAAATGTTACCATGGCATCTGGCACTGCTGAGATTAACTTATCCCTCAACATGAGGTCTTTTAGCTGGTTGAAGTCCTTACCCACATTCGCTGACTTTAGCCACTTGTCAAACAGTGACTGGGTTCCTGAAACAAAATCCAAGAAGGTTTGATTTGCCTTATGTGTCAGCGACCTATATGCTGTTCGTAATCCCGCCTGGTCAAGCGAAAAGTGAACTAGCACTCTTTATTTGATGTAGTGGTAGTCTGTTCGTAGGTGTTCAGGTAAGACTTCTACGACCTTTAAAGGTTCCAGGGCAAGACGTTTGTGGAACAGTATTGCCCATTCTGCCAAACCACATTTCTCGACCATGGTAATGAATTCTGGTAAAGTAGACATGTTTACTTCATATAACAATTCTTAATGTGTTCAATATTTATTCATTCATTCATTCAGTAGCATGTCCTTTGCAGAACCTCGCTCCCATAACAACCTTCCGGAAAACTTCTCGATCACAAGCAAGATGTCCCACGTCTGATACACCCATCTGGAGATCATCCGCCACATCCTGCACCCATCTTCTCTTTGGCCTTCCTCTTCCTCTCTTACCAGACATATACCCTTCCATTATTGGTCTCTCCAAACTGTCGTGACGTTTCAAGTGACCAAAATACTTCAATTTTCTTTGATTTATCGTCTTTAATAGCCATCCCTCCTCAATATTCAACTCTTTAAGCATGGATGCATTTGTTATTTTCTTTACCCAAGATATTCTTAGAACTCGTCTATAACATTTCATTCATTATACTTGTTGTAAATATGACAGTGTCACTGTATCTGGAACGACAGGATATTTGATGATCAGGTTTGGAATACTCTGTGACAGGAGATGTGTCTTATTTCTCGTCAGTGTAGCTTCCGGCCTGGTCAACTGAGAAGCCGCAGGTAAGTGAGCACTGCTGTCAAGCTGTTCATCTATAACGACACCACCAAGACACACGAAAACTCCTTTCAGAAATTAACTAAATTACGACAGAGAAAAATGTGAACATGATTATTATTAGATACACTGAAGACAAGGTAGTACTGCGTGTAAGAGAGACGGATTTACAAAACAACACGTCATTCTAATTATCAGTCGAAATATTTATTATGTACTCTTTAAAGATTCGGCTGTTAGTTGAGCAGAACGTACATTTGTGTTAATTTACAAGACTCAACAAAAACGTAGCCCATCCAACCTCCCACCAACAAATAATGACGACATACACTAGACAGGGTGATATAGTGTGTAACTGAATTTCACCACCAAAGGACCACTGAACAAGTCGCAAACACAAACCACAATGATACAACCTAACTTTATGTATCCGGTCCTGGAATTGCTGTTGACTTCGTCACGCTGGTTGACACTACTCCTATCGGCGAGACAGACTTCGGTAAGGTCACCAAGGCTACTTGAGGTTGTAGTGTTTGCCTCACTGGTGGATCAGTTTCACCCTTGCCTACTACTGCAGCTGCGGCTTATGGTTTTCATACTTGCAATCTGGTAACATAACTTGATAATCCGTCTAAATAAATGTTTTTGTCTAGACACTATAGTGCTTTAAGCACCCGGAGACGGTTTAGCAGAAAGTTTCATATGTTTATGCAGTTGACTGCAATATGTTATGTTTCAGGACAGTATTTATGACAGCACATGAATCATAGCCGAGGAGCTTACCATGCTTCTTCATGTCGCACATCCTTGCATATTTTGCATAATGCTGACTGTCAGATCTTGCCTTTCCTTTTATTTAATGACTAGCTGACCCGACCTGGCTTCGCCCAAACCCCTGGAGGGGATCTATCTATCTATCTATCTATCTATCTATCTATCTATCTATCTATCTATCTATCTATCTATCTATCTATCTATTTATCTATCTATCTATCTATCTGTCTGTCTGTCTGTCTGTCTGTCTGTCTGACTGTCTGTCTGTCTGTCTGCCTAATCCATCCATCCATCCATCTATCCATCCACCCACCCACCCATCCATCCATCAATCTGTCTGTCTGTCTGTCTGTCTGTCTGTCTGTCTGTCTATCTATCCGGAAACTGCAGACGTTTGAATTCGAATGGCACATCTGTTGGAATCACTTGGATGCGAGGCAACAGTACATCTTCTCCTTTAAATTTCACACTTAAAATTGTAGCTTCAGAGTTAGACAATTTTTACGTATCTAAAATAGATCCATTATTTTTACGAAAACTTTGAAGATGCCTTAAAGTTTTTATCACTTTGTTTATACCAGATACGACTATGGTGCACAGAGTATATGTTTGGCCTTTTCCCGTTCCCTTTGCGGGAAAAATGGGTTCAAAAATTTTCACGTATCTAAAATATATCCATTATTTTTACGAAAACTTTGAATATGCCTTAAAGTGTTTATCACCTTTTTTAAAAAAAAATAACCGCATATGCATGTATATAACTTCTTTAAACATTTTATAAAATTTTAAGAAAAATACAACAATTATTTAAATTACATAATATAGTAATGTAAAAAGTAATATTCCTTGATGTAACTTTTGTTGTTAAGTCCCCTTAATAAGACGTCTTTCCTTTTAATTATTGATTTAATACGTAAATAGCTGTCTTTAAACTAACAAACTATGCCAGTTGGCTGCGCGGGAATGAGAAGAACATCTGTAGAAAATTTCACCTCACTCGGATGGACAGTTCAGGAACGCATAAAGGACACACAAAGACACAAACATTCTCTTTTATATATATAGATAAATGTTCAATGTTCTGTCTATGTCGATCAACGATATTTATTCAGCTTTGTATGCTGATCATAATCCGTAGGGACAGGTCACTTGTTTGTTGCACAAAATCAGTAATGATTGTCAATTGTTTGCTGATCAGACTGGAGACCATGTTGGTTCATTTTTCCTGCTTTGTGCCGCCATGTCTGCCAGTGACTGTTCTAAGTCTCGTCAAAAATGCATGGCAGTTAACTGACGACACTGTTGAACAAAGTGAATAACGCTTGCATCCTAAAGTAAAAACACTTAGTTTATTGCTGAACAGTCTTCTATGCAAGTTCTGAGTACCGCAGACTTTCTCTCGTCCTTATCGCGTTCACATACTCAGCCACTCACACACTGCTCAGACGGTCTGGTGTGTTGTGCGCTTATCGTCAGAAGCGTACTACTCCGTTATTCTTTTGTCTGCAGTCGCTGTCAATAGATCAATCCTAATTAAAACCTTAGGAAATCCGACATATGCCCATCCACAGTAAAACAAATGTCCTTCATCGATAGTTTAAACATTGACCCAAAGTAATGGTGGTCGTCAACTGACTTCGACTTTCAGTAAGTTGCAGCTCAAATGGTCTCTTCGCCGTGAGATGCGCCAGTTCAGGCCATTACGGCTGGCATTCTGCCCGCATAATCAGTTCCGTCTTCCGTGTGTTGCCGGGGCCCATAAGGGAAGCAAAGAATAGCAACACTGTAGCCTACCACGCATGTCGTAAGAGGCGACTAAGGAGGCTTGATGATTCCGTCGCCCTGCTACTGTGTGAGTGCGTGGCGCGACACTGTGAGCTGTGAGTTTCATGTGAAGTGCTTTTGAATCTGCCCAAGTTTTTATTTTTGGAACGTGACTGCATGTTTGGAGCGATGGCAGGTGGCTATGTCCCAGAGTTGGCCAGTTTTTGCCTTATGCAGAAATGCGTGGCTGCTGGGCTTCTGGTTGACTGCCACTGCCGTCGGTGATGAACTGTATGTTCGTGGACTGTGTAGGTGAACATCTAGGAAATATCCAGATAGGAAAATGACTGCCGATTCCATCAGAGATGAACTGGGTGTTTCATGGGGGACTGGTGTGTTGACATTCTGGCGGCGGCATTATGCACAGTGTATCTGTGCAGGCTGTTGTTTGTCGAGACTCCTGTCTTTTCCACTTGTCACATTGGGCAAGTGGGGAGCGTTTTGTGTGATATTCACTGGCACAGGAACGGAGCAAAAAGGGGACGGCCCGTTGCTGTGAAGTTGGAACTGCGACTAACTAACTAACTAATCAGTTGCGTGTAGAACAAATTGAACTTGATTCACAATCACTTTCCGATTGAAACTAATCTCAACGACAGATTACCGCAAGGTTAGTGCCGTAGCGTAGATGTAGTTGTTACGGAGCTCCCCGGCTGACTAAACATGTCAGCTGTTTCCCGTCACGACGTACATCTTCACGTGACAAGTTTGTATATTGACGTGCCGGTCTGATTACTCTTTACTGTTACTCACTGTTCTCTTCGTGGGTCTGTCTCTGTTAGTGACCAATTCTTGTTGTTACTACTATGAGTTCTTTTCATCCTATTCCCTTCTCAATATTAACTCTTTTTCAATATTAACTCCGAACTCTTTTCGGTACATGGCAGATACGACAGGCCTGCATACAATTAAATTAAATGGGATTAAATGGACATCCAAAACTCGGACTCTCAAACGTCTACATGAGGCTGCGGAAGAAACTTCTTGCTATACGAACGAAGAATGGAACAAATCAACGCAGTAAGATAGTTCGTGGCTCTGCTTTCAGGAGAGCAACCTAGCTCAGTTCTGGCAGCCTAAACAGTAACGACAACAACGATTACTATCTCGTGCCGGCGCAAGTAGTCATCTTTGATTGATTGATTGATTGATTGATTGATCTAGGAACCGACATCACAGCATTCACAGCATAAAGTAGTCATCTTTATGTTGTCCTAGAGATAAGGACATTGGGATTTACGCCCCTTTTCCCCCACAAAGCAAAGGGCTATCCCGTGATAGAGAAATATTATAGGATGTTTCATCATCACTGCAGCCATGCTGCAATACTAATCGCTGAATGCAGAAGGAGACTTAATGCGAGGGTCACATTCCACAGCAAAATATGAGCCCAACCCACAAGCAAGATGGTAATATCTGAAAGGAAAAGCTGTCCTCCTTGTCCAAAATGATTGTAATCTTGTAAAGCTGACGTCTTCTGATTTCCGTGTGTTCTTCTGTTTAAATTTTAGTCAAACTCATTTCTGACGGAAAAAAAAAGGTAGCAAAAATTTGTCGTGCATATGACTAGGTTTACTCAAAGTTCCTTTCCATAACTGGACATTCGGGTCTACCACAACTATCCCCAATATGCCTTGGTGGTGTGCCTTGAATGCGTTACTCTGCTTGACTTACATACTAAGAGTTAACAGTGACAGAAACATTTGTTTTGTACAATATGTGGATCACTACTAATTCGGTCTTTTACTGACACAATTTCAACGTTGGTTAGTTGCGTCTGATACATGTATGCTATAAATAGCCCCGCAGCGAAGAAAACAAGCCAATTAAATAGTAATGACAAAAAGCCATAGAACAACATTGCAGCCCCACTTCTGCAATTGAAAACTTCACTGATGGCTTTGGTTAGAGATCAAGTAGTAAACCACACATTGTGGTATAAGTATTGTGCACCAGGTTTGGTTAGTTGCTGTGTGAAACAGGACGACTTGCCGTGAGTTGGTTGCGGAGCTATGCTCCATTGAGGATAGAGGACTGAAGAAAACACAAAATTCACAATTATGGACGCCTTGTGTACCGGGTTTAGCCAGAGACCGTGCAGTAAACAACACACTTACAGGGACCCACTGTGTACTATTAGGTTTGGTCATAGAGGCTGTTTAGTCAACTGAGTAAACAGCACACTTCATGGAGGAATTGTGTGACAGGTTTGGTTATTGACATTGTCGTAGTTAACAACACACTAACGTGAGCTCATTATGTACTAGGTCTAGTTATAGAGACCGTGTAGGAATCAACATACAATCATGAGCATAGTTTGTGGCTGGTTTAGTTACAGAGATAGTGCAGTAAACAACAATAACATGAAACAATTGTTTACTAGGTTTGATTACAGATCTTACAGTAAAAAATACACTAATATGGAGGAACTATATGTCAGGTTTGGTTATTGACCGTACAGTAAACAACACACCAACATGGAGGAATGTATGTCAGTTTTGATTACAGACCGGAGTCTCTGTGGCGAAGTGGTCAAGTCGTTTAACTCGGGCTCCAAAGGTTGTGGGTTCGATTCCGGGCCGCGTCCTTCGGTTCACGAATTAAATTTCTCGGGTCGTCGCTAGAGCTACGGAGTTCGTGCTTTGTGCGACGCTTTTCGCACTGCGGAAAAAGACCGAGCCATATGGATAAAACCCGGTGCAATGAAGTCGACCCTGTCGACTTTTAAGCGACTTTTTTTTGTTACAGACCTTACAGTAAACAACACACCAACATGGAGGAGTGTATGTCAGTTTTGGTTACAGACCTTACAGTAAACACCACACTAACATGGAGGAACTATATGTCAGGTTTGGTTATTGACCTTACAGTAAACACCACACTAACATGGAGGAACTATATGTCAGGTTTGGTTATTGACCTTACAGTAAACAACACACCAACATTGAGGAGTGTATGTCAGTTTTGGTTATAGACCTTACAGTAAACACCACACTAACATGGAGGAATGTATGTCAGGTTTGGTTATTGACCTTACAGTAAACAACACACTAACATGGAGGAGTGTATGTCAGGTTTGGTTACAGACCTTACAGTAAACACCACACTAACATGGAGGAACTATATGTCAGGTTTGGTTATTGACCTTACAGTAAACAACACACCAACATGGAGGAGTGTATGTCAGGTTTGGTTACAGACCTTACAGTAAACACCACACTAACATGGAGGAACTATATGTCAGGTTTGGTTATTGACCTTACAGTAAACAACACACCAACATGGAGGAGTGTACGTCAGGTTTGGTTACAGACCTTACAGTAAACAACACACTAACATGGAGGAACTATATGTCAGTTTTGGTTACAGACCTTACAGTAAACAACACACCAACATGGAGGAGTGTATGTCAGGTTTGGTTACAGACCTTACAGTAAACACCACACTATCATGGAGGAACTATATGTCAGGTTTGGTTATTGACCTTACAGTAAACAACACACCAACATGGAGGAGTGTATGTCAGTTTTGGTTACAGACTTTACAGTAAACACCACACTATCATGGAGGAACTATATGTTAGGTTTGGTTATTGACCTTACAGTAAACAACACACCAGCATTGAGGAGTGTATGTCAGTTTTGGTTATAGACCTTACAGTAAACACCACACTAACATGGAGGAACTATATGTCAGGTTTGGTTATTGACCTTACAGTAAACAACACACCAACATGGAGGAGTGTATGTCAGGTTTGGTTACATACCTTACAGTAAACACCACACTAACATGGAGGAACTATATGTCAGGTTTGGTTATTGACCTTACAGTAAACAACACACCAACATGGAGGAATGTATGTCAGGTTTGGTTATAAACCTTACAGTAAACACCACACTAACATGGAGGAACTGTAGAATGTTTGAGACGTTTTGTTGATAAAGTTGTTGGATACTGTCTTTGTTGAATGTTCTGTAATTGTATAATGCTTTGTTTCTTAATATCCATATGAGATTTCTGTACTCCGCCAATAGAACAAGTAACGTTGTGTGGGTGTCTTGTGTGGAGTAAGGAATGGGATTTATCATGATTCTTCTTATCTTCTTCTTCTTCTTCTTCTTCTTCTTCTTCTTCTTCTTCTTCTTCTTCTTCTTCTTCTTCTTCTTCTTCTTCTTCTTCTTCTGCTGCTGCTGCTGCTGCTGCTGCTGCTGCTGCTGCTGCTGCTTCTTCTTCTTCTTCTTCTTCTTCTTCTTCTTCTTCTTCTTCTTCTTCTTCTTCTTCTTCTTCTTCTTCTTCTTCTTCTTCTTCTTCTTCTTCTTCTTCTTCTTCTTCTTCTTCAGCGTTACGAGCCATTGAGGTTCTTTGCTGCAGATACAATCCGTCTCCATTCGTCTCTCTGGTTGACCTTCTCTTGCCAGTCGTTGATTCCAAGTGTTTGTATATATATATATATATATATATATATATATATATATATAATATATATATATATATATATATATATATATATATATATATATCTCTCCACCGTCTTCTTGGTCTACCTCGGGGTCTACGGTCATTTATTTCCTGAGTGTAAGCTAGTTTTGTTTCCCTATTGTCTTCCATTCTTTCTATATGCCCCAGCGATTGTAGTCTATTAGCCTTCATGATACCAGTGATTAGCAAGGATTTAAACAGATCATAAATGTCTTTGTTGCTTCTTCTTTTCCACTCTCCACTTTGTGTATCCCTAATGGGCCCAATGATGCGTCTTCAGACTTTGTTTTCAAAGGTTTATAACAAGGCGTCATCTTCTTTAGTTGTACTCCAGGTTTCAGAGCCATACAGCACAACTGGTCTAATCAGTGTTTTGTATATTGTGATCTTGGTGTTACGAGATAGCGCATTTGATTTTAGCAGATGTTGTAGTGCATAGTATATCTTATTTCCAGAGTTGATTCTAGCTTGTATTTCTTCCCTTATTATGTTGGAGCAGTTGAAGATTGTACCCAGGTATTTGTATGTTTCCTTTCTTTTAATGGTCACATTATCTATTTGTATGTGGCCAGAGTTTTTAGCCGTTCCTTCTCTTTAAATTACCATATATTCTGTCTTATCTTCGTTGATAACCAGCCCCATTTGTTGAGCTTTTTCCTTTAAGTGAGTCAATATTTCCAATGTCTTTTGTTCATTTTCCCCTATAATATCTATATCATCTGCATAACCAAGCAGTTTGGATGTTCCTCCAATAACACATTCCTCCTTTACCTTCCTTACAACTTTCTCTAGAGCCAGATTGAAAAGGAGCGGCGATAGTGCATCACCCTGTTTCAAGCCAGATGTTATTTGGAAAGGGTCTGATTTCCTGCCTTTATATGTTACTATATTATAAGTATCTTCCATGCATAGTCTGGTCATGTTGATTAACTTCCTTGGTATTCCAAATTCCTGCATAGCATTCCATAGACTATTCCTATGGACACTATCATAAGCCTTTTTAAAATCCACAAAAATGTTATGGAGATCTCTTTTATATTCCCAACTTTTCTCGGCTATTTGTCGTAAGATAAATATCTGATCTATTGTTGATCTGTTTTGTCTGAAACCAGCCTGGTAGTCACCTAATATGTCTTCTGAATATGGTTTTAGTCTATTTAGTAATACCGCGGATAGTATCTTATAGCTTATGGACAGGAGTGATATTCCTCTATAATTTTCACATTGGAACTTGTCTCCTTTCTTAAAGATAAGTATCAATAATGACTCTTTCCAGTCATGGGGTAATTCTTCTGTCCTCCAGATTTTATTATTAGTTCGTATAGCTTTAGATGTAATGCATGTAATGCATGGCCGCCTGCCTTTATAAATTCAGCAGCAATTCCATCAGTCCCAGTTGCCTTATTGTTTTTAAGTGTTGTTATTACATACAGGATTTCTTCAAAAGCAGATTCTTCAATTTGTGGTTCACACGTTAGAACCACTTCCTGTGGGAAAGTGTTACTTGGAGCTTCACAATTTAGTAATTCAACAAAGTATTCTTTCCATGTGTTACACATTTCCTCATTGATATTTATCATATTCCCATTTTTGTCTTTTAAACCATATGTGTTGTGCTGGTACCCTCGTTTCATTGACTTCAGTTCTTTAAAAAACTTTCTGGATTCGTTTTTCTGGTGATTAGTTTCCATATCTTTGATTATATTACTCATATATTCTCGCTTCTGCTGCCTAACTATTTTTGTAGCCTCTTTACATTCAGTTCTATATTGCTCTTCATTTTGGATGTTGTTGATGTCATTTAACCACAACTGAGTGGCATTCTTTTTCCTAATTACTGCTTCTTCACATTTTGGATTGAACCATCTGTTCTTTCTATGCGTGGTTAACACACCGAGACATTCTTCTGGGGTAGTTTGAATTGCATTCTTGATGTTCAACCAAGTTTGGTCAACGCTTTCCTCCAACGGGGTTTGTAGAATTTCAAGTTTACATTTTATTTCATCTGCAAATTTCTCGTTGACTGTTGTGGGATGTGGATTTTAATTTATGAGAATATTATGTTAAGTTGTCTAGGGGATTTAATTTGATTCTCTATTATTTAGCCACTTGAGGTGATCATGGAATTCTACCATAAACACAAGGAGGAAAGTAGTTCACTCCTGTTCATAGCTGTATTTATGAGTACTTCTCCATTCCCACTTATCATCCTCTCTAAAATTTACTATAGTGCTAGAAAACATTGATTGTTCACAACATATAACAACCACTGATGAACACCACATTAACTTGATGTACACATCAACAAATTTTGGACAAACAGTTCAAGTATGAATCAAGATCTGCAGTTACATATATATATGTGTAATGAACACTATGCATTTTCAGACAGGCATGGGATGCATTGCATTATTACAATATAGTACCCAGTGACCCCAGAAAAAAAACAAGGTTATTACAAACAACACAACAACCACAAATTGGGTCTACTTTCATTTTCCCTCATAATTAAGGCAAATAATGATTAAAGTACATAGACCGCAGCATATAAACATTTGTTTCTGACACCTTTTACCATTTTCTCATTTAAAAAAAATAATGAGTTGGTGTCAAACTACTATACATATATACCATAACATACCCCTTTAGTTGTACACCATTACCAAATAAAACACTCTTTATACATGGCATAAAAAAACACCCACATAAAAGCAGTTGATACTAATAATTAAATTAATTAATTATAGTGTTCATTTAGGCATTGCGGGTGGATATTCCTCTCCAGTGCTAAGCTGTTAATGTCCATAATTATCCGGGACAGCAATAAATACTCACAGTCATGTTTTAAGGTCCACTGAAGTTTGTTGCGGAAATACTTATAATCCCTATTAGGAAATAAATTCACCACATACACATATCTCCTCCGTGGAGCTGAATTCAAGAATACTCTGTTGCCATTGAGTTGTGTTCCAAATGAAATTTGTGCCTAGGTCTGTCATACTTTCAGGAGATGCAACTTAAGCTCTTGCAGAAGGTTCTTCCCTATATCATCTTATCGATGAAAAGATGACGACTGTCCAACAGCTCGGTTTACGTTAACCGTTTCCCAATTTAGTTCAAGAGGTTTTGTCACATACTCGGTTCATGTTGATAGGCCATCCCATACTTGATGATGGGGCAGTTAGGCCGACATGGGACCAGCATAGAGTTCTGATTCATTATTTACTTTCAGTGTAGACATACAATTCTGCTTGTTATTCATTTGGTTCATCTGGAATTAATTCCAGGATTCTGCTGCAGGCATGAGACTGAAGAATATTATTCCACCACATATCCAGGGTTGCAAGCCATCAGGTGATTCCTGGGGTTGCAGGCGTAAAGGCATTTACTCCGCTAGCTGCTTTCATATGGTCTTTTTTATGTATTCAGGTATTGGAACCTTGAGGTAATGGTTGCTTGTATTGGCTTATAAAGTGTCTCTTCCCATTTGTTTGAGTTGGTGTTCATAGCTAGAACTTGGTGGTGAATAGCTGAATCTTTATGTTTGACTGTTGCAGCTGTGAGACGTTCTTTCGAAGACTTATCCATTGTTGGATATTAACTTGGTAATCCAACCAACAGTTGAAGGTTACTCACTGTTGTTAGTTTTAGTAACTTGTAGAAGGATTGTCCCAGTTTCACTGACTTGGTTGAATGATGAGGCCATAGGTGATACTTCTCAGAAGTAAAGCAGACGATACACTGTTGTCAGTACTCTGTTGATCTTCATCTTTGTAGATTATTAGATCTTGAAGTCCATCCTGGATATTCCTACTAAAATAGGACTTCCTCAATCACACCGTCAGTTGTCTTCGTATGTATCTCTTTTGCTTGCGTTTGCAGCTTATGAGTGCAGCAGTAAACATTGATGTATTTATAGATCCAGAACATGGTTAAGCCATTTAGTCCTGACTCACCTTCATCAGGCTTTTAACCCAGGATCCTGATGATAGTTATGAAATGCAGTCCCACCAAAACCACCACTCGCTTCTCTTCTATAGAAAAGGGATGACAAAGAATACAACACGAGCATTAACCTACTGTGATGTGTTAACTTTCACAAGACAATTACAAACAAAAAAGGGGAAGGAGATAGGAGTGGGTTTCCAAGTTCCCTGTCCCTCGTCGCTTGTGGTAGAACTTTGCTAGCTCTGATAGTGAGTGAGATATCTTTTCACTCGGTTTTGTTCTGTTGTTACTGGGACTATTAGATGAGTGAAGTCATTCTGTCCATCCAACATGTTGATATTGTATCTCTCATTCTTGAAGAGAATAGCCTATACAGAATCTCTGTGGTTTCTAATGCCGCGTCTTCCTTTCGGCACTATAATCATCATTAGGTCAAGACTATTCAACATTGGCTTTTTAAGTACTGACATACACATGGATTCTTCCATCAACATCCTCTAATCCCCAGGTGCAACATTAAAATGTATATTCCCACAGTAAAATGTAACAATCAGAACAGAGAAAATTCTCATACCAGAAAAAAACATACATGTACATTTCTCTGATATTAAGTACATGATAATCATACATAATAATTAATCATAATGATGATGCAGGGAGCCTAGGTTTTTGAATTTTCTTCAGGAGTTAATCCATAAACTAAAACATACATTGTTTTCCCCCACTGCGTACAGCACATGAGGATAGTAACCGCTGTGATATATTTTGCCAATGACTGCTATTATTCGGAGTGTATTTATTAGAATAACTGATGCCATATGGTCCAGTCTTCTGAATATTGCAAGCAATTTATTCACATCAATCTTCGCTTTTGTTCCTACTACAGTGAGGTCATGTGGATTGAAGGTACATCCTATCCGAACATTCATTTATATCACGCGTTTACTTTAATTGTTTTTGAATTTATATTCTCAAACATGGCATTTCCCTAACACTATTTCATGAAATGATTATATGTTCACCACTCATGCTGAGTGGTTGATAATCTGTTAACAAAAGGATTGTACTAAAATTTAGCACTATAGTTCCAAGTTACAGATTATGAATTAGGAAAACAATTTATCCAAAATGAACTGAGTCCATGATAATGCGTACTCATGTGTATGTCTCCGCATGGATACAATTTCCTTTCTATAGTACATAGATTATTTGCAGATTTCTAAGCATAGATAGTGAGATATAGTTCACAATGCATAGAAGTTTTAACATAGGAATATGAAATTGACAGACACGAGTTCTCTACTGAAGTATGAATCCTGAGTCTGCTCCTACATTGAGAAAATCTCTAGAATGTGTTTCGGACATGAGAGTTGATACTCTATAGTACACATATTTATAGGTTATAAGCACTATTAGTTAGATATAAGTTCATAATGCCTATAAAAGGTTTTAACATATGGATTTGAAATTGTAAAACAGGAAAAATTACAGCGTGGCGCCCACATGTGTTTCATTGGTAAACATCATCCAGCCTGGTTTAAGAGAATTGTTGACTTATTATTCTAACTAATTCTTAATTAAACATACTGGTCTATGTAATACATAAATACATCTTAATAATGTAGATATAACATACCAATAGCTGAAGAGAATCATGGTTTTAAAAGGCAAAAATACCTTTCCCCACACGGGGAAAGAAACGCCACACGGGGAACGCACGTCTGTTTCTTTGTGTAGTACTGACCAAAAATGGCTACACTGGGCCTTTGTTTTTCAATCAGTCCCGGTCTTGCCAGGTACGTGAAAAAAATAAAGCCAAATAAATTAAGCTGCCACGGTCAGTCTATCGCTGTTTTATTTTCTCCTACATTAAGTAAGTTACTTAAACAGTAATTGAAAGGGGTTGTTTATTTTTAAGGGAGTCAATAAATAGGAAAGGGTAAGGACGTTTTATTATATCACACGCCTCCCCCATTTAAGCCATTTATTTCTTTCAGAAAATAAATGGTCAAGTAGTACTCTACAATTTCCGTCTTTACATTGACTCACCTAGTATCCATCCCTTTGTAATTTCCTACATTACTTCCCTATGTTAGATAATCTATCAGGGCCACGTCCATTTTCTTCTAGTCACGACAACTGGCATATACCTTAAAGGCTTATTTCCCTTTTAGTGAAAAAGTGTAGTACCCTCTCCACTGTTGTCAGCTATGGTTTGAAATATGCGTGGTTATCTGATAATTTGCTACTTTTAGTACTGGTTTGTCTACATCAAACCGACTTTTTGAAGCAATTGAAATATCATCATTAAGCTTTCAATAGCCAGATGATAGTGTTCATATGAGATCATTTGCTGAATTTCTTTCTCATTAGATTATCAATCTTGAGATTATGTTAAAACCAACGGTTAATTGTGCGTCTACTGATAGCATATTAAACTCGCCCGTCTCCCTGTAAGTTAGACGTTTGTTTTAACTATAGATCTGATATTTAAAGGAAGCTACAGATGGTTCCTGTTGTATGCATTTTCATCCAACACATCCTGTGTTTGGGTTATTAGTCAAGTATGGGATTTTCCCGATCAGTTTTAATAACAATCAGTTTCAGTAGTGTCCCTTTCTCTTGCGGGTTTACCCGGAGAATCTCGTCTAATATGTAAACAAAGGTCCAACTTTTCTAGATTTCCGTTCTGAACCGAATATTCCGGGGAACATGAATCTATCAGAAATGAAGTAATTCTTAGCTTACTCTCTCTCTCTCTCTCTCTCTCTCTCTCTCTCTCTCTCTCTCTGCTTTTTCTTCTAACCTAGATCTATTTTACGATAGAATCCTTATTAGTAATTCTAAGCTGATGTGTTTGAGTTTCACTCTGTATTTGTTGCTTTGGAGTTGAATTTCGAGCACTTTTGCGTCGCTTGGCGTACATTGATCGTCGTCTACCTCCCTCCAGGTTTTAGACAATATTCAACTTGGCAACATACATTGGTATGTAGGTTCAGACGTATTGTCTCCTACCATATATAATCAGTTCAGTGAGAAGTTAAAAGCCCCTTTTATGGTTCCTGTGATAGTCTTCCAGACAATCAAGTTGCTGGTTCACTTCCAGTTATGGATGTGGATTACTAGTCTTTGTAAAATTACTATTACATCTGTATATCCCTCTCATACTGGCGTCTCCTGAGTTGTGTCCTCAAGATAACAGGTAAGGTACTCTTAATGTTTCTCTCCAGTTTTGTTTTCATCCGTTTAATACGTGGAAACTCTGGATTTATTTAGATTGACTAAGGTCTATCTTTGAACTGTTATATAATTTACTAGCTGGATTCCTGATTGAAATTCCTAATCTTGTAAACATGAAGCAATTCTTCAGCTATATGCTCCAATTTGCTTGGTTTTTACACAGCTATATTCCATTTTTCTAGCATGGGTTCACTGTATAAGTCTTAGGCGTTTCCTCTCTCTTCACCATCAAGAGGTTCGTCCTATCTATAAACAGCATCTATTTCAAGAGTTGTTTATTTAATTGTTGCTTCTCTGAGTCATATCAGTTATTGAAGCTCATCTCTGTCAGTCTGGATCTGCTTTCACATATTTAATGCGGGCCTATCATCCAAATCCGAAATGAGATGTAGAAATCTGTTTCGTCTTGCGATTGATTTCTGATTCATCTACCTATTAGTAGGCTTCGAGCATTATCTAGAATTTAGTTACTCGGTTAGTTTTAAAGAAAATACAATTGAGTCGCGCGCCTCTATTGTACTACTTATTTTGCCCTTTTTAATTCTTCCCTTATGAGAATATTAATGTTAGTTAGGCAATTATTGAAATAACTTTACGTAAGCTAATCGCTAACTAAAAAGTTGTTTCTCTCCTCCTTTTGATGAGGACTTCTCATAGTGAACATTTCACTTAATGAGAATTAAACTGGAAATTCCAATTTATTAGTTAATTCTTTAATTATACCTCCTACATACCTATACGGTCTGTTTCCGCTACCATTAATAATGGAATCGGGGTGGATAATTTAAAGAAATACCTTATATTCTGTTGGATCTTTAAGTGAGTTGATCAGGCTCCCTTAAATCACCAGATGAATATTTTGGTTGACCCTATTTATTAACATATGGGCCCTCTGAGTTAGTTATTAATACTACTCATATCACCGGTGGGATAGCATAAGTGTCTATATGGCTTTTCTTCCTAAGTATCCATCAGTTATTCACTTTACTTTACTACCGGTGTTGTAGAACATGTTAATGTTATATGAAAAGAGGATTAAATTAGGGTGCCCCTAAATACTGCAAATTCTTACAATATTCCTTCCCTTCCATTAACTATGTCTACATTTTTGCAAGTGGTGGTTTTGGCCTTACCATTAGTTCATTACTTTAGTTACTGCTATTTTCCACTGGTTTAATTCATCTCTCAGGGTATTATTTACTGTCCTACTGAATCATCATTTGTTGATTAAATTTTTCCCTTAAAAAAAATTTACTGGATTTTTAACTTATCTGTCCTAATTATCTATAAAATTGTCTATCACTCTCTGCTGCCTTGGTAATTTTTCAATATTACCTGAATTATACAAGCAGATCATACATGAAAATACAATGATAATCAATGATAAAATAGTTAATTACCACATGATTCATAATTAGAAACATAAACCTTATGGATACATAATATAGTAGTGTGTTCATGACTACACCACTTTTAAACCATTTAAAGAGAATACCAGAGTAGCAGAACCATACCTCAAACATCAAATGGGAATGACTATGAATTCTAAACATTCACTGAATTACCTATCTTATGTGAGTTTACCATCCCAGAGACCTTACTACTGGAGGTTCATTACTGGACTTAGTTTCCCATCAATAAGATATAAAATATGAGTTTTAAAAAAATCTCATACCCAACAACCAACTACATGATACATCTACCAGAATCAAGATATTACCTGTGAACAGTTTTGTACAAAAAAAAAACTATATTTATCTGAGCCATTATGGGTTCACATAACACTTGACACAGCTCATACTAATGAGTGATTAGGTCTGTTACTAACACTATAACATTCTGAAGTGACTTGGTTTACCTGCGAGAGGTTTTCCCTGAATTCATATACCCACAATAATACACCAATTGTGATGTTTACCATGAGTTTTAATTCACGGACTACTCCACTACTAGGTGAAGTCCGTACCGGGCGGGACCCCACATGTGGGATGTGGATTTTAATTTATGAGAATATTATGTTAAGTTGTCTAGGGGATTTAATTTGATTCTCTATTATTTAGCCACTTGAGGTGATCATGGAATTCTACCATAAACACAAGAAGGAAAGTAGTTCACTCCTGTTCATAGCTGTATTTATGAGTACTTCTCGATTCCCACTTATCATCCTCTCTAAAATTTACTATAGTGCTAGAAGACATTGATTGTTCACAACATATAACAACCACTGATGAACACCACATTTACTTGATGTACACATCAACAAATTTTGGACAAACAGTTCAAGTATGAATCAAGATCTGCGGTTACATATATATATATATATATATATATATATATATATATATATATATATATATATATATATATATATATATATATATATATATATATATATTAATATATATATATATGTGTGTGTGTGTGTGTGTGTGTGTGTGTGTGTGTGTGTGTGTGTGTGTGTGTGTGTGTGTGTAATGAACTCTATGCATTTTCAGACAGGCATGGGATGCATTGCATTATTACAATATAGTACCCAGTGACCCCAGAAAAAAACAAGGTTATTACAAACAACACAACAACCACAAATTGGGTCTACTTTCATTTTCCCTCATAATTAAGGCAAATAATGATCAAAGTACATAGACCCAGCATATAAACATTTGTTTCTGACACCTTTTACCATTTTCTCATTTTAAAAAAAATAATGAGTTGGTGTCAAAATACTATACATATATACCATAACAGACCCCTTTAGGTGTACACCATTACCAAATAAAACACTCTTTATACATGGCATTAAAAAAATACCCACATAAAAGCAGTTGATACTAATAATTAAATTAATTAATTATAGTGTTCTTTTAGGCATTGCGGGTGGATATTCCTCTCCAGTGCTAAGCTGTTAATGTCCATAATTATCCAGGACAGCAATAAATACTCACAGTCATGTTGTAAGGTCCACTGAAGTTTGTTGCGGAACTACTTATAATCCCTATTAGGGAATAAATTCACCACATATACATATCTCCTCGTTGGAGGTCAGGTCTTAGTCAGATATGACTGAGCTACCGTATAACAGTAGACGGTACTACCTGGTTTCTGTTAGCGCCGAACGTTGGGCGGTGCTTACCAAACCCGACACCCCACATTGTGCCAACGGCTTCGGGCGGAAGAGCGCAGTTGGGAGGGTACAAGCCTTACCCTGGTGCGAGGAAATGCAAGCTAAAGACAAAATTGTCATGGCAGGGCAGACCAGGACCTAAGCCTTGGTTGGCGACTGGTCTAGGATCGAAGCTCCGACAGGCGGACAGTTAGAGCATTGCTTTGCTGATCCGGCAGCTTCTGCAGCTTGTCTTGTTCCAGATGTAGGGGTGTTACCTTTCCTCTGGAGTGAACTAGGCAGGCCGAGAGAGGGATCATGCTGCATGGGCAACACATGATCTCTATATTTTAGCCCAGGCTTTGTGCTATGGAGAGGCAATAACTCCATCCCTGGTCTTAACTGGTCTCGGAATCAAAGCGAGAGGCAACTGTTACGGGCTATAAGTCCTTGTCAGTTGGCGTAGACATGGGGCGCCACGCGTTGCCTCTGACGGTGGGAGACACCTATATGTGTCACTGATCAGCTACCGCCCGCCTCAAGCTGGGCAGCCCCCAGCCAATTGGGTGCTGATCCGCCACAGCCTGCCTGCTTCAATGGATGCTTGGGGCTAGGACAAAATCTGAATCGCAGGCTGTAAAACCAATGCACCAGGTACAAACAAAAATAAAAATAGAAACCTCAAGCTACGGCTTGCAACCTGGAACGTGAGAACCATGTGTCCAGGATTTTCCACTGACTTGACCAATATTGACAATGTGAGAAAAACGGCTGTGATTGATGCCGAACTCAATCGTCTTAACATTGATATTGCTGGCCTGCAGGAGACTTCGCCTCGCTGAGGAAGGGTCACTCAGGGAAAACAACTACACCTTTTTCTGGAAGGGTAGAGGGCAGGCAGAAAAAAGGCAACACGGTGTGGGCTTTGCAGTGAAGAATTCGCTACTGGGAATGATTGAAATTCCAGCAGGAGGAAATGAAAGTAAAGTTATTATGCCTTTTTAAAGCACAAACTATCGTCTGTCAAGACGGCAAGGTGCCAATGGGAGATGAAGTCAAGAATACTCTGTTGCCATTGAGTTGTGTTCCAAATGAAATTTGTCTGTCATACTTTCAGGAGATGCAACTTAAGCTCTTGCAGAAGGTTCTTCCCTATATCATCTTATCGATGAAAAGATGACGACTGTCCAACAGCTCGGTTTACGTTAACCGTTTCCCAATTTAGTTCAAGAGGTTTTGTCACATACTCGGTTCATGTTGATAGGCCATCCCATACTTGATGATGGGGCAGTTAGGCCGACATGGGACCAGCATGGAGTTCCGATTCATTATTTACTTTCAGTGTAGACATACAATTCTGCTTGTTATTTATTTGGTTCATCTGGAATTAATTCCAGGATTCTGCTGCAGGCATGAGACTGAAGAATATTATTCCACCACATATCCAGGGTTGCAAGCCATCAGGTGATTCCTGGGGTTGCAGGCGTAAAGGCATTTACTCCGCTAGCTGCTTTCATATGGTCTTTTTTATGTGTTCAGGTTTTGGAACCTTGAGGTAATCTGGTGTCGTTATGTTCAGAGGTTCTGAAGTTGCTGATTGCTAAATGTTGTTTCAGTGTCTCTTCCCATTTGTTTGAGTTGGTGTTCATAGCTAGAACTTGGTGGTGAATAGCTGAATCTTTATGTTTGACTGTTGCAGCTGTGAGACGTTCTTTCGAAGACTTATCCATTGTTGGATATTAACTTGGTAATCCAACCAACAGTTGAAGGTTACTCACTGTTGTTAGTTTTAGTAACTTGTAGAAGGATTGTCCCAGTTTCACTGACTTGGTTGAAAGATGAGGCCATAGGTGATACTTCTCAGAAGTAAAGCAGACGATACACTGTTGTCAGTACTCTGTTGATCTTCATCTTTGTAGATTATTAGATCTTGAAGTCCATCCTGGATATTCCTACTAAAATAGGACTTCCTCAATCACACCGTCAGTTGTCTTTCGTATGTATCTCTTTTGCTTGCGTTTGCAGCTTATGAGTGCAGCAGTAAACATTGATGTATTTATAGATCCAGAACATGGTTAAGCCATTTAGTCCTGACTCACCTTCATCAGGCTTTTAACCCAGGATCCTGATGATAGTTATGAAATGTAGTCCCACCAAAACCACCACTCGCTTCTCTTCTATAGAAAAGGGATGACAAAGAATACAACACGAGCATTAACCTACTGTGATGTGTTAACTTTCACAAGACAATTACAAACAAAAAGGGGAAGGAGATAGGAGTGGGTGTCCAAGTTCCCTGTCCCTCGTACGTTGTGGTAGAACTTTGCTAGCTCTGATAGTGAGTGAGATATCTTTTCACTCTGTTTTGTTCTGTTGTTACTGGGACTATTAGATGAGTGAAGTCATTCTGTCCATCCAACATGTTGACATTGTATCTCTCATTCTTGAAGAGAATAGCCTATACAGAATCTCTGTGGTTTCTAATGCCGCGTCTTCCTTTCGGCACTATAATCATCATTAGGCCAAGGCTATTCAACATTGGCTTTTAAGTACTGACATACACATGGATTCTTCCATCAACATCCTCTAATCCCCAGGTGCAACATTAAAATGTATATTCCCACAGTAAAAAGTAACAATCAGAACAGAGAAAATTCTCATACCAGAAAAAAACATACATGTACATTTCTCTGATATTAAGTACATGATAATCATACATAATAATTAATCATAATGATGATGCAGGGAGCCTAGGTTTTTGAATTTTCTTCAGGGTTAATCCATAAACTAAAACATCCATTGTTTTCCCCCACTGCGTACAGCACATGAGGATAGTAACCGCTGATATATTTTGCCAATGACTGCTATTATTCGGAGTGTATTTATTAGAATAACTGATGCCATATGGTCCAGTCTTCTGAATATTGCAAGCAATTTATTCACATCAATCTTCGCTTTTGTTCCTACTACAGTGAGGTCATGCGGATTGAAGGTACATCCTATCCGAACATTCATTTATATCACGCGTTTACTTTAATTGTTTTATGAATTTATATTCTCAAACATGGCATTTCCCTAACACTATTTTATGAAATGATTATATGTTCACCACTCATGCTGAGTGGTTGATAATCTGTTAACAAAAGGATTGTACTAAAATTTAGCACTATAGTTCCAAGTTACAGATTATGAATTAGGAAAACAATTTATCCAAAATGAACTGAGTCCATGATATGCGTACTCATGTGTATGTCTCCGCATGGATACAATTTCCTTTCTATAGTACATAGATTATTTGCAGATTTCTAAGCATAGATAGTGAGATATAGTTCACAATGCATAGAAGTTTTAACATAGGAATATGAAATTGACAGACACGAGTTCTCTACTGAAGTATGAATCCTGAGTCTGTTCCTACATTGAGAAAATCTCTAGAATGTGTTTCGGACATGAGAGTTGATACTCTATAGTACACATATTTATAGGTTATAAGCACTATTAGTTATATATAAGTTCATAATGCCTATAAAAGGTTTTAACATATGGATTTGAAATTGTAAAACAGGAAAAATTACAGCGTGGCGCCCACATGTGTTTCATTGGTAAACATCATCCAGCCTGGTTTAAGAGAATTGTTGACTTATTATTCTAACTAATTCTTAATTAAACATACTGGTCTATGTAATACATAAATACATCTTAATAATGTAGATATAACATACCAATAGCTGAAGAGAATCATGGTTTTAAAAGGCAAAAATACCTTTCCCCACACGGGGAAAGAAACCCCACACGGGGAACGCACGTCTGTTTCTTTGTGTAGTACTGACCAAAAATAGCTACACTGGGCCTTTGTTTTTCAATCAGTCCCGGTCTTGCCAGGTACGTGAAAAAAAATAAAGCCAAATAAATTAAGCTGCCACGGTCAGTCTATCGCTGTTTTATTTTCTCCTACATTAAGTAAGTTACTTAAACAGTAATTGAAAGGGGTTGTTTATTTTTAAGGGAGTCAATAAATAGGAAAGGGTAAGGACGTTTTATTATATCACAACTGTACTTTCTTGTAGTTTTTCTCTGTTATATGTTGAATGTAACCTTTGTAGTTTAGCATATAATGCTCTCTTAAGTTTTATTTTAAATTTTGCCCCAACGAGGAAGTGTTAATGGACTACGAGATAGATCAGCGATTCAAAAAATAGGCACAATGAACGTCTGTGGTTTCAATAGTAAAGAAGAAGAGCTTATAGAAACAATGGAGAAGAGGAATATTGGTCTGATGGGAATAGCGGACACCAGAACAAAAGGGAAAGGATGCAAGGAGCTCCACCGCAGTTACACGTTTGTTTACTCTGGAGTAGAACAGCAAGAAAGGGCAAGACACGGTGTGGGAATAGTCATCGAACCACGGCTAGCAAGAGGAATACTAGAAATAAAATATATATCAGAAAGAATCATAACAGTGAGAATAAAAGAACAAACAATCACAACATATGTACAGATATACGCACCATGTAATGCAAACAATAATGAGCAAGAATGCGAGGACTTCTACGAAGACATACATGATGTGCTAAACAAAATAGATAAGCAGGACAACATCATAGTTATGGGAGACTTCAATGCAAGACTAGGACATAACAGAGTGGGCATAGAAAAACACCTGGGAGCATTTGGAGATCAGCAAAATGAAAGGAATGATAACGGAAGTAGACTGATAGAGCTTTGCAGCCAACACGACCTCTATATAACAAACACATTCTATAAACATAAAGATTCGCAAGTATACACCTGGTATAAATGGAACAATCTAGATACTAAAAGCCAAATTGATTTTATATTAACAAGAAATAACAGAAAGAGAAATATATTAGATGCAAGAGCAGTGCCCAATTTCAGTATAAACACAGATCATAAAGCAGTCGTTGCCACAATAAGAACCATTAGAAGAAGAAAACAAAGAGCAGGAAAATACATGCCATGCGAATCAGTAAACTTAAAAAAACCTTAAAGACGAGGCAGTAAGGGAAAATTATGAGAAAGAACTAACTGAACTCTTTGTAAAATTACCTACGGAAAGAAAAACAGTGGAAGAAGAATGGGAGATGTTCAAATCAAGCATTTTAAATACTGCAAAAATAACATGCGGAACCACGAAAAAACGCAAAACACGGATAAAGAAAATAACAAGTTGGTGGAACGCAGAAGTAAAGAAAGCGGTAAAAGAAAAAAAGGAAAAATATAAAAAGTGGTTGAAGAGCAAACAGGAATGTGATTACAGAGAATACAGAATAGCGAGAAGACATGTGAGTAGAATAGTAAAGAGGGAAAAACAAAAAGACTGGGAAGAGTATGGAGAAACCCTAAATAAAAACTACAAGGAGGCAACCAGAAACTTCTACAAAAAGATAAGTGCAATGCGAACCAGAGGAGAACCCTTTGACCCAACTGAAATAATTAACAGCGAAAATGGAGAACCAATAAGTGAACAAAAACAGATCCTAATAAGATGGAAGCAGTATTTCGAACAACTTCTCAACATCCCATCAGATGTCACAGGAATTCAAGAGACCTACACAGATGTCACCGAGGAACTAGAACCAGACATACTAAAAGAAGAAATTATAGAAGCCATCAGATTAGCCCCATTAAACAAATCACCAGGACAGGATGAAATACCAAATGAACTAATTAAAGCAGCAAGGGAAGTAGGAACAGCTTGGCTACATAGACTATTCAACCATGTTTGGGTAGAACAACAGACACCACGAGACTGGGGAAACGCCATAATTATCCCAATTTGGAAAAACAAAGGCAGCAAAAGAGATTGCACACAATACAGAGGCATTTCACTGTTGAGTCATACTGGGAAAATATTTTGCAAAATTCTTGAAAAAAGATTACGAACTACTTTAGAACCCCAGCTAAGCGAAACGCAGCTTGGATTTAGGAAAAACAAAGGATGCACAGACGCCATTTTTGCTCTTAGACAACTTATAGAAAAATCAATTGAATTCAATGAAACACTCTACTTAGCCTTTGTCGACCAAGAAAAGGCATTTGATAGGGTAGATAGAAACAAGCTGTGGGAAATCCTTAAACAATATGGAGTGAGTACACATCTAACAAACCTATGCAGAAGTTTATACAACAACAGTGAATGCATAGTGAGAGCAACTGGAGAACACTCAGAACCCTTCACCATAAGATCTGGAGTACGACAAGGTTGTGTCCTGTCCCCTCTCTTGTTCATAACATATATAGACAACATATGTAAAGAAACCAGCCAAGCAGAGACAGCAAGAATACCGCATGACGAGAACACAGAAGAAGAACCATCTGCAAATCTAACCATTAGAGAACTCCTGTTTGCGGACGACCAAGCACTAATAGCAAAATCAGAAGCTGAATTACAAGACCACATGAATAGTCTAAACGAAATGTGTAGGGAACATAACATGAAAATTAGCACAAGCAAAACAGAGGTAATGACTATAACTAAAGAAGAACAAACAGCAACAATTCACCTAAACGAACATCCCTTGAAACAAGTAAAGAGCTTCAAGTACCTAGGAAGTATAATATCATCAAATGGCAGATCAGAAGACGAGATCGAAAATAGGTGCAATAAGGCAAATCAACTCATTGGACAAATGGCACCAATACTAAAGAACAAACATGTATCAATAACTACTAAGAAAGCACTTTACAACACAATCTTCCTACCAACTCTGTGCTACCAATGCCAAACCTGGACAATGACAGAAAAAGAGAAAAGAAAAATCACAACAACAGAAATGAGGTTTCTGAGAAGAATACTCAACGTATCAAGAAGAGATAAGATCAGAAATGAAGAAATCAGGACTAAAGTAGGGGTTAAAGCTGCTCTAGATTTTATTAGAAAGCAGCAAGTCAAATGGTTTGGCCATGCAAGTAGGCTACCAGTCAACAGCATGCCACAACAAGCAATGATGTACAGACCAGATGGAAACAGAGGAAGAGGCCGACCACGTAAACGTTGGACTGAGGGAATAACAGAATCCATGGGAATGTCGATATACGAAGCCCATAACCGGGCACTCTCACGAAGTTTATACTTCACCTCGACACCGCAAGGTACAAGAGGAACATGATGAGATGAGACATGATGAGATGAGGAAGTGGTCGCTGTGGCACTCAGCTCCTCCTCTATAACTTCTAACTTGTTGTATGTTTGATGCATTTTTTATTGTTAATTCAACATGTGATCTATTTGATTATAGGTTCTCTTGTCACATGATTTCCAAGTTTGTTTATGTATATCCTTTCTTTGCGGTCTGGTACTGCTGATCTGCAGTCCTTTGGCTTCTGCTAGGTTGATGACTCTCCAGCCATTATCATTTGAAGTTGTATGTAGGCTTTCCATACCGGCAACTTTTTTATAAGTTTGCTCTCTACCTATTTTTGCATTGAAGTCTCCCAGCACAATCAGGATATCCTGTTTGGGGGTTTCTTCTATGACATATTCCAGATCATTATAAAAGTCTTCTTTAATATCATCTTCTTTCTCTTCAGTAGGTGGATTCATCATGATTGCTTTGTAAATATATGTTCTTTGTTTTATTTGAGTATTTATGATATTTTGTAGGAGATTTCTTGGTTGTATTGCATTCGTAATAGATGTGCTCTTCTGTTTCTTGGACTTTCCGTCTACAAAGCTGACACTGTAGTATTTGTTTTGTTATTTTTGCTGTTCTCTCTGTTGTTGGAGTCATGTTGTAAACAAGCCTATATCCAATTTCCCTTGCTTTTGAGGTAATCTGCTTGTTGTGAATATTAGAGAAAGTTTCGGTATTATCTTTTATGACATATCTATGACCTCTTTTAATTCTGAGATGTACTGGAGTTGCTTGTGGTTTAACTAAATGCTTGTAGATTGTGTGTGTTTTCTTGTGAAGTAATTGTTCGTGGTCACTAATGGCTGAAATAGATGTTTTGTAAAATGTTGGCAGGGTGCCAGAGTAATGTGAGGATGTATTCCCAATAGGGTTTTAAATAAGATAGCCTAATTCAAATGTAATAGTGTGTAAAGTGTGTTTTTCTGCGTGTTGTAGGATTTCGCCTACGTGTTTGATCCTAAGTGCTTGTATTTTGGTTGTGATGTCTTGGAGGGGAATACCTCCGTCTTTCTTGTAAACATGCCTAGTTCTAATAGGGGATTCGCCTGGGGCAAACACCGCAACCCTCTCAAATAGAACTGTCGCTAGTCATTGAGTAAAGTACGTTTGTGAAACTGACACACTAAAGACAAGCCAATGTCAACGCACTACAGATAAGAATATGTCAACACACTAAAGACACGACAATGTCAACGCACTACAGATAAGAATATGTCAACACACTACAGATAAGAATATGTCAACACACTAAAGACACGACACTGTCAACACACTAAAGACACGACAATGTCAACACACTACAGATAAGAATATGTCAACACACTAAAGACAAGCCAATGTCAACACACTACAGATAAGAATATGTCAGCACACTTAAGACAATCATGAAAAAAAAGTGAGTTGAAGTACCGGCAGACAGGACGCACTGGCACAATATAATAGTAATACTGGGTCGTGAGTGCAGAGAATGGGCAGCGGGTCGCACAGAGTTTGAGGTGCAACAACTGATCCAGAGTAATACACATCAAGATGACATAGTGATCTATACCGATGGGCTAGTGTGGGCTAGCACATTGCTTCATCAAGGACGTTAGAGAAAGAAATGTTTCGTGTGGAATGGCTCACTTCGCTTCAGAGGTCACAGATTGTGAGAATTGTATGGATGTTTTGCCCCGACCATGCGGGAGTGCGGGGGAATGAACCCAGCAGGGTGGCAGGGAATGCACCTCTTGGTGGTCGATTATCTATGGACAAGAAGGAGGTGGCCGTGCGCCTTGTGGGACCAGGTGGAGAAGGTAGAGGAACAGCATTAAGTACGCATATGTGGAAAGAACGAGATTGCGGGGTATTGTCAGTGGTTCTAGTAGAATCTCGAAACTGAGAGGGAAGACCAGGAGAACCTTCAAGCAGACAGCGGTGGGAACGATTAGTAGTGTGACTCTTCGCTTGCTGTTGAACGAGGGGATGGAGCGCATATGGGAATGTCCTGAGTGCAGTGATGCCGGTTCTTAGCCCAACTCAACTCAACACCAAAGACAAGCCAATGTCAACACACTACAGATAATACAATGTCAACAAACTACAGATAATACAATGTCAACACACTACAGATAATACAATGTCAACACACTACAGATAATACAATGTCAACACACTACAGATAATACAATGTCAACACACTACAGATAATACAATGTCAACACACTACAGATAATACAATATCAACACACTACAGATAATACAATGTCAACACGCTAAAGACAACACAATGTCATGAGTGGGCGTTGCTGACACAGACAGATTCCAGTGTGGGAGAAATTGTGACTGAAAATTAGAAAATTCCGCTGTCAGAGACTTCCTGTGGCAAGAAAAGAGGCGCCTATACAGGCAGTATAATCAGGAAAACCCCATCCTGTGAACCAATTTCTGAAAGACTTTACTTTCTAACTGTTTGATTAAATGTGAGTATTTCTGGCTCCAACGTTAGATATGCTGGTTTAGGTTATTTGCTTGTTTTTACTAATAACATATATTTAATTTACGGATATTAACTGACAATGTTAGTAACATAGAATATATAAATTAACTTCACTAAGACTTAAATGCCGGTCTCTGTGGCTAAGGACTTACTGACGCGATTCGTAAGCCCGCTTATCCGAGTCGAAACACTGCTGCGCGAGATTTGGCAGCAGACCACATTGCGCATGGGTTTTAACGAATTGGTGTGGGAGTCGGTCGCTCAAAACTTGCCAAGACATCAACAACAGCAGTAACATGCTGGTGTTGGCAGCGATATCCTGTAAAAAGGATATGCAAAAAAAAAAATACCTTTTAAGTGAAAGATTATGTTTCTCCTTATTTATTTTAAAAATTCTGCTTTTAGGGCCAATTTCCAAAGGGAAAACAAATCATTTGGATCATGTGGTTTCTTAGGAGAATGGAAAAGAATACCATGGACACAGAAAAACCAATGACCAAGTACTACAGGAGACAAATGAAAATCGTAAATTGATTAGAGAAATTAGACACAGACAGTCACAATTTTTTTGACATGTTATGAGAAGAAATCAATTGGAGAACTTGGTGACAACTGGCAAGATCCAAGGGAACAAACCAAGGGAAGACCGAGAAGTAATTACCTTGATGGCTTGGCCACATGGCATGGTAAGGACAGGAACACTGAGCTGATCCACGACTCTGGTGATCGAGTGAAATGGCGAGTCATGACCGCCCACGCTTTCCGGCATGGCACATGATTCATTGGATGCCCACAGAGAAACTAAATGTCAACCAACATTTAAAATCAGCTATTAACAAACTGAAGAAAAAAAAATTCATATGTTGAAAAAACTTGGCGTCACATTTAACAACAAAAGAGACTGCAAAAGAAGGCAGACGGGGACTGTTCATATTAATATGGAGGTCAAACACTATTATTACGGTCTATGAATAAACTTAGTGTAACTGCGGTAAAGTTGTGGAAAAGCAAACAATATATAATAACACAAAGTAATGCAGCTTAACAGAACAGAATTACAAACAATATAAGGACGTTGCGGCAACGAGTCTTCACCAGCAAACAAATACATATACACAACACAACATATAGTCACGGAGAAGACCCTCCGGTGACTACATAAGGCATAGAGGACGGCATGAGAAGAATACAAAGATGAAAAACAAATTAGAGCAGATAAGAGAAAATGAAAATTTGAAAGAAAAAAAAAAGAAAAGAAAATGTGCCCCTTATCGCAGGATCCCAGGCTGTAATACTAACACGAATGTCACCTTTATCCTCTATTATACACAGCTGCGGGAGTCTTCGTACACACATGAAGGAGCACAGAAAATGAGTTTCGTTAGCACCACCATCATACTTATGTGCACACATCATTGCTCTTTAATATCTCGTCCACTATAGCCAACCCATTCATTGGTACCCACTCATGCATTGTACGTACATCCACTGGGACTCCTTAGCTTTTACTCCCAGACAACCATCACATATCCTTTACTTTCAATTTCCCGCCTTAACTTCCTGTCTCTTTTTTCATGTACCACTTCGACTAATTTACCTGGGACATTCACTGAACCGTTACTATCCCCTACCCCGGTTCCCATGACCCACAGACTCCCACAGCTGTGTATAATAGAGGATAAAGGTGACATTCGAGTTAGTAGTACAGCCTGGGATTCTGAGATAAGGAGTGAATGTTTTATCAAATTTTAATGTTCTATTAATTGCCCTCATTGTTTCATCTTTTTATTTTCTCATGCTGTTACACCGAAGGGTCTTCTCCGTGATTATATGTTATGTTTTGTGTATGTATTTGTTTGCTGATGAAGGCTAGTTGCCGCAACGTCCTTGTATTGTTCGTAATTCTGTTCTGCAAAACTGGATTACTTTGTCTAATGTTATATTTTTAACGGTCTAGGAAACAACAAGATGAAATAAACTAAACAGTTTACGAACATGAATCATGCGAAACTGACTACCGGACCGTTCCGCAAACATGAATCAAGATAATATAGGCATCTAAACTGACATGTCACAGACATATTCTTGAAATACCGTTGCCCAAGAAGAAGAAACTACTGATATCCTATCAGATCTGAGCACTGAAGAAACCTGGCGTACAAACAATGTCATGTCTCAGAGACTAAACTACTTTCACCACATACAAGACCACAGTGGCTTAGACAGAAGAGTAACGGAAGCCATAGTTCCTAAAAGAAGAGAGGGGGCGGGGGATTGGGGGTCAACCAGCACGACGATGGTTAGGGGCCATTGAAAGACACATTGTGCATGATATGACATGAGGCAAACCAGGTACTGGGATTAGTGAGAGACTGAGACCCGTTCCTGTAAGCCACATTCTACAAAGGACCCCACATCTGATATTATATGTATGCGTGTGTGTGTGTGTGTGTGTTTGTTTGTGTGTGAATTACACATATAGTCACTCACACACAAACTCAAACACACACTAATACTCACACACACACATTCACACGCACACGCACACTCAGTGATGCATTCCCACACACACATTGATTGTAGTAAATGTGATATTTAATACTGAGATCAATAATAACCAAGAAGTGAACATATATAAAATATATAAAAGGACATATATTAAAGGACATCAGACTTATTAGTAACTTTACTGGGAACAAGTGACGTGTTTTAGATTCGGAGATAACTATTCGTCGCCTATATACATAAAAAGAGGAGTACTGCAAGGATGTGTGCTTGTCCTCAAGCCTCTTCAACCTATACACAGAAAGAATTTTTAAACAGATTGAACTGCCTGGATTTAACATTAATGTAAGAAACATACACAATCTTAGGTATGCTGACACTGCCGTGTTACCCGTAGAAAGCGAGCTAGAGATACAAGATCCAGTGGAACTAGTAAACAGGCATAGTGCAGAATGCGGCTTAGATATTAAATCCAAAAAACGAAAACAATGATAATTAGCAGTGGAAAGGAAAGGTCATCAATGACCATCACAGTAAACAGGGAGATACTAGAACAAGTAATAAGTTTCTTCTAACTTGGACATATAATAAAAGATGATGGCAGAAGTGAAATAGAAATCAAAAAGAGAATAGGAATGACCAAGAATGCTTTCAACGGCATGAAATCAGTATTAACATCTAGAGAGATTAACAACGCATTAAAAATGAGAATTGTCAAATGCCACGTATATTCAACGCTACTGTATGGCGCGGAAGCTTGGACATTGAACAAGCAACTCGAAAGTCGAATAGAGGCCTTGGCGATGTGGATATACAGACGAATATGTCGTATTTCATGGAAACAAAAACAATCAAGTGCAGAAGTTCTAGAAAAACTGGGAATGAAGAGAGAGTTGATGATAGAAATAAAGAGCAGGCAAGTGAAATATTTCGGCATGATACTCTTATAAAATAATACTGGAGGGCAAGGCTGAGGACAAGCAAGCAAGAAGTAGACAACGATACAAGTGGGAAGATAACATCAAGAGATGGACGAACATCAGCCTGACAGAATGTACAGTCAGTGCGAAAGAGAGATGTGTTGGAGATCCATTGCAGCAAACCTTCTTTGTGGAGACGGCACCTGATTGATTGATTGATTTAGCATATATATGGATTGAACACGCCATCCAAAGAAGAGATCAAACCGTCATCCACTTATAGCAGCAAACAGAAGTTCACAACATACAATGGCCAGCGATACCATGAGGATGAATCATGAAATGTCAAGTGAGTGCGTGCTAATTCTACATTATCCTGGCCTGTAACAATCCCAGGCTGAATAAACATGTTTATGAGTCTCTCACTTGCTGGCACTGTCGTTAACTTGAAGGTGGTGATTTAAAAAAAAAAACAACCTTTATTACTTTATAAAATTAGACGGCGCGGTAATTCGAATAGTTTTGTGGACATTTTCTCCACAACTAGGACGGAGTGATTGCTATTTATTAGGGAATGTAATTATTGTTAACTGTACGCCCACTTAATACACTTTAGATTGTACTATACTAGAAATAAAACTTAGGCGTTAAAGAGAAACATTGAGCAGCTAACCTCATCTCATCTCATCATGTTCCTCTTGTACCTTGCGGTGTCGAGGTGAAGTATAAACTTCGTGAGAGTGCCCGGTTATGGGCTTAGTATATCGACATTCCCATGGATTCTGCTATTCCCTCCGTCCAACGTTTACGTGGTCGGCCTCTTCCTCTGTTTCCATCTGGTCTGTACATAATTGCTTGTTGTGGCATGCTGCTGACTGGTAACCTACTTGCATTGAGCAGCTAACATTTAGTTTAATGTTAGAAGTCCAGATAAAATAATGCAACAGATAATAATGTGGAAGTAGAGAAAAAAAGAAAAGAAATTATAACAGTAAGAGCTATGACTACGATATTGTTCTTAGCTTCAGCGTTTGTCTTTGTTTCTCTTCTGCATTTACTTCAATAATCGCATTAACTTACATTTTATTTAAACAAAGGCTTATGTAAAATGATGGATATACAGATACGCAGAGTAATCTCAAAGTAACTTACACACAATGCAATTTAAATTATCGCTTAATGTGTCAATCTAGGGCTGTGTAGTTCAGATTTACAGCCCCATAATTTTGCAGCCAAAACATCACAGGAAACTAAATAAAATAATATCAAATTTGGAAAGCTCACATAATAATGTTCCCTAGTGCTATAAATAACCAGGTAGCTAGTGAATGTTGTTACTGAGAAATTGCAGAGAATGCCATAGGTAGATAGATAAACGAATGAGGAAGTTCTACATCATGTATAAGCTTGGGCGGTCATGATTCGCTACCTCACTCGATCAACAAAGTCGTGGATCAGCTCAGTGTTCTTGTCTCGACCATAACACGTGGTCAAGCCATCCATGTATTTATTTATCTGTCTTCCTCTAGTTCTCTTCCCCTCGATCTCGCCAGTTGTCATCAAGTTCACCAATTTATTTCTTCTCATATCGTGACCAACGAAATTGTGACTGTCTTCTTCTAATTACTCTGATTGGTGTACATTTTTCATTTGTTTCTTGCGGCACTTGGTCATTGGTTTTTCTGTCTGACCATGGTATACTTTGCATTTTCCTCAGAAACCACATTTTCACAGCCGTCAGATGTTTTTCAGCTCGTCTGCTCATCGTCCACGCTTCACATCCATATAAAAGTATAGGTTCTATGTAGCACCTCAACACTCTTTTTTTTCTCGTTGAAATTGACATCGATTTGTTGGTCAGTATGTTTTTCACCTTGCACAAGGCACCTTCGCCTTGGCGATTCTTGTTCTAATCTCTTTAAGGTATCTCTCATCATACGTTATGCCTGTTCGAAGGTAATTGTACCATTCACTTGTTTAAGAATATTCACATTTACTTAAATATTACATTGTGGTATATCCTTCTTCCTTGTGACTACCATAATTTGTGTCTTCTTACAATTTAATTCTAACCTTAATTGTTCACTGTGTCAACAACCACATCTACTAAATGTTGCAGATCCTGCTCATTGTCTGCAATCAAGACTGTATCATCCGCATAGCTAATGTTATTGATGTTACATCCCCCAATGATGATTAATTTCATATCTACTACACTTCTGAAAATATTTTCAGTGTACAGGGAAAACAGATCTGGAGACATTACACATCCCTGTCTCATACCTGTCACAGAACGTGGCGTTACCATCCCTTTATTCTTCCTCGGTCTACAAATCTGATGGACCAATTAGAGGAATACAGATGTAATCTCGCTTATCAGGGTCTATCCAGCTATAACAAGGGGTCACGCAAGTAAGAAGACCGACACTCAAAGCAGTCTGTTTTATCAAAGAGTTGTAACGCCCGCAGGATGCCTGTGAGGTGTTAAATTTTTAGACGAGGAGATACCTAATGGGATCCCTATTGGGAGGGGCTATCATCCTCATATACCCTCGTTAGAACCTTTTACTGGCTCGTTGTCCCCCACGTGAAGTTCCCTAATATAAAGCAAGTTCCCTTCACGAAAAAATAATGAAAATAAAGTTAATAATTGTAGGTTCCTATGGAAGGCGTGGGGATCAAGGAACTTTACTACTGACCCCAGGGAAGGAAGTACCCTATGCACTCTAGTTAAAGTTGGGTCAGTATGTAGATCTCCCCCTCACAAATAATCCCCACAGTCTCTCAGTAGATCATGTATGCCAAGACGTCTAGGGATTGACAGGACATACATGAACATTACTGGACATCCAATGTATGCACACAACAAAGTTAGCACATAACATGGTGTACTGTGTTTACATAACAACCAGATTTGTCACGTAACAAGGTATACGTTACATATATGACAAACATTAGGTCATCTAACAAGATGTAAACCAAGAATTACTTAAGTTTTTTTAAAATATTTATTAAAGTTAATACAACAACAAGAAATAATGCAGGAAACATAGCAGGTAGTATTCCCAATCACTCCAACCCTCCCACAACATGATCAATCACAATCAGTGACCAATTTAACAAAATCCTGATGGCACACACATAAATAGATAGAATAACATCTTCTACTATGAGTAGCTGTGGAGGAAAATATTTGTCATTTTGAACTGTTCATGATGATGATTAGTTTCTGGAAGTGTTTTCAGATTGAGGAATAGTTTGATGGATGGAACTTCGATAAGGTAGTTTTCCAGTGTTACTGCTTCTGTCCAGAATTTACAAGTACATATAGGATGTGGAGGTATAGGTGGTTAGGTATCAATTTCTGCTGGAGGTTTAGAGTAGCCAGGAAGTTCCCCAGGGATCATAACAAATTGATATATTCTCCCTGATGCCAAACGGGCTTTTACAAAAGGTAAGAGTATACCGTCATTTAGGCTAAGGGCTGGCATCTCTGCACGGACAGAATTCACCGTCACCAGAATGTGTAGAAGCATCAGCTCTTCTCGACCAGCCAACACATACCCTTCTTTCTGGAATAATGCAAACAAACCGACCTGTCTAAGTATCTCATACATAGTCAATATTCACAAACATTATCTATAAACATACATGGAATGAAAGAAAGAAAAAACACAAAGGGGGGGGGGGGGTTGTATTGGGAGAAGGCGGGGAGGTGGGTCCACTCACATGTGATATCCCCACTCTCCTTTCCTTGGATGTAAGGTATTAAAACATATGTTGGAGTAAGATCAGTATTTATTGATAATACAGCATTTGTTCTCCAGTAATGTTTTAGTTTCCTAATGAGATAAACTCAGAATGATACAATGATATCAAGATAAGGAAAAATCATCCAGATGAGATCAGGTCCAGCCGAGAAGAAGGAATGGCCAGATTAATATAAGTGGAACAAAGCATGTTATGACAGATATCTGTTAGAACACTGCCTGTTGGAATTCTGCATATTAAGATTGAATGCAGTTGGTGACATTTGCAGGTTAAAGCAAAGCATGATGAAATGTATGTAGATTGAGACAAGACATGATGCATGGTCTTTTCTACAATCTTTCAGCATCCTACTTCTGTCATATAAAATCTGGCCTTCATTTCTCAGTAGCTAGACCTGACTCTCAATTGTCCCTCCAATCTTTTATCACAATCATTATTCTTATTATTTCAAATGCCTGTATGACAGGGGAGGTTAATTCCACCAACTCCTTCATCAGGAAAAGTAACAGTTATAAACTAACATTACATGTAAAATTCTCATAATGAAAATACAGATTATCTTTCATGAACAATGCACAAGCCCTAAAATAGATATGCATCTAATATATTCAGTACTTCAAATACAATGACATGTCTCTCCCCTCTATTATCTCCTGGGCAAAAGAGGCTACAGGTGATGGTATTTAACCCATCCCTTGTCGTAAGTGAGTATCGTGCACACATGTCAGTTAAAATATGCTGTATGGCCTTTTATCTGAACGCATTTTGGCAGGTACTGAACATAACATTAAATTATCATCGTCTCCATGTGAGTGATGCTGTCATTGAAGTGTAGCTTCTAACAATCCTTGAGTACCAGGTGCATCTATTTTCTTTGATCATTGAACATTAATTTTCATGCAAAGAACATGGCAATTTTACATTGAAGTCTCATGAAAGAGAGGTACAAAGAAGTCACATGAGAAGTATGTGGACCTTTGCACAGAAAGTTTAAGAGATAGATTCATAGAATCGTCTACACGCACAATTCAGTCCCTGACTACTTTAAACAGTGTGTAAGGCTTGAGTTTAAGCGAGCGAACAAAAAGATGATTTACTCTTGTAGAATCAGCAGTGCATAGAATGTTCATTTGCACTGGGCATTATAAATACACTGAGAAAAGACAACTATATGCATTTAAGACGAAATAGCCTAGTTTTGCACACAGAGACCTTGCATTTGTAGAAGAAATGTTCTAACCTGGTGAGTGTAGAAATGAATACAACATGGCGTTGTACCAGAATTTACTTTCGAACAGGAACATTGTTATGGAGCATAAATAACCTCATAACACGATTATATATATATATATATATATATATATATATATATATATATATATATATATATATATATATATATATATATATATATATATATATAAACAATGCATTACCTTTGTGGTTAGGAATGTCAATTAATAACTTGTGGTGTGTGAGCCCATCCTGGGAACAGCCAGAACACTGGTCACCTCACCTCCCAACTAATGCATTGTTGTCGTCTTGCAAACTTGATCCGGACTGAGCTAGAATGTTCCGCTAATATTTTATATTTTTACGACATGCGTGGGCATTTCAAATCCGGCCAATCGATGTTCTCCGCTCCACTCCTACGCTGTCTCTAGCTTCGTCCAAAATACTACGGTACTCCACATTGGTAATTTATTTTATAAAGGTCGGCGAAGTTGTCGATGACGGTACAGTATGTCACAATGCCACGAGTGGCTAGTTTTCAAATTAATCGCACAATTAGCACATTTGACGTTCCCCAAAACAAGAGACGGGACGGCAAGGCGTAAATTCGCATATAAAGCCGCGAAATGGAGCCGGCGCGTGGATAATATGTGTGAAACTCAGGCAAAATCGAGACGCAAGGTGAAAACACCCTGCGCGATAAAAATCACTGGGCCAAAAGTCCCAGGTGTGAAAGTCCCAGTCGCACGTGGAAGAATTTACGACGAGTTGGAGAGGCTGAACCATCGTAGTTGTGAACGGGCAGGAGTAAGCCTGACCATTGGCTGGAAATTACAACCACTCGAAGGTGGGAAGCGACACGACATGTGATGCAGGTAAATCAACTCTAGGTCTAAGAATGAAAGTTACTCAATAGATAAGAGTAATTAAGAAACTGGGTATACATATTCGTGACTTGGACTGCTCGAATTAGAAGTGTAATCGGAAAGGATCAAGTATGAACGGTCTCAATATATATTTTCTTTATAGATGTGTCTGACTCTTTTGCTGATAGAAGTGCCTGAGAATGTTAGTTTCCAGTCCTCATTGAAGCATGTAAATTCGGAGCCTTCATTTGTCGGTTGGTCGTGGGCTATTTCAATGAGAACTAGTATGCCTCATTTTCTCTCTCCTCTGTGTGTGTGTGTGTGTGTGTGTGTGGTGTGTGTGTGTGTGTGTGTGTGTGTGTGTGTGTGTGTGTGTAGCATATTATTATAAATTTGTTGTTCTGCTTACACAAGTAGGAACCTTCCTAGATTAGGCAGATTTTAACTATGTTGCCATGCTCTGGTTATTTGTATGAGAACTAACCTGGTCTCCTTTTGTCGTGTGTATTTTGTTGCACAAAATATAGTCAAATGACTATATGTCTTTTAATTCTTACCACGGCAGTGGCTAAGTAGTGACATATTCGGATCGACCTTCATTTCGACTGTCCTGTATTGTTACTCCTATGAGGGCTGTTAATTGTCTTATTTCACTGAATATAATAGTATTACTAATTCATTCGTTATGCTATTAATATGAATATCATTATATGCCAATTTTAATTGTGTACTATTCATACGGTCATGTGCCATGCACAGTGTTTAGTATATGTTTGAGATATTGACGTAGCAGACTCAACAAATAAAATGTTAACCCCATGTTGTGCTACTCTGTTCTTACGAGGAGCGCTTATTGGCATATTGTCTATTTATTGTGTTTGAAGCATAGGTTAGTGGTGCAGACATTACCCACAATTTGTAACGGTGGTTGCGCTTAGTGTGTGGTGAACGAACGTTCAGCATTACTCACCGAGGCATAGGACAGAGACTGATCACCGGCACTTAAGACAGGAAATCAGACACTATTATATTAACATCACCGACGAGTTAATCTGCTGAAACAACCTGTAACCGAATAGCTGCAAGGAACCGGGTGTCAGATTCAGTGGCATGGACTTAGAACATTTAATTTCTCATGACGGGACCGGCAAACGGGATTGCATGAGATGTAACTACATGCGTGTTAGACGATGGAAAATTCCTCCTCGACTCGACAGTAGAATATATATATATATATATATATATATATATATAGAGAGAGAGAGAGAGAGAGAGAGAGAGAGAGAGAGAGAGAGAGAGAGACAGAGACAGAGACAGAGACAGACAGACAGACAGACAGACAGACAGACAGACAGACAGACAGACAGATAGATAGATAGATAGATAGATAGATAGATAGATAGATAGATAGATAGATAGATAGATAGACAGACAGACAGATAGATAGATAGATAGATAGATAGAGAGTGAGAGGATGAGAGAGTTAGAGAGTGAGAGAGAGAGTGAATGCAGTAAAGCGGGAAGAGAGACATTGCCAGACTTGTCAATGTGGGTGTATGTGGGTGATAGATTGTATGTATTACCTAGGATTGTATTAGTATAGAACTAGGAAGTATACATTCTTGAGTATGTATTCCAGCTCTCAACAAGAGCTCCTGGTTGTGGAAACGAGGGAAGTCCAAGTAGCGTCAGGACTGGACATTGGTCCAGAAAACTGACGGACTGATCATAAGGGAGCGTAGGCGTTCCTCCTGGAGCTTAGAGGAATCCTATTGTCAAAATGTGTTGGACATGTTATGAGAAGAAATGAATTGGAGAACTTGGTGACAACTGGCAAAATCGAAGGGAACAGACCAAGAAAAAGACCGAGAAGTAAACACCCGGATGGCTTGGCCACATGGCGTGGTCTAAACAGGAACTCTGAGCTGATCCACGACTCTTGTGATCGAGTGAAATGACGAGTCATGACCGCCCACGCTTTCCAGCATGGCACATTATTGATTGATTTATTGATTGATTGATTGATTGATTGATTGATTGATATATTGGAATCGAGGGGCAGATCTCACATGTTACCCAGCCACAGATCCAGACAGGATACAAGAACCTTTAGAGTTATATACATGCTTTTCATAACTATATCTATGTGACTATTGTACTGCATAAAACTCTACAGTTTCACTATCATCATCCTGATAACCATCATATTTTGAATCACTAATGTCAGACAATAAAAGTGATTGTAGTTTGTTTTAACTCATAGTTCAATCCTTATACTTCTTTTTCAAGGCAGGCACTAGCCTAGCTTACCTTGATGGAAGATTAATTACACACCAAGGAGGGGAGTTATGACAGGGAGAAGAACCTGTCCTGTCTAGTAGTCCATTGGTTGACTTAAACCTAAACATCTAACCTTCCCTTTTCCACTCCTTTGAGATATCAAGACCAGCCAATTTTACCTTTCAAACGAGCCATTCTCAGCTGTACTCTTGGGCATCCATGGGCTTAACCTTTACTTGAGCCATATACATTTTGTCCCGAGTCAAATTCTGACAAATTGGGGTTGCCTGCCAGTGATAGTACATAACTTGGCGGCGGCACACACCCACTTCTGACACACCACTCTTAATAGGCTAATATTGACCTACTTCATTATCAATTTTTATGACAGCTTGCTGTTTCCAATATATGTTTTTTACAAGTCTAAGGTCTTTCCCATCAATTTGTAGATCTGCAAACATCGTCATGATGTCAACATGTCTTAATTTATATATACAAGTTTGTGTCCTGTCCCCTCTTTTGTTCATAACATATGTAGACAACATATGTAAAGAAGCCAGCCAAACAGAGATAGCATGAACACCGTATGACGAGAACATAGAAGGGGAACCATCTACAAATTACACAGTTAGAGAACTGCTGTTTGCGGACGACTAAGCACAAATAGCAAAATCAGAAGTTGAATTACAAAACCACATGAATAGTCTAAACGAAATGTTATTGAACATAACATGAAAATTAGCACAAGTAAAACAGAGGTAATGACTATAACTAAAGAAGAAAAATCAACAACGATTCACTTAAACGAACATCCCTTGAAATAAGTACAGAGTTTCAAGTACTTAGAAAGTATAATATCATCAAATGGCAAAACAGAAGACGAGATCGAAAATAGATGCAATAAATCAAACCAACTCCTTGGACAAATGGCACCAATACTAAAGAACAAACATGTACCAATAACTACTAAGAAAGCACTTTACAACACATTCTTCCTACCAACTCTATGTTACCAGTACCAAACCTGGACAATGACAGAAAAAAGGGAAAAGAAAAATCACAACAACAGAAATGAGATTCATGAGAAGAATATTTAATGTATCAAGAAGAGATAAGATCAGAAATGAAGAAATCAGAACTAAAGTGGGGGTTATAGCTGCACTTGATTTTATTAGAAGGCAGCAAGTCAAATGGTTTGATCATGCAAGTAGGTTACCAACTAACAGCAAACGAAAACTAAGCAATGATGTACAGACCAGAGGGAAGCAGAGAAAAAGGCCGACCACGTAAACGATGGACGCAGGGAATAACAGAGTTTATGGGAATACCGGTACATGAAGCCCATGAGCGGGCACTCTCCCGCTGTTTATACTTCACCTCGACATCGCAAGATACAAGAATATATATATATCTATAATGTTTCTAACACGATATCATCATCAATATGTGCCACGCAGCTACGTCCTGGGCACTTAAAGTTCGCCATCTTACACAACCACCAAAGTCTTGAGTCAGATGTCTGTTCTCGTCCAGATAATGTCATTCTGTCAAGCCATCCAGATATTTATCTCTGTATTCCAAGAAGCAATATCTCTTCATCGTCATGTGCCATGCCAGAGTCAGCGACCATGTACATCGTATCAATCCCCTACACGTATGCCTGTGAACATATTTTTCTCACCCTATTGAACCATCCCAGCGCGTTCTCTGCAAATGTAGTACACTTTGATGTGCAGGGACAGGCTATGAGACTAATGCAGTTGTCTTTCATCGCTTACTAACTCACTCTCTCGATCCTTGGCAGAGCTGCCCAGGGCTTGCTTTTCCTTAAGAATGACGTCGGGCTGCCAAGAGAAACGTATCAACAGCACTGGGATAGACGCAAACAACAGCAACGGTAACAACAAAGAAGGGGGAAAACAACACCATCAACTAAATCAGTAATAATAATTTGAATATAATTTCTTCATTGGAGTCAAACATTTTGTTTTTCCGCTGTTTTTAGTTTTAAAAAAGTATTTGTGTGTGTGTGTGTGTGTGTGTGTGTGTGTGCGTGCGTGCGTGCGTGTGTGTGTGTGTGTGTGTGTGTGTGTGTGTGTGTGTGTGTGTGTGTGTGTGTGTGTGTGTGTGTGTGTGTGATTTAGTTTCAGGTCAATCACATTTTCGGATTGTTTCCAAAATTGTGATTTATGACATTCTTGAGAACATGAATATTCTGTGAATGTTTGCGAACATTATGGTTTCTAAGTTTCTTGAGACAATTAACATTCTCTTAATGTTTCCCCAATTGTGGTTTATGATTTTCTTGAGAAAATTATCTCTTACTGAATGTTGGCACAATTATAGTGTATGATTATTGGTAGAACATTACATTCTCTGAATACTGTAAACATGTTGTTTATGATTTTCTTGAGAAATTAACATTCTCTGAATGTTGCCCACGTTGTGGTTTATAATTTTCTTGATCCCTGTAATATCATATTAATGTTGCCCGACTCATGATATATGATTTTTGTGAAAACATTCACCTCATCTGAATGTTGCCAAAGTAGCGGTTTATTATTTTCATATCCACCCAGAATTCTGTTGAGGTGACACCTTTCCCGTGGAGTCCGACGTATGGCAACTCTCTACACTGCATCAGGGTAGCTGTAGTAGACATGTGTGAATTAATCACAGCTTTTCTCATGATGATCATCATCATCTTCTTCCACTGTTGCCGTTAGGCGTCGTTTCATGATCATATATGATAAATGCTTATCATTGGGGGTTGGCATGTAGCCAGTGCCCATACTTTGACTGCTTGCAACTGGATCTGACCAAGATCATACCACACGTCCAAATGGTAGTCATGGAAACAGACTATATGAATCTAGTCAAGCCAAGAGAGTGGGAAAAGAAAGGGTAATATAAACGCTGTTAAACCATATTCAGCGCTAAATGGTTTGTGTCAGCCCAAAGGTCCTGATATCACAAGAATCCAAATGAAATCATTGTTCTATGCAGACTGAACGAAAGAGCAAACAAATTATAATTAATTTGGCTTCTGGGTTAAAATAAATTGCAATCAATGACAAGTTTGGGATAAAAAATTAAATCAACTTAATGAAAGTTACATGTTTAAAAATAAATCGCTTAGAATTTTCTATTAAACAGAGAGTTTACGTGTCAATGGAAAAGCCTAAACAATCCTAATTACATCCTGCTTGAATACCATGTTATTAATGATGGCAGTACAGTGGTTATCCGCCGAATGATATGTACCATACATGTATCCAAGAAGTAATGAGCAACCCAATGTTCATCAAGTGTGAATGATCAATACAATCGCAGGGCTAGCGTCTAGTCACAAACACGGGCACGAGAAGGATCCATTTTTTAATCTGAGCAGTGATGATTATGTCCCTTGTTTTCTTAAACTAATGCTTGTCGAAGACTAAGCATTTCATTGTACAACAATGTCATCTTATCCGAGATCCTTGACATAATTACGATTGGTGTAACATGAAAGGCTGCTACCAGCAGATGGTGTGCTTCTGAATCAATTCTGCAATTACATTTAACATTTGGCTACCGTGAGTTTCCTGACTGGCTATTTGGATATATTTTGTCCTCGCCCTGCGCCCTCCTCATGTCTATAAATTAAGTAATTAGTGTACACATGACGGTACTTGGTTCTGCCCCTAACCTATCAGATGGTCTAACTGTGGAAATATTTGTACACACACAAATAAACACACACATACGCTCACAAACACACACACACACAAACACACACACACACACACACACACACACACACACACACACACACACACACACACGCGCACGCGCGTATGTGTGTGTGCATAACAACTATACCATGTCACTACATGACTTATGAAATCTCCCCAACCTCAAGTGATATTTTACACATTTTGTCAAGTATCAAAAAATATTTTGTCAAAATATTATTTCTTAACAGTTTGTGTCGTTGAATCCTACGATATGACTACATGTATTCTTTACATGTTTCTAAAGCAAGTTATAAGCTACACAATTTTCAAGAACAAAACACTATCATTTTCAGAAAAAATACATGATTCAAGGTAAGTAGAGTTTTGATTTTCACAATTACACGAAGAAGTGTACAATAGATAGATGTTGACTTAATGTAAAGTAAGCAAATATACAAAAATGTTGACTTAATGCGAAGTAAACAAATATAAAAAGATTTTTACTTGATGCGAAGTAAACAAAGTTATATTGTATCACCATAGGTCAGCATGGCGGAATGGATAAGAGTGCTCGTTCTTAAACATCCGGTGTACTGATGCCGAGGTAATGGCTAATCTCCCACACTGGTCAGTTGGACGAAAATGTTTACTTCTCGTCCTTGATTTTGGGACGTAAATTACAAGTACGTCAGAAGACGGAGTGGGTTTGCCTGATGGCGAGAGACACTGATAATGGGGAAATCTAATCCATACACAAAAATACATCCAGAGTACTAGAAGTAGTGGCACGTTTGTCAACTACACTTGAGTTAAAAAATAAATCAATAAATAAATAAAATTATCCTAAATTAATGACAGAATAAATGTATAATTTTGAATATTATAATAAATAAACCTGTCAGCATAATTTCTCTCTGTCTGCCAATTCCTCTTTTCCTGCTATCACAATACACTCCAATGACGATTTTCTCATCCCATGTCGAAATACTACTTTTTGTCTCTTTCTTAGACTTGTATATAATGTTCAAGTTATTTGCAACATTAGTCTTAGGAACCATATCTCCTTTGCTTCCAAGCTCTTCCTAATTTATTCATTCCCGTACCATGATTCACTGCCATGCAGCAAAACAGGTCCCACATAACAGTTCATGACTCTCCTTCTCACATACAGTGCATTTTGTGAAATGCGTCTTGTGAATGACCAATTCTGCTTTTAATCTCTGTCGTGCATTTTCTATCTGATGCTATAACTCCATCCATTCATCATGTGCCATGCCGATAAGCGTGAGCGGTCATGTTTTGCCATCTCACTCGACCACCAGAGTCGTGGATCAGCTCCATGTTCCTGTCTCGACCATGCCACGTGGCCAAGCCATCCAGGTATTTGCCGGTCTTACTCTTGGTCTTCCCTTCGATCTTGCCAGTTGTTACCAAGTTCTCCATAAGTATGGCACCACTTCCTTTGTCAGGTTTAAATATTACGAGGGTTTTGTTAGCCTTTAACGCTTTTAAGGCAGTAAGGTGTTCGTTGGTCATCGGACATGTCTGTTTAGAGCAGGGGTGGCCAACCTTTTCAGCAGGCGGGCCAAATTTCAGAAATAATATTTCCTTCCATGCCACGTACCTATTTTTGTTTGTTTTGTTACTAAAGCAAGCAAGCAAGCGTGCTACAGCTTCGACCACATCGTCGCTTCCCAGTAGATGAGATCGTGGTCAAACGCTTGCCTGGTTTAAGGTTAAAAAAAAATACATCTTATTAATTAATTGATCCTTCCCTTGTAGACGAGTATTAACGTCATTTAGGTGGCTAGTTATATCGACCAGACATGTAAAGTTGCAAACCCACGCTTTGTCTTCAAACTCTGGGATACTTTTTGACTTGCTTGCAAAGAATGATTGTATTTTTTGTTGCAAATCAAACACTCTTTGCAACATTTTGGCACGGGTCAGCCATCTTACTTCTGCATGAAATTTAACGTCATTATAATCTGAGTCCAAAGACTTTAGAAATTCTTGGAACTTACTGTGATTCAACCCGTTCGACTTAATGAAGATCACTATTTTGACGGCCACTTTCTGTGACATGGTCCATTTTGAGGGCCTTCGAACATAAATTCTCCTGATGAATAATGTAATGCAAATTTACCACAGAAGTATTACCGACTTTGGAGGCCTCATTTTCAATCAATGTTACTAAATCTTCGTGTTTCCCAACCATTGCTGGAGCACCATCCGTTGTTAAGCCCGACAAGTTGTTAAGTTGTATCGAAAAGCGATTCAATGTCGATGTAATTGCTTTTAACAAATCTCTTGACTTGGTAGTGTCCTTAAGTGGATACAGTGCCGCTAATTCTTCTGTCTTTTTAAAATGGACATCAACACCCCTGATAAATATTGTCAATTGGGCAGTATCTGCCATACCAGTGCTTTCACCCACTATGAGAGCATAAAATATAAACTTGGATGCTCTAATTTTCAAATTATCCTCTGTATGTTTTCCAATGCCGTCCACACGCCTACTAATAGTCTGACGAGACAGACTTATTTTTGAGAAATCCTTCTTCTTTTCTGGACACAGAATTTCAACGACGCTCTCCAAACATTCCTTAACCATTTCACCATTTGAATATGGCTTCGATTATTCTGCTAGTATCATGCCTACTGCATAACTAGCTTTTACATTGCATGTTGACTCTGAACCCGCACCATTTGAATATGGCTTCGATTTTTCTGCTAGTATCATGGCTACTGCATAACTAGCTTTTACATAGCATGTTGACTCTGAACCCGCTCTGGTAAATATCCTTTGTTGTGCAGAAATATTTTAAAAAGTATTTACTAGGTCTTGTCGAAATTGCCTTTGTACTTATAAAACTTATTTGCATGTTTAGTCTTGTAGTGCCGTTTGATGTTATACTATTTCAAGACAGAAACAGATTCGTTGCGTATCAAGCATATGGGCTTTGTTTTAATTTCCACGGGGAAAAAAAGTTTATAGTCCACCTGTCTTGAAAACATCTTAATTCTTCTGTGATTCTTCGCTCATTTGGTCCAACGTCTTTACTAGCTGACGCCATGGTTACGTAATACCTCATTTACACATAATGAATATTCACATAATGAAAACCTATATCAAACTAATATTAGTAATCTATATTAACCATACCTTTCTCACTGATGTTCCAAGCCAGTATCCAACCAATATTGTCTCTTCCTTCAACAACATCCACTCAAGGAAATATCAGTAACACAGAGTTCATACCTAATACCATAAATTCTTTTCACAAACTAAAACACAATGTTTCCTACAGTCCATAATATTCTCTTTACGAATGTTCATGTTCAAGTCACTGGAGTAGAACTAGCCAGGTTAATAAGTTCCCAAGGTGCACATATTCATTCGGCTAAATGTTCCGGAATTGGGAGTATCCATTGCAACATTCCTCAAGCGGTGAAATATCCCTGATAATAAATTTCATCAGAAGTTATAAATATCCACAAGGAATATAAACTTCAGAAGCTATAAATGTCCATAGTTCAGATAAAGTTCAGATCAGATCATTGGCACCTTGCCGTCTTGACAGACGATAGTTTGTGCTTTAAAAAGGCATAATAACTTTTAACTATGGCGGTAGCGAGTGTGACTGATAAGGCCAATTTGCGCTGTAAATGTCCGTTCACAGTGGGTGCATGTGAACACGTGGTCATTTCCACCATCATGCACCATCTTACGTCTCAAACGCTTGGTGTGTGACTTTTCTGCAATAATTTTCTCCTTTGACTTTATTCCATTTCTGATATTTGCCCTCCATGCAACACGTTCAGCGGCGACTTGCTCCCAATGTGCATTATCAATGCCTGTATCAATCATTGTCCCGCTTACACACATCTTTGTATCGTAGTAGAGGCCGACCCTGAGATCTCTTACCCATCTGTAATTCACCAAAAAAGATATCCTTTGGTATTCTACCATCATCCATCCTCCTAAGATGTCCTATCCATCTAAGTCTACGAAGACTGAGCATGGAATAAACTGTCACACAACCTGATCTTTCCAATACTTCAGTATTTGTGATTTTGTCTTGCCACTTAATACCAAGAATTCTTCGCAGACACCGCATATGAAAGCTGTTTAAATTGTTCTCTTGGTGTGAGTAAGTTGTCCAGGTTTCACTGCCATAGAGAAGAGTACTAAGGACACAGGCTTGATAGACAAGGACTTTTGTTTTGGCAGTAAGCTTCCTGTTCTCCCAGACTTTTTTTCCCTTAACCTGTTCATTGTTGTTGCTGCCTTACCAATCCGGATGTTGATTTCCTGATCTAGAGGATAATTTGCTATTTACCACTGATCCTAGATATGTAAAATGGTCTACTATCTCTAGTTCGGCGTCGTCAATAAAGATTGATGGTACCTCATGTGCACCTTGTGACATAATCTGTGTCTTCTTTTTGCTAATTGTTAAACCAAATTCAGAACAAGCATTGGAGAATGCAGATAGTAGACATTGCAATTCTTCCTCAGAGTGGGTCGTAACTGCAGCATCATCTGCAAAAAGCAACTCTCTGATCAGTACCCTCCTAATTTTGGTCTTAGCCTTCAATCTCTGAGCATTGTAGAGGCCGCCATCTGAGCGTGAGTGAATGTATATACCACCATCCTGATCACGAAATGCATATTTCAGTAGAAGTGAAAAGTATATTCCAAAGAGGGTGGGAGCTAGTACACAACCTTGCTTAACTCCACTCTTGATTTCAAATTCTTCAGAAGTTGCACCATCAAACTTGATTATACCCTTCATGCCTGTGTGGAACGATTCCACAATGGACAGAAGAGTTGGTGGGCAGCCAATCTTCTTTAGTGCCTTGAACAGACCCTCACGACTGACCAAATCAAATGCCTTTGTGAGGTCGATGAAGGCAATAAACAGTGGTTGATTCTGTTCACGGCATTTTTCTTGCATTTGTCGCAATGAGAATATCATATCAGTGGTAGACCGGTTCTGTCGAAAGCCACACTGTGATTCGGGGTAGACTTGATCTCCTAGGACTTGAAGTCTGCGCAGAACAATTCTGGCAAATACTTTTCCAACAATACACAGAAGTGAGATACCCCTATAGTTGTTGCAGTCGCTCCGATCGCCCTTGTTCTTGTACAGTGTTATGATGCTTGAATCTTTGAAATCCTGTGGGACTTGTCCTTCACGCCAGCATAGCTCTATTAGCTGGTGGATCTGTATAGTGAGTGTGTCTTGCCCACTCCTGATAACCTCTATTGGAATCCCATCCTTACCTGGAGCCTTGCCAGATGCAAGTTCATTTATAGCACACTTAACTTCTGTTATGGTGGGAAGTGTGTCCAGGTGGTCAAGAGTTGGTAGAGCCTCTATGGCGTTGAGGGCATCATCCGCTAGTTTGGTCTCACTTGAGTAAAGCTCCAAATAGTGCTCTACCCATCTGTCCATCTGCTGTTTCTTATCAGTGATGACTTCTCCAGTCAAGGTTTTCAATGGTGCACTTCTTTTGATCACTGGACCACAAGCTTTCTTTATTCCTTCATACATGCTTCTTATGTCTCCCTTATCACTTGCGATTTGAATGGACTCACATAACTTGATCCAATAATCATTTGCACACTGCCTGGCAGCCTTTTGCACATCCTTCCTAGCTTGCCTTAGCTCACTCAGAGTGTTACGCGTTGGTCTTTCCTTGTTTCTTAAGAGAGCTTTCTTCTTCTTATCAATCAGGGGCTGCAGAGTCTCGCTGTTGGCCGCAAACCAGTCCTGCCTCTTATGATCCACAGTGCCGTAAACCCCTACGGCAGTTTTATAAAGAGTTTCCTTAATTTGACCCCACTTTTCATTTACTGTACAATTTTCTGGTGTATCAGTGAAAGCATCTTCAAGTTGCTGTTGAAACTGAAAGCACTTTTCAGGATCATGAGTGTTAATAATATTAATCCTGTGGCTAGATTTGTGTTTAGCTGTGTAGATTCTCTTTGGTCTCAGTCTAACCCTTGCAACAACCAAAGAATGATCCGTATCACAGTCAGCACTGTGGTAACTACGAGTCAATGATATATGGTTCAGATGTTGTCTCCGTGTGATGATGAAGTCCAGCTGGTGCCAATGGCCGGATCTTGGATGTTTCCATGTGACCTTATGCATCTCTTTTGTTTTAAAAAAAGAGTTTGTAATACATAGGTCATTACTGGTGCAATGCTCCAGCAGCCTTTGCCCATTTTCATTCATGCGACCGATGTTGTATTTTCCAAGGCACACTGGCCATGAACTTGAGTCCTTGCCCACACGAGCATTGAAATCACCGAGCATATAAATGTAGTCAGATTTTGGAACTGCCTTGATCACGGAGTCTAACTCCTCATAGAACAAATCCTTCACATCATCAGAGGAATCGAGTGTCGGTGCATATGCAGTAATAATGGTGGCAAACCCAAAAGAGGTTGCCAAGCGCAGGGATAATAGTCTTTCATTTCCTCCTGCTGGAATTTCAATCATTCCCAGTAGCGAATTCTTCACTGCAAAGCCCACACCGTGTTGCCTTTTTTCTGCCTGCCCTCTACCCTTCCAGAAAAAGGTGTAGTTGTTTTCCCTGAGTGACCCTTCCTCAGCGAGGCGAGTCTCCTGCAGGCCAGCAATATCAATGTTAAGACGATTGAGTTCGGCATCAATCACAGCCGTTTTTCTCACATCGTCAATATTGGTCAAGTCAGTGGAAAATCCTGGACACATGGTTCTCACGTTCCAGGTTGCAAGCCGTAGCTTGAGGTTTCTATTTTTATTTTTGTTTGTACCTGGTGCATTGGTTGATATCAGTCAGGTCTTAGTCAGATATGACTGAGCTACCGTATAACAGTAGACGGTACTACCTGGTCTCTGTTAGCGCCGAACGTTGGGCGGCGTTTACCAAACCCGACACCCCACATTGTGCCAACGGCTTCGGGCGGAAGAGCGCAATTGGGAGGGTACAAGCCTTACCCTGGTGCGAGGAAATGCAAGCTAAAGACAAAATTGTCATGGCAGGGCAGACCAGGCCCTAAGCCTTGGTTGGCGACTGGCCTAGGATCGAAGCTCCGACAGGCGGACAGTTAGAGCATTGCTTTGCTGATCCGGCAGCTTCTGCAGCTTGTCTTGTTCCAGATGTAGGGGTGTTACCTTTCCTCTGGAGTGAACTAGGCGGGCCGAGAGAGGGATCATGCTGCATGGGCAACACATGATCTCTATATTTTAGCCCAGGCTTTGTGCTATGGAGAGGCAATAACTCCATCCCTGGTCTTAACTGGTCTCGGAATCAAAGCGAGAGGCAACTGTTACGGATAAAGTTCAGACGTTATACATATCCACTGGTAAACTTCAAAAGTTATAAATTATACATATCCAAAGGGCAAATAAACTTCAAGAGTTCTAAATATCCATAATGATACTAGTCAAGGATGGAAATTATCCATAAATGATAAACGACAGGCAGATATCTATGGTAATAAGTTTCAGGCGGTGAAAAATATCCACGATGATACCGTTCAGGTTTTGAAAATGTCCTCATGGATAAAGTTCAGGTTTTAAAAATGTCCAGATTGAAATAAACCAAGTTTTGTAAATGTCAATTTGGATAACTGCCAGGTTTTGACAATGTTCATAACCCTTCTCCTGACCTTAACAACTAGTAATGAAGGTAAGACTCAGCCAGTGCATTTACTTGAGTAGTAGGTACATTAGTGTTGGTCAGGCCATCCTCTTATATACATTGATCAGTCACTCAATGGAGTTCTATAAGGTTGAGGTTGCCTTAAACTTGGAGAGCAAATAATTTTAAGGAAACTTGGCTCCTACATCAATATGAATCCTTTTCATCCTGTGCCGATGAATCAGCCACTCCAAATGAGAACTAGAGCATTTGTACTATGTTTCTGGTTGGGCCAAGGTTCAGTCCACCATCCTGGAGTCCAAAGAACCCCACTGTATCCAATACGGAAAATACAGCTGCTCGCTAGAGAAGCATTTCTCAGACTCCTTATGGTTCTCAGTTTCACCCTTTAAAAACTTCTCAATTCAATCCACCCACTCGATTTATTTTAATGTACCTATCCTAGGCACACTTTTGGCAAGAACGCGACACAGCTTGATGGGGATGGTGTCGCGGACAGGGCCTGGATGGAGAAAAGGGGGGGGGGGCAGTAATGTTGCCATCTCCCGTCTTCTTGTCACGCACCAGACGGTTGCACGTGTTCATATGTCATGTGGACGCATTTTCAAACTCCTGTTAACTTCAAACGCCCCGGCGGCTTAAGTGTTATGGTTAGAAAATTGGGCTTGGCCTCGAATTAACATTGTGACCTCTGAATACAGAGTTTAATAGGGAATCCAAGTGTCGTTGATAGGCATACATTATTGAAAATATGTCACAATGACTCATGATGTAATGTTATTTTGTTGATATGTGCAATAAAGTTAACATTTATGTTCATTTGACCTAGCTATGCGGGCCGCAACATGACTCCCGGCGGGCCGAATGCGTCCCGCGGGCCTCGCGTTGGCCACCCCTGCTTTAGAGGGTGTTGTGCGATACTGGTGTTCTAAATCTACCAGTTTGGCCTTCAGCCATCCGACCGATTCAGCAGAAGTAGATAATAACTTGGAGACTTGATCAAACAACATTTCAAATTAAATTGTGCTTGCGACTCAACACGGTTAATGTGTTTGGGCTTTATGCAGAATTTTAATCCGTATGCAAGGGCCGCCGTTTCAATGTTGTTGTGTACGTACGACGATAAGTTCCTCACATACTTCTCTGGGTTGTCTAGTACTGACGTAGTTATCTTTTCAGTGCTCAGTGATTTGTTGAGGCGAGCATTCTTTGCAATTTTCACCTTGTCCACTGTTTCTGTACAGAATTTGGAGAACTTCAAGTAGCCGTACAAGCTCAATTCATTGGTGACGTAGTAGGCAGAACTGTGTGTGCGCTTGAGGTTGGCCAGTTTAGACTGGGTTTCTTCTATCTGGTTTTTTGTCAGTCGTCTCAGGATTTTTCTTGTTGGACATATTCTGTCCTCCCTGAGAGATCTGAAATACCGGTGAGGGAATATTCCCGTCTTCAGGCATTCCTCGAGACTCCTGTACCGATATTTTACACTTCAGCTTGAGTAATCTATCCAATCGTTTCACAGTTGGTAATAAGAGGCGACGTTTCAGAAATCCAAAACAATGTTTTCCCGTGATGAATTTGAATAACGAAGACACAAACAATAGACTGTACGATTTATTGCCTGGCATATTTCGCTGCATCTCGTCAGGTACATATTGCAGAAATCACACAACGTAAAGTGAATTAACTAGATAAATCCTGCAAACTGAAATATACACATGTTCGCACAGTAATGTCGATTGTCTACCACGGTAATTTTAAACTGACTATCATGTCTTTCTGCTTGTACAAGGACGGCTTACGAAGGTTGATTATTATAGCTTCAGCAAACTTTAACAATCGACTACTTTGTGTGTTGAACAACACACGGAAGGCACTGTATCTATCAACCACGTGACCGCTCTCGAGCACATATCTCGCGACCGATGAAGCAGGACTGTTCCGGTGTGTCGGCCTGCCTAGGTTACCATCTTCTGCGTGTAGTATCTTGTCCACCCAGTTCGGAATGTGTTCCGAAACCCTGCAATGTAATTGTCACGCTGAATGGGTACTCCACAGGATTTAAAAAGCGCCTCTGCCAACTACCCAAACCGAAACCAGAAGTAACTACAGTCCCTAAACTCAAGGTATTCATCCAGCTAACCTTCCGAGGAGATGACGTAATGCAACGTCTGTGGGACCGGCTCATCACAGCAGTCGGGCGAACATTCTGTGCTGTAACTCCGGTCATCAGGTACAGAACCACACCGATCCCCATCCCAGCAGTAATAGAACCTGTAGCTTTGCACGCCAAATCAAATTGTATTTACCAATTTGCATGCAGATGCGAGGCCATCTACATAGGTAGAACTGAGCGACAGTTACATTGCAGGATTTCGGAACACATTCCGAACTGGGTGGACAAGATACTACTGCTGATCCCACAAGCCTCTCTAGGTACACCCAATTTCGAGACCTCTCAATGTATGTCCCATGCAGCGTCAGCTTTCTCTCCTCATCTCTCCATTTACCGGCATCTGCCCAGCTCTGTGAATTTCACATCGCCAGCTCCACTACACCACTCCATGCAGGCACGAATGAATGTTTGCAGTTTATCATAAATCGTTCCAGTCGTACCTTCGGCACTAGCCCAATGTTAGAATATAATATTCCATGCCTGGTACTAAATTCAATTTCTTCTGAATTCAAAAATTTTCCCAGTGCTATAAAATGTCCCCTTGCCTCGTGCATTCCTATTTTGATATCTCTATCTATTTCCCAATCTCTAATTCCCCCTTCCCCGCCTTTCCCATACAAATCTCCAAATCTGATTGTTGTGACCTCCCATCGAATATGGCAAGCCATCCTCCTTCGGAACTCGCCTGGGAGACAGAAGGGTAATGTCATCAACGAAGGTCCAGACTATCAGGGGAGTCATTGAATTCAATCTCTAGCAATGCTCGTTATCGTTCTCACAATCCTGTCCACAACCAGCAAGAATAACGAGGTGACAAAAGGCATCATTGTTTCAACCCCGCTCCCATCTCGAGTTGGAGTAAATATGTCGATCGTTTGGAGGAACTAAATATGGACAATGTAACGCAGGCTGTGGTGGTTTCTTTGAACTTCTGGTGCAGAGGAACTAATGATTGGCAATGTGATGAACGAACAGATATGGTGGTTTACTTTGGAGGCCTGGTATGGGTGGACTGAAGAAGGGCAAATAATAAATTATAGTGACATACAATAAGCTGAAACAAAGGATGTGGAATCAGCCAAGACTTTCAACATGTAGTATCACTTATGAAAGTAGCAGGCATGATCAAAGACGGCGACCATTTATACATTGTTCTATCTGAGCATTAAGAGTCTCTTCTCTCTGACACATCTTCAGTAAGACATGATAGATACATGGTGTATTTTTAATGACTGTGCAGTGTTTGAAACTATTGCCGGTCCAAGTTTTGTATTCACTCATGGTAAAATTCATGAAACATAATAGATAAATACACAACTACGACCGGTAATATTTTCTAACACTGCACAGTCATTAAAAATACACCATGTATAAGATAATCACCCAGTAATGTAGATTATAGTCAATAAATAAATAAATAAATAAATAATTAAATAAATCAACAAATAATCAAATCAATCAGTTAACAAACCAATCAGCTAATCAATCAATCAATCAATCAATCAATCAATGTTTTGCCTTATTCACACGTAAAGTACACAAGCAAAACACCAGTGTAAGTTGGAGTAAATGTGTAGTGTTCCTAGTTAGAACAATATGCCAGTAACGTAGACATACAAACGTGTCTCACCAGGGGCCACCAACACACGCCCCACCCCCCTCATGTTGCAGCAGCTCAGTCAGCAGTATGACTTGTTTCATCATCACGTGACATCCATACACAGTCATCTAATCAGTTTCAACCTCAAATCTAGAACAATTGGAAGATAACACAATCGTCTGTGGACAGACTGATAACGTGCGACGGAGAACTGTCAGCTCTGCTGATGAGATGGCCGTCACTTCTATCCCACAACCAATAAATGTAATCAAATGTATGCTGATGACCCCGCTAACTTCCCTCTGGTGTCGCTCCCATTTCATGTATGCTGTGTTTGATAACCACTTCACTAACACATTTTTGCAGGCTATTTATTTCAACTATAATATTTTATTTGCTTCTGTTCCCTCCCCCCCCCCCACCCATGTAATTACCGAATAACACCTCCTATACTGCTATTTAGGAGTGACTAACAATATGTAATAAGTCTGTCTGTCTGCCCGTCTGTTTGTGTGTCTGTTTCTGTGTATGTTTGTCTGTCTGTTTGATGTGTGTGTGTGTGTGTGTGTGTGTGTTTGTATGTCTGTCGGTCTGTCTGGCTGTCATTAGGCAGGCAGGCAGGTAGGTAGGTATGTAGTTAGAGAAGGATGGATGTATGTTTGTGTGTGTGTGTGTTCGTATGTCTGTCGGTCTGTCTGGCTGTCATTGGGCAGGCAGGCAGGCAGGCAGGTAGGTAGGTAGGTATGTAGTTAGAGAAGGATGGATGTATGTTTGCATGTATGATGAGGTCTCCAATATTAGATAAATAAACAACTACACATCTACGTGGATTCAGCTACTAACATACCCGGGACTCTGCACTACGGCATCTAAATGTATTCAGTGACTATTGTGTTGTGTAGATGGAGACTAAGGCCCTCGCCTGCGGGCTCGGTGGTCATTGCTGGATTCCCTTTCTCTGCTGATTTTTAAAAGAATGGACCGTGTCGAGCCAGCCTATAGTGGGTGACAGGAAATGTCTTGGGAAGTAAAGGCTGCCGGTGTGTTACTGACCACATCAGCCACCGAGCGCCTGCTGGACTGACCAGACATGGGGCTGGCATCATGAAAGCAATACACCTCAATATATGTCAAAGGGCCTTTACTGTTTGTGTTGTGTTCGTACGCTTTACATTAAACACTTGCAGTATTTTCTGACATGATAATGACAACAAGTACTCTTGTATACAGTTGGATGCCACCTCGCCTCTCGCCCTCTACAGACCGTTGCACCGCGTCACTTTTCCGGATGGCGCAGTGACACTGGGTCCGGGACAATGAGCATGCTGTTTTGCGCCACGAGTTATGTAACCGTGATTGTGGCAACTGGGAGCCTATACCACTAACGCGCCACGCTAGTAACGTTGTCTTTCGCTGTTTACTCCTGGAGGGCCACACTAATCTTAAGTCAGAGTATAGCAGTTGCGCCTATATGATCATTAACGGGCCAGTAGCTTAGAAGGTACCTGGTGTAAATCGTGCTGTTAAAACATTAGACCTATAACCATCCTAGATTTTATATATATATATATATATATATATATATATATATATATATATATATATATATATATATATATATATATATATATATATATATATATATATATATATATACGATTAACATTTAAAACAAGAAATAATTCACACATGTATATGTAATTTATTATACGTTAATGTGAAAAGTAGTGGCAAGACTTAAGCAACTTACGTAGACAGAATAAATGAGAGTAAGACAATGACCGTCTTACATACCGTAATGTTTATTGCTAGTGTTATACTTGTACAGACCAATCGGAACTCGTTGAGAGAAGTGACCAGTATCATGCCGGACGCCTTTGCTACCCAGGACATTTCCTAGAACTCATTTTCTGCTGAGGCTACCAAGGAACCCAGTACAATTCTTAAAAAATGCGTTGCAATGGGAATTAGAACGCAAGACCACAGTACCGACAGCATAAATGCTAGCCATTAGAGTCACGTGTCTCCAGATTATATGAGACTTCGCTTGACATAGATCAAGGCCCTGTCCTAGCACCACACTGTCCTGTCCGCCATCATCAGCAGTCAGAAGGTGGAATTATTCCACAGCTCTGGGGTCGACCCATACACGTTACAGGAGTAATATCGATTTATTTAGAGGAGGCAACG
>JACEFZ010022472.1:70000-325000 GCA_014155875.1 Cepaea nemoralis | reverse complement strand
TCTGTGATAAAGAATTATAGCAAGTCACATGATCAGACTAGTGAAGCCTTTATTATCTCGACACGGGCGAAACATGGCTTAAGTGTTTACTTTTATACATTTCCTAACCGATCAATAAGACAGAAGGAATTGTGGAACTGATGCACTTGTAGGAGCAGATGAAAAGCATGGGTCTCAGCATGAACAATAGAGAATCAGAAGTAATGGTAATATTACAGAAATGAAGCTTGCCTAAATAAGCAGTTAAAGTCAGTGGTAATGGCCTGGGGCAGGAGCAGAAACCTAAGTTTCTGGGCACATGGATTACATCTGGTGGAAGTTGTATGACAGAGGTAAACAGAATAGGACACGCACAAAGTGCATTTCATTAAATGTGCAGCATTTTATGCAATAAGTCATTGGTGGGTAGAAGCGATTTCTTGCGTGTTACACACTATCAGTTTTTACACATTTTGCACATGGCTGTGAATCATGGACACAGCTATCATGAGTAATGTAAATGTTCTGAAAGAGGCTATGACTCAAAGACACCTTATTACAATCATCAGGATTAGACCGTCGACATATTGAGCACATTATGAGAAGAGAAAATCTGCAACATGTTGTAACAACTGGACAAATGTGTGGACAAAGAAACTGAGGGAGACAACTAGAACAGATCTGTGACAGCGTTGTGTCATGTCAGGAAAGGGTGTCAACCCACGAACTGGCACACACTGCTGGAGATAGAAAAATGTGAAGTATGATCGTCCTCGCAAAGTAGACAAAGTCACTTGATGTTCACAAAGAACAGAACAGTTGTTTTCTCAATGTTCTCTATATGTTGGATGAGTGGACGTTTATTCTAAGCTTATTAAGCTTATATTTGGAAGCATGGATCGTTCCACTTTCTTCTCATACTGTTATGCTTTACATTATTGGCACACACAAAAATACAGGCAGACACACACGCGCGGATGCACACAAGAAAAATAATAATCAACAGTCAAGAGTGCCAGATCTAAGCGTTGGTTACGGAGCGGGAAGTTCGGCCAGATATCCCTCCGTGCACTTGTATCTACAAACTGTGATGGTCTCACCACTTGATATACCCACAGCAAGTTCTTGCTACGAGATTTGCTTTTTTATATCGCGTTGCACCATATCTATTAATTTATAAATACCACTCGGTGAGATAATTCATCACTAATTGGTCAAGTTGTTAACAAATATCTCATGTCAGAAAGGGATGTAACAGAAGTACACATTAAGTGCATAAACCAGCAATCGATGCTGAGGCCGGCTTCAAATGTTGCTGTATGTAGTCGGGGGCGGGGTTGGGGTGAGCGCCCAACCTTGCATAAATACCCCAATGACTCGTGCATTCACCACCTATGCAGCAAAAGTCAAAACTCCTGGCCTTCTAGTGGCGGAGCTGTTTTAACTGACAGGAGAAGAGGCGGCGGAGAGTCACTGGCGCCGAGAAATAACAAGAACGCTCTAGACGTGTATGCACGTACATGCATGTGCAGACACGTGTGTGCGTCCCTACACACCTAAACTCGAGTAAGACCACAGTCTGCTCAAGCAAAGGAAAGGTTCTGAAGATGTAGGAAACCAGACAGGAGGCGCACCACAGAAATAAGGATGCCACGCAATCATGTGTAATGAAATATTTCGACTACTGCTAAATGTTATGGTGCTCGCCCTGCTTTGGACCCCCTGGCAGGTGCTGTGCCCGGCCCTATGCCTCGAAAGAGGCCAACCACAACTACTGGAGGTCATTATCAGATGTCCTGTGGAGCCAGAGGACCTGAGAATAGAGCGTCTGGCCATACCAAACAAAGACTAAAAATAATGAACTGGAATGCGAAGGGGGTCAGCAACAAAACAAAAACAAAAAAGAACTAGAAAACATCTCGGACCAAGAAAAAGTCAGCGTATGTTGCTTGCAAGAAATTCACCTCAACGAAAATATAGCTTTCAAAAGCAGAGGCTACCAATGTTACTGATCTGACGGAAAGGACAGGCGAAAAGGTGGGATACAGACCCTTGTAAAAAATAACATCATTGCTTCCCAAATTGTAATCTACATAGAAGAGGCTGAGTATCAGACACTTAAACTTAAGACAGGCAATACAGACCTTCATCTGATCAATTAATACTGTCCAAGTGACCGCCCAGGGGCACTGGATACACTGCCATTTAAAAAGAAATGATTGTGTGTGGCGACTTCAACAGCCACTCGCTGAGCTGGGGCTGTGATCACATGGACCAGAGAAGAGAGAGACTGCAAGACTGGAATGATGAGAATAGATTCATCTTGATTTATAAGCCGTCCGACCCACATACTTTCTACTGGAGATCATGGCACACTACAACTATACCTGACCTGGCTTTTCATTCACCAGACCTGGAGTGGAACATTACACGAATTGTTGGGAAACAACTTGGTGGCAGTGACCATCGGCCAGACACACACACACACACACACACACGCGCACACACACACACACACACACATATACACACACACGAGGCAAAGTCTTTAATTAATAAATATTTTATTGTAAAGGACATGCAAGAGTATCAATCAATCAATCATGTGCCATGCCGGAAAGCAAGAGTATGGGTAACTGAAAATCATATTTCAGGACACAAACTGGCGCTTAAGCAATACCACATATCAGGTTATTGAGGACATCAAGCGACTTACTGTGGATTTTGACATAGTCACGGTGCTGCGTACAATATTGTTCATGATGGTTAGAGGAAAATGTGTAGCTATGGGATCCAAGATAGCTCAAAGGTAATCTCAAACGTGCACTGCAGATAATTTGTCAGGAATATTTTGATCGTCATGCTCTAATAGAAGATGTTTTTCACCATCAGCGTATGACAGTAGGCGATGCATCATTGTGAACCTGAGAGTAAGTCTGTCTGTCTGTCATGTAGAGGAAGAATCCGTGGTTCCCAGTTAAGAAGAAAAAAATATATTCAAGACGCAGGAATCCGCAGTGAAAGTCAAGATGACCATTTTTGAGACTTATTCAGTCTCGGTAGAGATTTGTCCACAGCAGACGAACAATATCTCCGGCGGGCCTATTCTCGCCGGTCGCGAGATCCGCACAGTGGAAGGATGGGAGATTTGCTCGCAATAGACGAGCAATATCTCCTGCGGTATCTCTGGCGGGCCTATTCCCGCTGGTCGCGGGGTCCGCTAAGGTCAGGCGGAGAGTCTGACGATAGTGCGTGCTTTACACAGGTCCGGCCACTTGTGATTGACAGATGTGCGCGCCCTTATGGTTCGGGCGCATACGAGGCCCTCACCTGTGGGACTTGGCTGAACGCCTCTAAGCCGGGTCCTTGAGTTCCAGGGTCTGGCCATCACTCGCCACCTGCTCGTGGTGGCGAGGTCCCTTAGGTTTGACGCTGTGCCGCCAGCGTCTGCAGCCTACCTTGTGCCAGACGTATTGGTTACCCATTCCTCTTGAAAACACAAGATTAGGCCGAGAGAGGGAACATGTCGTTTGGGCACCACATGTTTCCCTGAAGCTGTGCCCAGGTATTGTGATGGAATATTGGCCACATTCCAACTCACATACTTTAGTCTGTCAAGACTGCAAGGTGCCACTCATATTGATGCATTTGTAGGAAAGGTGTGAAACTGTGACTAGTGCTCCATGCAGGGCATGCTAATGAACATATTTACGCCCGTGATAGATCGATTCGCCGGGAATTTCTCTCAAAAGGAGTATTATTTGCTGCACGACAACGCCCACTTTCATACCGCTGAACGTACAGTGAATACACTACGTGCTCTGAAATAAGTGGCCTTAAAACATCCATCAGACTGTCATATGTTTGAGCCCTTGAAGCAACATTTGAACAGTCAGAGGATTGCAGATGACAACGACGTGATGGAAAAGGTGCAAAAGTAGTTCAAGGCCACACCCCAAATAATTTCCTAGATGGCATCAACAAGCTAGTGGACAGGTGGACCAAGTGTGATGCCAGGCAGGGGGACTATGTTGAGAAATAACACACACAAAATGTCTGGCTCGAACTATTGTAAGAATGTTATTCGTAAAATTCCTGCTACTAAATTACTTATCCTTGAGTGTGTGTGTGTGTGTGTGTGTTTGTGTGTGTGTGTGAGTCTGTGTGTCTGTATGTGTGTATGTACATATGTATATAGGTGTGTCTGCACGTGTGCATGTCTGTGTGTGTACATATATATAGGTGTGTCTGCATATGTGCTCGTGTGTGCGCGTGTGTGTGTACATATGTATATAGGTATGTCTGCATGTGTGCGTGTTCATGTGCATGTAGTCCCTTAGCAGATACTACCGCTGGGGTGTGTTGACCTTCACATATTCTAGAACACGATATAAATAGGGTGTACAATTCATCTCCTTGCCGCGTTTACTCCCCAGACATCCACCCTTCATGTGCCATGCCGATAAGCTTGGGCGGTCATGTTCTGCCATCTCACTCGATCACCAGAGTCGTGGATCAGCTCCGTGTTCATGTCTCTACCATGCCACGTGGAGAAGCCATCCAGGTATTTACTTCTCGGTCTTCCCCTTGGTCTCTTCCCTTCGATCTTGCCAGTTGTCACCAAGTTCTCCAAATCATTTCTTCTCATAACATGCCCAAAAAATGTGACTGTCTACGTCTAATGTCTCTAATCAGTTTACGATCTTCATTTGCTTCTTGAAGGACTTGTTCGTTGTCTGTCCATGGTATTCTATGCATTTTCCATAGAAACCACATATCCACAACCATCAGATTTTTCTCGTTTCAATTGATTTCTTTTTATTGGTCAGTATGTTTTTCGTCTTGCAAAAGGCTACCTTCGCAATAGCACTTCTTGTTCTAATCTCTTCAAGGCATCTCCCATCCGATTTTATGACTGTGCCGAGATAACTATATCGATTCACTTGCTTACGAATATGCCCATTTACTCGTATATCACATTGTGGTATTTCCTTCTTCCCAGTGACGACTATAATCTGTATCTTATTATTATTAAGTTCTAACCCTAGTTGTTCACAGTGTGAAACAATCACATCTACTAAATTTTGCAGGCCTTGCTCGTTGTCTGCAATCAAGACTGTATCATCTGCATATCTAATATTATTGATGTATCGTCCCCCAATGTTGATTCCTTCCATATCTTCCATATTTCTGAAAATAGGTTCATCGTACAGGGAACAAAAATCTGGAGACATTACGCATCCCTGTCAAACACCTCTTTTAATAGGCCTCGCAAGACAATTCTCATGAAATTCTGATGATTGTTTGCTACACAATTTGATTAGGCTGAGTCACCTTAAGAACAGTACTGGTTGGAAAATGTATCCCCGCCAGTACCTGAGATTGAACCCAGACCTCTGTCTTGTCAAACCAGCGCACTAACCACGGCCCCCTCCCCCCCCCCCCCCATGCACACAACACACACACACACACACACACGCACACACAAACATACAACACACACGAACACAATATATATATATCTTTCTGCCTGCCTGCCTGCCTGCCTGCCTGTCTGTCTGTCTGTCTGTCTGTCTGTCTGTCTGTCTGTCTGTCTGTCTGTCTGTCTGTCTGTCTGTCTGTCTGTCTGTCTGTCTGTCTGTGATGCCATGCTTCGCTTGTACTGTAGCTAATGACACATAATGACTAGAAGGAAAGGAAACCCGAAGACAATTAGACTACCGAATGTATCAACAACCTTCAGGTGACCAAAGAAAAACACAATAACCATCAGATGGATTAATATAGAGACAAGTATGTATTGAACTCAACAGCACTTATAAGGCGCAGACAAAAAGAGAAACTAATGAATACATTCGACAATGAAGTTTCCCGTTCTGCTCCTTTATCACGTGATTCGCAGAACCATGGAACAACAGCAGCAGAACTCATCCAAGTCCTGTATCCAGTTGAACAATAATTCAGTATGAGGAAATTGATAGCTGACCTCATTAATAATGCACCATGCCATTCCTTGTTTAAGTGTTGTTATGATGATATACATATGATGCATATACATATTTCTTATGTAAAATCTTATTTGAAGGAGACAATAGTGATTCCGCTGGTAAACAAGTACAGCAACACACAACTGAGTGGGTGTGTATATTTCACATATTTCAGAGGAAAACATTTTGTTACTGGTTGGAAGCGTATACAATGTAGACTGCAATCGATAACATGCTAATAGCAGCTCTTGGTGTTGGTTGGTTGGAAGTGTATAACACAGAGACCGAGATGAATAGTATAAGGAGGACTTGGGAGGATGATAACACAGAGACAGAGATGAATAGTATAAGGAGGACTTGGGAGGATGATAACACAGAGACAGAGATGAATAGTATAAGGAGGACTTGGGAGGATGATAACACAGAGACAGAGATGAATAGTATCAGGAGGACTTGGGAGGATGATAACACAGAGACAGAGATGAATAGTATAAGGAGGACTTGGGAGGATGATAACACAGAGACAGAGATGAATAGTATAAGGAGGACTTGGGAGGATGATAACACAGAGACAGAGATGAATAGTATAAGGAGGACTTGGGAGGATGATAACACAGAGACAGAGATGAATAGTATAAGGAGGACTTGGGAGGATGATAACACAGAGACAGAGATGAATAGTATAAGGAGGACTTGGGAGGATGATAACACAGAGACAGAGATGAATAGTATAAGGAGGACTTGGGAGGATGATAACACAGAGACAGAGATGAATAGTATAAGGAGGACTTGGGAGGATGATAACACAGAGACAGAGATGAATAGTATAAGGAGGACTTGGGAGGATGATAACACAGAGACAGAGATGAATAGTATAAGGAGGACTTGGGAGGATGATAACACAGAGACAGAGATGAATAGTATAAGGAGGACTTGGGAGGATGATAACACAGAGACAGAGATGAATAGTATAAGGAGGACTTGGGAGGATGATAACACAGAGACAGAGATGAATAGTATAAGGAGGACTTGGGAGGATGATAACACAGAGACAGAGATGAATAGTATAAGGAGGACTTGGGAGGATGATAACACAGAGACAGAGATGAATAGTATAAGGAGGACTTGGGAGGATGATAACACAGAGACAGGGATGAATAGTATAAGGAGGACTTGGGAGGATGATAACACAGAGACAGAGATGAATAGTATAAGGAGGACTTGGGAGGATGATAACACAGAGACAGAGATGAATAGTATAAGGAGGACTTGGGAGGATGATAACACAGAGACAGAGATGAATAGTATAAGGAGGACTTGGGAGGATGATAACACAGAGACAGAGATGAATAGTATAAGGAGGACTTGGGAGGATGATAACACAGAGACAGAGATGAATAGTATAAGGAGGGCTTGGGAGGATGATAACACAGAGACAGAGACGAATAGTATAAGGAGGACTTGGGAGGATGATAACACAGAGACAGAGATGAATAGTATAAGGAGGACTTGGGAGGATGATAACACAGAGACAGAGATGAATAGTATAAGGAGGACTTGGGAGGATGATAACACAGAGACAGAGATGAATAGTATAAGGAGGACTTGGGAGGATGATAACACAGAGACAGAGATGAATAGTATAAGGAGGACTTGGGAGGAACTGCAGGAGATAGCGAAATATAGGGCGGTTTGGAGCGAGTTGTCTGAGGACCTATGCCCCAACAAGCCATAAGGGCATCAGAAAAAGAATATTAATTCTATAAATAATTATAACAATAAATTCTCAAGCACTCCACACCTGGTGAAACTGGCAGACTGTGCAATAGTATACTAGTATAATGGCCGAGAAGAGATGCAAAATGAAATGAAGGTAACATGCTTAGAATATCTCCGGCTTGAACAAGTCACAACTCAGTCATGTATTGGAAATATATGGGGACGAGCTTGTATGGGAAATGTCCTGAGTGTAGTGATGTCGGTTCTTAACTCAACTCAACAACTCAATATATATTGGAAAGCAACAACAATACATCTCTGAACTTTGAAGAAGACAAAATTACAAAAACTACTAGAAATCTTATATATAAATAAGGATCGTATGTCTGTCTGTCTGTCTGTCTGTATCTATGTATGTCCTTTGTGCGCTCGCGAACGGCCCATCCGATTGAGATGAAATTTTCTACACGCCTTCCTTTCAGTCCAGAGCTGTCAACTGTGATATTTTTTTAGTGTGAAATCGCCTGCTTACTCAGTATTATTTCATTTTTCATTTTTCATTATAATTGTATATATTTCAGGGGACCTAACTCCGTAAAAGTTATTTCAAGGGGCATAACTTTTCTGTATAACTTATAGTCATATTGTGGCATCGTTTTCAAAGATTTATAAACTCTGTGTCCATAGTTATGTACCGGCATATGAGTTATAATAAATAATGATACAAACTGTAAGGCATTTTCAAAGTTTTCATAAAAATAATGCACAATGCATAACATTGTAACCCATCTTTATTTGCTTAAGAAGTTACTGTAGTCATGCAGGTGATTAGCAAGCGTTTTCATTAAAAATAATGGATGGTGTGTGGAAGGACATTCTTTTAAGTTACTTTTTTTGTTGTATGAATTTAATGAGAACTTATATGACTACTTATATGAATTAAATGAGATGCTCCCCACCAGGGACTGGGCGAAGCCGGACAGGGTCAGGCAGACAGACAGACAGACAGACAGACAGACAGACAGACAGACAGACAGACAGACAGACAGACAGACAGACAGACAGACAGACAGATAGTCGGTAACGGGAACGGGAACTTATATGACTACTTATATGAATTAAATGAGATGCTCCACACCAGGAACTGGGCAATGCCGGGCCGGGTCAGACAGACAGACAGACAGACAGACAGACAGACAGACAGACAGACAGACAGACAGACAGACAGACAGACAGACAGATAGTCGGTAACGGGAACGGGAACTTATATGACTACTTATATGAATTAAATGAGATGCTCCACACCAGGAACTGGGCAATGCCGGGCCGGGTCAGACAGACAGACAGACAGACAGACAGACAGACAGACAGACAGTCGGTAACGGGAACGAGAACTTATATGACTACTTATATGAATTAAATGAGATGCTCCCCACCAGGGACTGGGCGAAGCCGGGCCGGGTCAGCTAGTCTTATATATAAATAAGGAGCGTATGTCTGTCTGTATCTATGTATGTCCTTTGTGCGCTCGCGAACGGCCCATCCGATTGAGATGAAATTTTCTACACGCCTTCCTTTCAGTCCAGAGCTGTCAACTGTCATAGTTTTTTAGTGTGAAATCGCCTGCTTACTCAGTATTATTTCATTTTTCATTTGTCATCATAATTTCATATATTTCAGGGGACCTAACTCCGTAAAAGTTATTTCAAGGGGCATAACTTTTCTGTATAACTTATAGTCATATTGTGGCATCGTTTTCAAAGATTTATAAACTCTGTGTCCATAGTTATGTACCGGCATATGAGTTATAATAAATAATAATACAAACTGTAAGGCATTTTCAAAGTTTCATAAAAATAATGCACAATGCATAACATTGTAACTCATCTTTATTTGCTTAAGAAGTTACTGTAGTCATGCAGGTGATTAGCAAGCGTTTTCATTGAAAATAATGGATGGTGTGTGGAAGGACATTCTTTTAAGTTACTTTTTTGTTGTATGAATTTAATGAGAACTTATATGACTACTTATATGATTAAATGAGATGCTCCCCACCAGGGACTGGGCGAAGCCGGACAGGGTCAGGCAGACAGATAGACAGACAGACAGACAGACAGACAGACAGACAGACAGACAGACAGACAGACAGACAGACAGACAGACAGACAGACAGACAGATAGTCGGTAACGGGAACGGGAACTTATATGACTACTTATATGAATTAAATGAGACGCTCCACACCAGGAGCTGGGCAATGCCGGGCCGGGTCAGACAGACAGACAGACAGACAGACAGACAGACAGACAGTCGGTAACGGGAACGAGAACTTATATGACTACTTATATGAATTAAATGAGATGCTCCCCACCAGTGACTGGGCGAAGCCGGGCAGGGTCAGCTAGTCTGTAATAAAAGCTGGAATACTTTATCTTTGCTTCATTAAGTACACATAGATTGTAATAATGTAAGATACGTCGACATGATGAAGATGCTTGCAATTTAACACACTGACAGGAAAGACCTTAGACTTGTAAAAAACATATATTAGAAACAACAAGCTGCCATACAGATTGATAATGCAGTAGATCAATCTCATCCTATTAAGAGAGGTGCGCGACAGGGATGTGTAATGTCTTCAGATCGTTTTTACACTACACAGTGAAAATATTATTAGACGTTTAGAAGATATGAGAGGAATCGCCTTTGGGGAACATAGCATCAATAATATTAGATATACATATGAAACAGCATTGATTGCAGACAACGAATATAATCTGCAATATTTATTAGAAGCTGTTATTGTACACAGTGAATTAAATTGTAAGAAGACAGATATTATGGTCGTCTCTAAGAAGAACGAAATACCACACTGTGATGAACGGATAAGTGGTCATATTCTTACAGAAGCGAATCGGTACAACCACATCGAAACAGTTGTAACATCTGATGGGAGGTTCCTTAAAGAGATTAGAATAAGAACCGCTATGGCAAAGGTTGCTTTTTGCAAGATAGTAAACATGCTGACCAATAAAATGATTCCATTTGCAACGAGAAAAAGAGCATTGAAATGCTGCATAGAACATATGCTTTTTATGGATGTGAGACGTGGACAATGAGCAGACACGTTGTAAAACGTCTAATGGCAGTAGAAATGTGGTTTCTGAGGAGAATTTAAAGAATATCTTGGACATACAGAAAAACCAGTGAGCAAATCCTTTAAGAAAGAAATGAAAACTGATTAGAGAAATTAGACGTAGACAATCACCAAAAAAAAATAAATAAATAAAAAATTGGATATGTTATGAGAAGAACTAAACTGGAGAACTTGGTGACAACTGGCAAGATTGAGGGAAACAGAACAAGAGCAAGGCAGAGAAATAAATATATCGATGGCTTATTTTACGGCATAATCGAGACAAAAAATAGAACCTGATCCACGATTCTAGTGATAGTTGAGATGGCAAAACATGACCGCTTATCGACATGGCACATGATAATGATACTGGTTCTATGTCACAGTTTTAGATAGAGGAGATCATGGTATCGATACTAACATCTGGGAGAGACAATACGAGTACAGTGACCTGCAGCTAAAGGGATGTATGTCTTTCCATCTGCACTGTAAGAATATGGATCACCTCATCTACCTCACAAAGAAAAGCCCCTGGAAAGTAAATAGCTTTTAATTGACACATCAAACAGTCTTTAGAAAATGTCACAGCACAACATACCGGACCACATGTCTCTCCCAAGAGATAGGGGAAGCAGCATTAAAAGGGAAAGATCCATTTTGACCATGTGGACAGTCTTGCAAGAAGCATTCGACAAGATGTGAAAAAAGACTTCTCTAAGCTAAATAACAATGTCAAAGGTAACAAGTAGGACTGCGTACATTTCTACTGACCTAATATGAAAGGCACAGCCAGCAGACACATCCTACTACACCGACTAGTGCCTCAAGTCCTGTCACCCAGATGTTTTTCTATGCAGTTGAGATGCGTTGAGTTGAGCTAAGAACTGACATCATTGCATTCAGGACATACCCTTACGTGCTCCGTCCCCTCGTTCAACAGCCAGCGAAGAGTCACACTAGCAATCGTTCCCACCCCTGTCTGATTGAAACTTCTCCTGGTTTTTCCTCTCAGTTTTGAGATTCTACCAGAACCCCTGCCAATCCCCCGCAATATCATTCTATTCACATACGGGTTCTCAGTCTGATTCCCCACCTTCTCTACCTGGACCCACTGGTGCACGACCACCTCCCCTTTATCCATAGGTAATCTAACCCAAAGAGGTCTGTACATCATTGCTTGTTTTGGTATGTTGTTGACTGGTAACCTACTTGCATGGCCAAACCATTTAACTTGCTGCTTTCTAATAAAATCTAATGCTGCTTTAACCCCTACTTTAGTCCTGATTTCTTCATTTCTGATCTTATCTCTTCTTGATACGTTGAGTATTCTTCTCAGGAACCTCATTTCTGTTGTTGTGATTTTTCTTTTCTCTGTTTCTGTCATTGTCCAGGTTTGGCATTGGTAGCATAGAGTTGGTAGGAAGATTGTGTTGTAAAGTGCTTTCTTGGTAGTTATTGATGCATGTTTGTTCTGTAGTATTGGTGCCATTTGTCCAATGAGTTGATTTGCCTTATTGCACCTATTTTCGATCTCGTCTTCTGATCTGTCATTTGATGATATTATACTTTCTAGGTACTTGAAACTCTTTACTTGTTTCAAGGGATATTCGTTTAGGTGAATTGTTGTTGTTTGTTCTTCTTTAGTTAAAGTCATTACCTCTGGTTTGCTTTTGCTAATTTTCATGTTATGTTCCCTACACATTTCGTTTAGACTTTTCATGTGGTCTTGTAATTCAGCTTCTGATTTTGCTATTAATGCTTGGTCGTCCGCAAACAGGAGTTCTCTAATGGTTAGATTTGCAGATGGTTCTTCTTCTGTGTTCTCGTAATGCGGTATTCTTGCTGTCTCTGCTTGGCTAGTTTCTTTACATATGCTGTCTATATATGTTATGAACAAGAGAGGGCACAGGACACAACCTTGTCGTTCTCCAGATCTTATGGTGAAGGGTTCTGAGTGTCCTCCAGTTGCTCTCACTATGCATTCACTGTTGTTGTATAAGCTTCTACATAGGTTTGTTAGATGTGTACTCACTCCATATTGTTTAAGGACTTCCCACAGCTTGTTTCTTTCTACTCTATCGAATGCCTTTTCTTGGTCGACAAAGGCTAAGTAGAGTGTTTCATTGAATTCGATTGATTTTTCTATAAGTTGTCTAAGAGCAAAAATGGCATCTGTGCATTCTTTGTTTTTCCTAAATCCAAGTTGCGTTTCGCGTAGCTGGGTTTCTAAAGTAGTTCATAATCTTTTTTCAAGAATTTTGCAAAATATTTTCCCAGTATGACTCAACAGTGAAATGCCTCTGTATTGTGTGCAGTCTCTTTTGCTGCCTTTGTTTTTCCAAATTGGGATAATTATGGCGTTTTCCCAGTCTCGTGGTGTCTGTTGTTCTACCCAAACATGTTTGAATTGTCTAAGTAGCCAAGCTGTTCCTACTTCTCTTGCTGCTTTAATTAGTTCATTTGGTATTTTATCCTGTCTCGGTGATTTGTTCAATGGGGCTAATCTGATGGCTTCTATAATTTCTTCTTTCCGTATGTCTGGTTCTAGTTCTTCGGTGGCATCTGTGTAGGTCTCTTTAATTCCTGTGACATCTGATGGAATGTTGAGAAGTTGTTCGAAATACTGCTTCCATCTTATTAGGATTTCTTTTTGTTCACTTATTGGTTCTCCATATTCGCTGTTAATTATTTCAGTTGGGTCAAAGGGGTCTCCTCTGGTTCTCATTGCACTTATCTTTTTGTAGAAGTTTCTAGCTGGATCCTTGTAGTTTTTAATTAGGGTTTCTCCATACTCTTCCCAGTTTGTTTGTTTTTCCTTCTTTACTATTCTACTCACATGTCTTCTCGCTATTCTATATTCTATGTAATCACATTCCTGTTTGCTCTTTAACCATTTTTTATATATTTCCTTTTTGTCTTTTACCACTTTCTTTACTTTTGCGTTCCACCAACTTGTTATTTTCTTTATCCGTGTTTTGCGTTTTTCGTGGTTCCACATGTTATTTTTGCAGTATTTAAAATGCTTGATTTGAACATCTCCCATTCTTCTTCCACTGTTTTTCTTTCTGTAGGTAATTTTACAAAGAGTTCAGTTAGTTCTTTCTCATAATTGTCCCTTACTGCCTCGTCTTTAAGGTTTTGTTAAGTTTGCTGATTCGCATGGTATGTATTTTCCTGCTCTTTATTTTCTTCTTCCGATGGTTCTTTTTGTGGCAACGACTGCTTTATGATCTGTGTTTATACTGAAATTGGGCACTGGGTCATTTAGAAGATCAAAAATCACCCAGAGCCTCAATTTCCGCTAATGTAATGTTGTCTGGAACGGGCGCGTGTCCTTTCTTCAGGCGCGTGTCCTTGCGATGTAGTGTATCTTCAACTTCCGCTGGAAGTATTGGTGGACCCTCACCAATGTTATGAATATTTACATCAAGTCTCCCATCATTATACAGCTCTTCCAGATATTCTGTCCATCTATTGACTGTATCATTTTGTCCCATCAATATTGCATCGTTCTTCGATTTCTTCTTCGTTCATCCGGAGTTTTTTTCCGGATGTGATTGCGTTGTGCCTGTTTACAGCAGAGCTGCGTTCTTGCGCCGTTAGGCCGACACATCCGACTTCTGCGGGCATTTGTTGACCGGGTTAACCTTCCCGGGGGGTTCTTCGATTTTAAACATTTAGTGGTATTTCGTGTTTTCCTACCAGTTGTTGTATTTATTCGTTGGTTCAAGGAATGCGAGTCTTTTCCATAGTTTGTCCCAATTTCCATGCACTGTTAATTCAGCCATACTTCTTTAGCCACTTTGCATTTATTTACAATTTCTCTATGTATTCTTTTATATTCTTCTTTATCTTGCTTTTTCTTTCTTCTTTTGACCATCGTCTGCAAAATTTCATATGTCATCCATTTCTCTTTTGCAATTCTGTGTTTAGGTGGAATGATTTCACTTGATGTCTGTTGGATTGATTCCCAGAAAACGTCTCATTGTTCATCCATAGTCTGTATTATCTCCATTATATTATATCTTTTCTTTACAGTAATAGTGTGCCTTTCTCTATGTTCTATGAATGTTCTAAATAATGCTAGATCTAAAGTCATATTCTTTGGGGTTTTCTTTATGATTTTAAGTCGTAACCTCATCTTTACTATAACTGGCACATGGTCACCATGTTCATCTCCTGCTGTCCTAGTTTTTGTACGTACTAAACTGCTTCTGAATCTTTTTGGTATCAGTATTTTTGGTATCTTTTTGGTATGTAGTCAGTCTCATTGCGAATATTAACTCGAGGGCTTTTCCAAGTACATAATCGTCGAGGATGTTGTTTAAACCATGTGTTACCTATTACCATTTCATGGCATTCTGCCCATGTTCATCTGTCACCTTCTTGATTCCCCTCACCTAGGCCATAGCCACCAGTCACACCACTCACCTTTTAGTTGCTTACTTTTGCATTGAAATCCCCGAGTATGACATTTGTGAGGTTATATATATATATATATATGATATAATACGGGTTTGATATGACAAGTTGTCTAGGGGCATCCTAGATATAGGATACTGGAAATTTGGATGAATGACCACGACATATCACAACAGTCATTTCAAAATATTTCCACTGGTCAACGGCCATGTCTAATTCGTTATAAAATATGTCTATATCTTTTTCTTTACAATCTGCTATTGGCTCATATACTTGTATTATGTTAATATCCACAGATTTGTCATGGAGTTTCAGTGATAATATTCTACCTAAGATTGTCCAAAATCCTTTAACTGACCTAGCACACTCTTGATCAAATATTATGCCAACTCCCCTTTTGTAGTCCTTCCCTCCAGTGTAGATAATTCTATAGTTATCTAAATATTGTTCCTCTGCTCCTGGCCATCGCATTTAATTAATCCCTAATATATTTATCTTCATTCTTTTCATCTCTTTCTTGTATTCGTTTTTTTTTTTTTTTAATTTTCCAATCTGACTAAGTGTTCTGAAGTTCCAGGTACTAACGTTTAGAGTATTTTTAATATTTGTTTTGAGTGCAGTTGTCTGATGACGATCGGGCATCACCTGTAGCACATGCTGCCCCCTAACGGACGAAGGAACTCAACTGGAATCCAAAGTAACGTCGTTATCTTGATCAATATTATTTCGAAGCATGATTATCTTGAGAAAATACAGCGGTGGTTTCCCCTTGCATTCCGCCGGTTTTTGTATGGTTGACTCCACTAGCCTTTGCCTAAAGAGACAGACCCTGCAAGACAGCAGAGGCATGAGGTTAAATATGGCACCTCTTACCCGCCGATGGCCACGTCATATAATTTTGAGGTATTTTATAGAGATAGCTGCCCCACCAACAAACTCGCCTCTTCTCAGTAACCACCGCATGTGTTGTCCACGGTTGCATATTGACCATATTCACAGCTAACCCTTAGAAAAATATCTAGAGGCCACTCCACCATCCGCAACCCGGTGGACGCGCCTAGTAGTATAACAGGCTCCTACCCCACATATAGAATAGCACAATGAAATGACAAACTAAAAATTAAATTTTCTAAATATGAAGCCTGCAGAATATCCTGTGATCAGATGACAACCCTCAGCAAAGACTGCCACAGAGAACTGTATAAACGTGTCAAAATATGAAAAACAGAGATGCATATTACAACCAAAACACCATCATAAATAACAAAAGTGGTATCTTTATTTCATCCACAACAAAGACTAAAAAGGTTGGCAGAATGCTTTCCAGAACTACTTAACTCAACACAGAAAACCCTAATTTTGTGTATAAACTCTGTGGACAATAAGAACCAACCTTCATACCAACAGAATTAAGATCAGTTATACATCCTCATCATGTGCCATGCCGATAAGCTTCGAAGGTCATGTTTGCCATCTTAAACTTTCACCAGAGTCGTAGATAAGCTCCGTGTTCTTGTCTCGACCATGCCACGTGGCCATGTCATCCAGATATTTACTTCTTCTGCCTGTCCCTTATTGTTTTCATCTCAATCTTGCCAGTTGTCATCAAGTTCTCTAGTTTATTTCTTCTCATAACGTGTCCAAAAATGTGACTGTCTGTGTCTAATTTATCTAATTAGTTCACTGTTTTCTTGTGTTTCTTGTAGGACTTGCTCATTAGTTTAACTGTCTGTCCATAGTATTCTTTGCATTTCCCTTAGAAACCACATTTCCACTGCCATTAGATGTTTTTCAGCTTGTCCTGCTCATTGTCCATGTCTCACATCCATACAAAAGTACAAGTTCTTTGTAGCTCTTCAACAATTATACAGAATAGTCGTAAAACAAATTACCGGGTCCAGATGGAATAATCACAGAAGCTATTCAGTCTTGTGGGAAAACAGGCGTTCAATGACTGGCATGACGTTTTAATATAGCCTGGGTAGAAAGAAACATCCCAAACGATTGGCAAGAGGAAGTAATAATACTAATCCTGGAAAAAGAAAGGCAATGTGAGAGAGTGCGAAATATAAATTGAAAATGTACACATAACTATTGGAACAAAGAGTTAGACCCATAGTCGAAAAACAGTTGATCAAGATGATCAAAAATGGACATAGGAGTCTCCATGGAGAAGTGGTCAAGCCGTATATGGCGTTGTGTGTTTAACTTCCACAAATCCATACTGCTCATCTCCAACTTCTTTTTAAAATTTTATTTATTATTCTTCTAATTATAATAATTATTATTATTTTAGTCACTTGACTTATTGGACCCGTTGTGTGACGTTTTCAACAATCCGTTGCACACGATTTATTTGGTATAGCGTATTTCCCCGAAAGTAAAGACCGGGTATTATATTAATTTTAGCTACCAAATGTACTAGGACTTATTTTCGGGGGATGTCTTATGTTTTGATTTCAGACACAAACATTTACATTATTCATGTGCACAATTCTACATTTATTCGAATACTGTCATGTCATCTTCTTCTGGAACATCATCACAACTCTCCAACTCCCGAATTCCGACCTGAATTTCTTGCGACTCTATTTCCCATAGAACCATTTGTACCAGTGTCTCATGTCCAGCAATAACGTTTTCTTTAAATGAGCATTTCTTGTCCATGTAGCCTGCTCGTAGTGCATTATTAACTTTATTTCACACGAGTGATGTATTGAATTATGAATCACATTCGTTCATTATCAAGTGCGCACCAGTGGCGTCTGTACTCCGATTGACCAATCGGCAACGAGTCTCTCATTCTAGCTGACGATCGTAATTAGGGCTTATTTTAGGGGTCGATCTTGTATTCAATGCAACCTGGAAAATCGTGCTAGGTCTTATTATAGGGTAGGTCTTATTTTCGAGGAAACACTGTATCTATGACTTCTTCTTCTTTCGTTCGCCTGAAATATGTCTATAACTGCAATGTTGTCTCTTGAATGAATCTAACAGTCTTCTTTAGTTCACTCAGCGGTCCATTGTTGTCGCTCTAGGCCAGAAGGTTCTCTTGGATATGTTGTAGTTTGGGCAGTCTTGGAGTATGTGCTCTGCTGTCTGCGGCGCCAAACCACATGTGCACATGGCTGAGTCTCCAATCTTGAATTTTGTATACATGTGGTTGCGTAATCTATTGTGTCCTGTTCTGAGGCGCAGAATAATGACCTTTTCTGGTCTGTCCATAACGTGGTAGTCGTCTTGATTAGGGTTTGGTGGCCTTCTGACTGATTTGATCATTCTTTTCTTTTGGTGGTATGTAATGGGCACATCAGGTTGTTCTTCTTTTTCTCCTTCCTTAGCCAATCGATCATATCTGTCGTTTCCGGGTACCATACAGTGGGATGGTATCCACTGTATGGTGACCTTATGCTGCTTGCTAAGTTCAGAATGTAGTGTCCTTAAAACTGACAATTTCCCAGACAGGAGAGCCTCTATTACTAATTTTGCATCTGGCAATATCACCACAGGATGTGTACCATGGCTGGCATTTTGTAATTTCTCTCTTGCTATCTTGATTGCCTCAATTTCAGCATTATAGTTATGGCAGTACTTTCCTGTTGGAACTCTAGCCATGTCCCTAGTATTATTTGGGTATTCTATGTACACTCCCGCTCCTCCATTTCAAACAGCATTTTGTGCTGATCCATCTGTATAGACTCGGATCCAAAGATTCTGTGGGTATTCGTCATCAAGGAAGCTGAGAGTGGCTATTCTGCGCTGTGCACTGTTCTGTTCTTCCTTGTCAAATATTCCTCTCACTTTTGCCTGGATTTCTAGTGATAGTCTATGTTCATCTTTCAATTTGGTTTTGCTCTGGAATAGTTGTCAGGGGGATACCAACTGTGGGAAGGTCGCTGGTTTCTCTGCAGAGTCGTCTGGCTTAGTGGATAAAACTACTTCTTTTCAATATAGCTAAGTTTTCAAATCGGTTCTTCATAGGGTGGTCTGGAAGGCTGAAAAACTTTTCAGCTTGTATTAGTGTTTTTGTATCTCTGCGTTCTCTCAGTGCTTGCGTCCTTCCCCATTTTCTCCATTGCTACTTTAGGGGTTGATCTCATCCCTCCTGTGATGACTCTAAGAGCTTGATTTGCACTTTTTCTAGCTCTTGTAGTGTGGTTTTTTATGCTGAACATCACGCAGTTGACCCGTATTCCAGGTGTGGTCGTATGCTCTGTTGATAAACTTTGCTAAGTATTTTCCCACTGGCTCCCCATGTGGTTCCACTTAGCTTTCTCAGGATGGCTATTTTCCTTCTGGCTTTTGCTACTGCTATTTTTATGTGTTTTCTCCATGTAAGCCTGTCTCCGAATGTTACACCAAGGTATGTAGGTTCTTTATCTTCTCTTAGGGGTGTTCCATTTATCTGGATGATCCCTGCCTTTTGTTTTTGAAAGAGGGTAAATAGAGTGGTGCTGCACTTGTCAGTGTTTATGCTGACACACCATCTATCCGACCATGCAACAAATGTATCTACAGCTCTCAGTAGCAATATGGTGGCCACTGATGCATGTTCATTTGTGCTCCACAAAACCAGGTCATCAGCGTACATTGCCGCTTTAATTTCATCCGGTAGATTAGCAACAAGGTCATTGATGAAGATTAGAAAAAGTGTGGGGGACAAGACTCTGCCCTGGGGAACATCGTGACGCAATAGTACTTTCTTGCTCTTGAGACAGTCTATCTGTACTCGGGCTCTTCTATTGTGGAAGTATGCCTTCACCCATTTGTACATTCTGCCTTTGACTTTACAGTTTCTCAGTTTCCTCATCAGACCTTCTTTCCAAACTTTGTCAAAGGCTTTCTTCAGATCTATCCAAACCGCAAATACTAGTTTCTTCACTTGGAATGCATCCTCAACTTCTTGAGAAAGATAGGTTGTCTGATCTTCTGTAGAGTAGCACTGCCTAAAGCCAGCCAATTTTGGCACACATATGTTTTCACTTTCAATGTACCACTGTAGTGTGTGATTGATGATGCGCTCCATTGTTTTGCAGAGATAGCTGGTGAGGCTAATTGGTCTGTAGCTGGAGGCAATGGAACTGTCTTTCCAAGATTTTAGGAAGGGTATCATGATTGCTTCTCTCCAGGCTTGTGGAACATTGCCTACTGTCCAGGTGTTATTGAAGATCTGTAATAGCTTTGCTTTAGCCTCTGTTCCTAGGATCCTGATAATTTCATTGGAGATACCATCAGCTCCTGGTGACTTTCTCATTTTCAGTTTTGATATGTCTAGCTCCAGTTCACTGATTGTGATAGGTGCCTCCATAACCTCATGTACTATTTCCTTATGTCCTGTATGTTGCCATTTCTCTCGAATCTCTTGTTGTTTCTCTGGACTAATTTCGATATTGTTATTTTGTGCGAATGAGTCCGCAAAATGATCAGCTGCTTGCTTTCCTGTTAAGATGTTTCCGTCTTTATGTAGTGCAATTTTTGAGCTTCTTCCTGTGCCCTCATCGTTAAGCTGTTTTATTAGCTTCCACAACTTCCTTGTATCTCTTTCAAAGTTCAGTGACTCTGTTTTATCCTGCCAGCTTTTCCGTCTAGCTTGCAGCTGGGCCCTTTGAAATTTGGCTTTTGCGTGCTGGTATTTATTGTGGTGCTCTTGGCTGGGGTTGGCCTCTGCTTGCCTTCTACACACTTCCACATCGTTATTCAACTGTTCCAGTTCACTACTCCAGTTGGGTTTATAATGTTTACGGGCTCCTCTTGGTACTATTTCTCGTGCTGCCTGTGGTATGCATTTCCCAAACTCTTCAACTACTTTATTTATGTCCTTCTCGGTGTCAGGTTTCTAACCAATATGCTGGTGCGATGCTTGTACATTTTCCAGTCTGCTTTCTTGTAGTTCCACCTTGAGAGAGTGCTGCTTTTACTTACAAGCTCATTTTCTACAATTAAAAAGACTGGCCGATGGTCATTGCCACCTAGCTGTTTCCCAACAATTCGTTTAATGTCTACTGGTCTGGTGAATGAAAATCCAGGTCAGGTGTAGTTGTAGTGTGCCATGATCTCGAGTAGAAGGTATGTGGGTCAGACGGCTTGTTAATCAGGATGAATCTATTCTCATCCTGCCAGTCTTCCAGTCTCTCACCTCTCTGGTCCATGTGATCAAAGCCCCAACTCTACGAGTGGCTGTTGAAATCGCCACACACAACATTTTTATCCCCTTTTAATGGTAATGTGTCCAGTGCTTGTGGTCGGTCATTTGGACAGTAGTAATTGATCAGGTGAAGGTCTTTATTGTCTGTCTTAAGTGTAAGTGCCTGATACTCAGCCCCTTCCATGTAAACTTCAATTTGGAAAACAGGGATGTTATTTTTGACAAGGGTCAGTATTCCACCTCTTCGCCTGTCCTTTCGGTCAGATCAGTAACACTGGTAGCCTCTAATTTTGAAGGCTATATTTTCGTTGAGGTGAGTTTCTTGCAAGCAACATACGCTTACGTTTTCTTGGGCCAAGATGCTTTCTAATGTAACAGAGTTAGGAATAGGAAGAAGGGGCAACGAGGTGTGCATAGTCAATAGGGAAGTAGGGCACGGTCAAGCACCATAATATGGCGTGGTTAGGGTGGGTCGTCCTGTGACGAGGATCATAGAAACAAGGTCAGTTGTGAATGACCCAACCTCCGATATGAACGTATGATTTAGCTGGGCAACATCTGGCTTGATTGATGGTTTGTTATAACCTGTCTCCGTTGACACTGAATAAAGTAATATGAAGAAAGAACTGTCTTGGAGTTATTGCCAGTTCACCGTTACCTCGCTGTACTGTTACACTAATTCTATTCTTGTTTGTTTGTTGTTGACACCCTCTGCATTCCAGTGCATTATTTTAAATCTTTCTTTAGTACGGCCAGACGCTCTATTGTCACGCCCCCTGGTTCCGCGGGACATAAGGAAGGACCTCCGATAGTTGTGGTTAGACCCTTAAGAGGCATAGGGCCCGGCACTGCACCCGCCTGGGGGTCCGAAAGCAGGGCGAGCACTATAACATGTAGCAGTTGTCGACATAATTCATGGCGTAATTGCGTGGCAGCCTGATTTCTGTGGTGCGCCTCCTGGCTGGCTGCCTCCGTCTTCAGCACCTATCTGTTGCAAGAGCATACTATTGTCATCGGTATCAATGCAAATGACTCCAAGAGATCATCGGGCAAATATCCACATTATAGATGTCATTCACCAGTTTTGTTATCACATCCATAATCAATTTACCCTCAGCTTTAAGTTCTCCGATGTTGATGTTATCTAGCCCCAGGGATTGATCTTTCTCTGCATGTTATATAGGTGGGCTCGCTAGCCAAGTTGACAGCAAGCTGAGCCCATAATGCCATGAGCACGGTCAGGACGAGGACTCGTCGTTTGCCAAAATGAGGCAAATATTGGCCACTGATTCCTTCTTGCTTACTGGCCAACAAAATGAGGCAAAATATTGGCCACTGATTCCTTCTTGCTTACTGGCCTAACAAAATGAGGCAAATATTGGCCACTGATTCCTTCTTGCTTACTGGCCTACAACATTGAGGCAAATATTGGCCACTGATTCCTTCTTGCTTACTGGCCTACAAAATGAGGCAAATATTGGCCACTGATTCCTTCTTTGAATGAGATACATGAGCCAATGACAGTAGAGACAGAACCTGAACCCTCATTAGATGAAATTGCTTGGGCTATAAAGAACCTGAAGAATGGTAAATCACCTGGATGTGATGAGATACCAGCTGAACTAATTAAAGCGGGAGGAGAAGAAAGCATACACATATATCATGCATTATGTACAAAGATTTTGAAATATGGTATATGGCCAAAAGATTGGAAGAGAACTATCTTCATTCCAATACCAAAAAAGGGCAACTGTTGCCCTGATCAGTCATGCAAGTAAAATTCTACTGAAAGTCATAATGCGAAGACTTAGTAAGAAAATGGAAGAAGAGATTAACGTGGTTCAAGCTGGATTTAGACAAGGAAGAGGAACAAGAGATCACATATTCAACATGCGTTTAATAATAGAGAAGTGCAGAGAATTTAATGTAAACCTATTCTCATGTTTTGTGGATTATTCAAAGGCATTTGACTGTGTACAACATCATAAACTTTGGGAAATCATGAGGAATATGGGCTTCCCATCACATGTAGTACATCTCATAAAAATGCTATATCTAGACCAACAAGCAGCAGTTAGAATAGATGGCGAGGCATCAGATTGGTTTGACATCAAGCAAGGAGTCCGTCAGGGCTGCGTGCTGTCACCCTATTTGTTTAACCTGTACGCCGAAAATATAATGAGAAATGTAAGAGATGATATAAACAGGGAGCCATATGATGCCCTAAATATCGGCGGTCATGACATACCAGAGATTCGATATGCTGATGATACAGTATTACTATCCACAACACAGAATGGCATAGAAAACCTAATAGCCTCAACCCAATTGAATAGTGAAAATCACAACTTATATCTTAACATAGCAAAAACAAAGATAATGCATACAGATAAAACTACTATGGAGAAAGAAATATACATTAATGGGGGAAAATTGGAGGTGGTGGAAAATTTTGAATATCTTGGGTCATTGATTACCAATAACGGTGACACAATGAAAGAAATTAAACGGCGACTGTCCATTGCTCTTCAAAGACTAAAGCAGATGAATAAATTATGGAGTGGGACAGACAGAACTACAAAAATTAGATTTTTAAGAGCATGCATCTTTCCCATTGCAACATACGCCTGTGAGACATGGACACTTACTAAACAAGCTGAACAGCGCATAAACGCCTTTGAATATAAATGTTATAGACGAGTTCTAAGAATATCTTGGGTAAAGAAAAGAACAAATGCATCCATACTTCAAGAGTTGAATATTGAGGAGGGATGGCTATTAAAGACGATAAAACAAAGAAAATTAAAGTATTTTGGTCACTTGAAACGTCACGAAAGTTTGGAGAGAACAATAATGGAAGGGTATATGCCTGGGAAGAGAGGAAGAGGAAGGCCAAAGAGAGAGAGATGGGTGCAGGATGTGACGGATGATCTCGAGATGGGTGTATCAGACGCGGGACATCTTGCTTGTGATCGAGAAGCTTTCCGGAAGGTTGTTATGGGAGCGAGGTTCTGGAAAGGACATGCTACTGAATGAATGAATGATTCCTTCTTGCTTACTGGCCTATAAAATGAGGCAAATATTGGCCACTTATTCCTTCTTGCTTACTGGCCTACAAAATGAGGCAAATATTGGCCACTGATTCCTTCTTGCTTACTGGCCTACATAATGTGATGAGGCTTTCATATCTCAGACTCATGGCAGGAAACTGCTTCGTGACAAATTAATTATTATTGTTGTGTTGCATGGCATCTTGAGCTTCCGCTTTCTGTATTGGTGATCCCTGACATTGATCGTAATTGTTTGTTTCTGATTTACATTCATCATCATATACCTCTTATATATATATATATATATATATATATATATATATATATATATATATATATATATATATATATATATATATATATATATATATATATATATATATATATATATATATATATATATATTCTGCCCAACTTTCAATTATCTTTCCTTTATACATCAAATTGTTTTACCTTCTTTTGTTTTTAAACCATAATTGCTGTAAGCTTTCTAATATCTGATAGCTCCTGTATCTACTGGATGTTTGTAAATGCTCACTACACTTTATATTTAGAACACATTTAAAAAATGAAGTACATGATGTCACTAAAAATGTTCTCCTCAGTCCACTATGAAGCTATATGCACCGAATGGCTGTCGTCTGTTGGAGTAATTCTTTGTACTCCAAACAAAATGGTGTTATCAACGGAAGAAAGAATTTTTATTTGGTTGAACAAGTGTTTCGAAATCACGGTCGATACGCACGATGTTGTTCAAAGATTTATGGCAAGATTTCCTGATAAACAACCTCCGCATCGTATTATGTTTAGAAATTTGTTGAAAAGATTTCTTTCTATGGGAAATGTGGAAGATGCTCCGCGATTTGGCAAACCTGCTGTGTCTGAAGAAACATTTCTAGATATCCAAGATAGAATCCTGAAAAGTCCAAGCCAGTCTTTAAGGAAAATGTCGCAACAAGTTAACGTATCAGTGAGCACAGTGCACAAAATTATTAAACAACGATAAAATTTTTATACATACAGGATTTATGTTGTGTCTAAACTAAAAGAGTGATAATCAATCCAGAGTCAACAACTAGATATGTTTTCAAGCATTTTTAGCTAAAGAAGATGCGTCAATTCTCGATGCAACATCCTTCTCTGATGAGGCATGGTTTCATCTGTCTGGATATGTTAATAACCAAAATAATCGTATTTGGAGCACTTTTAATTCCAACACATTTCATGAAGCACCTCTACAAGATGTGAAAATTAGGGCATGGTGTTCCGCCAGTAGAAAACGTTTTATAGGGCCAATTTTCTTCAACAAGACTGTAAAGGCTGATATGTACCGTGATGAAGAATCCGGGTCGACCATCTTAAGTGGGGGCCTATATGACGAAATGGCTGCAGATCGGCAGATCTCTGCATAATATCCCTTTGAAGGGAGTGCGAGGCGTTGGTCTCCCTTGAAATTAATATCAATTAATAGGGGATTTCCATAGAAACGTAGTGCGGGGCGGAGCTATTCTAGTTATTTATAGAAAAATCTAGAATGTTCCCTCAAGTGCGTACGTGGTAGAGATCTCTAAGTTCACGAGTGCTTCATGCAGCACGGGTTGGTGGAACTTATCGTGACTCTGGTTTTCTTCATGAATCATGAAAGTCACGCGGCCCGTGTAGGCGATTTGAAGGCGCACTGACTTAGTCGTGATGAGTCGCCCACCAGACCTCAGCGTAGACAGTTCACAGCCAACAGGCTGCGGTAATTTTGATGTCAATATTCGCGGCCAGAGCGGACATCGGCAGTCAAGTTTGTGATTGTTCAATCACAGGATCTGTTATTACTATACAGAAGAAGATTCAAGAGCTTCACCCATGAGCTCTATGGGCCCACTCATTCCAGTGCCTATCCAGAAGTTGATTGAGGCCATACTGGGAGTGGTCGTCTGATTCTGCGAGATCAATGTTGGAAGGAGCTGAGTGCTGAATACGTCGGTAGGTCTAGGTTAGGACCTCCGTCAAGAGTCCGACGAGTGTCATCCGATCCTGAGAGGATCCAACACTGAAACGTCTGGTGATTCTAGCCAGTGAAGCACTGGTGACATTCAACCTCAGTGTAAACCTTGGTGATTGCAAGGTAGTGAACTTTCAAGTTGAGTAAAGTGATCATTGATACCGGTCACCATGACCTGTGTTATATGCTTCTGGCCCGGCTGGGTTATGGGACACCATGTATCAGTTGATGCTTAAATAGTGTTTCTACATTGGTTACCTTTATGAAGCCAACATGTGGTCCAGTGACCTAGGACATTGATTACAACATTGGTGGGAACACCAGAGTGACATGTTTGTGAAGGTAGGGAGCTACCTCAGTCCAACGTGGTGAACTGTTGACAATGTTTAAGGTAGGGAGCTACCTCATGCCATCGTGGTGAACTGTTGACAGTGTATGCTAGGTTGTGATTACTACCCATTGATCAGGGTAGTTACATGATACTGTGTGAAGATCTATTTGTCCAAGGACATGGAAATAAGGTGAGGTGTTTAGTCACCTGATAGACTTTGCCAGTAACATTTTGTGTTCGTGTGGAGCAACTGCTCATTGGGTAGGTGATATATCAGTGTGGGGGTCACTTATGAGATAGAAGAGTGGCCAGGCTCTTGTGTAATTTGAGACGGTGCTACATGTACTTTTTCTGCAAGTGGGAGACCGCTAATGTTCTAGGGTCGGCCCAGACTTCATCAGGAGTGTGACGAGTGAAATAGTACGACAGCAAGGAAGGATCCTTGTTCATCGGTGCAGTGTCAGTCAGGCAGTGGTACTGCGCTTGATCAGCCCTTGATTGGTTCTCTGTGGGAAGAGGGAACTTTGGAGAGGCAGCAGACCTTGGAGTTCCGGTCCACTGGAGGAGCCTGGGTGAGTCGCTACCACGACTGGACAACCGCACGAGCTATCGTCCGTCTCCATGATGAAGAATCCTCATCTGCATATGTGCTCATGTACATAGTTCTTCTAGTCTGGCTTTCAGCCATCCTTCTCTGTTGTGGTTGACGTAGTTCAGAATTAAATTTTGTTCTCTTAGCTATGACTTTGTGCAGTGATATGACTGGTGTCTGGTCCGAGCCCCCTTGGGGTTTGGAACCCTAGGTGAGGGAGGGGAGGTTAAGCTGTCCCGGCTTGTGTGGGGCCTGGTAGATGTAGAGTGCTATTGAGGTGGTTGGAGCAAAGGCAGGGGATAGTATCTATCGTGGCAAACCAGACCAAGCCCCGGCGGTCATGTCACAAGATAGAGTGGGGGCTCGTCCGGGATAGGAGAAATCCTATTGTCGGAAGGGACGAACGAACCCTCAGTAAAGTAACCGATGGTCGAAACAAGATAGAGTGGTCACCTGTGGTCGAAACGATAGAGGTGAATGGGGAGCAGGTGGATATGTGACGAAATGGCTGCAGACATTCTGTAACCATTTTAGAATGGCTGAATGGACGTGAAATTGAAGAAGCGTGGTTCCAACAAGATGGTGCAACCAAACACACAGCTATGGCATCACTGCGTGTTTTGGAAGAAATTTTCGCACATCGAATAAGACAATGTGGAATTTGTCCCGCTCTTTCTCCACATCTAACTCCATTAGATTATTATCTATGGGGTTTCGGGAAAGGAAATGTTTACAAAAATAATGTACACACAATTAAGAACCTGAAAGAAGCAATGAAAATTACCATTCAAGATATAACAACAGACACGTTGCCGAAAGTATTTGACAATATGAAGATACATGTACAGTCATTCTCTTGAAGCCCATGGTGGACATTTCCAACACCTGTTATACTGTATTCGTCATTGGTACGATGCAATTCCCCACAACGGCGTTAGACCATAGCAGTGACTATTGAAACTATTTTAATGCATTTTTAGCAAATTGTTTGATAACATCAAGTACTTCATTTTTCAAATTTGTTCTACATGGATACCAGAAATACTAGTTGGAGGTTATAATATAAATAATATACCTATGCAGATGACACAGCATTGGTGGCAGATAAATCAACAGACCTACAATAATTGTTGGACATTGTAGTAACAGAGAGTGCAAGGAAAGGACTCTCCTTAAATATCAAGAAAACAGTAACAATGGTGATATCAAAGAAAATGGTGACACCAAAATGTGACATAGAAATAGAAGGAAAAGTTCTTAACCAAGTGGATAATTTTAGATACCTAGGGGCATTTATAACATCAGATGGAAGATGTATAACAGAGATTAAGAGAAGAATATGGCAGGCAAATGCCGCATTTCAGAAAATGAAGAGTATCTTATGGAATAAGTCACCATCAATGAATGTAAGAAAGAGAGTGCTGAAATGCTATGTAGAACCGGTTTTGCTGCATTGCAGTGAATCTTGGAATGTAAATGAACAAATTAAGAAGAAATTAGAAACAACAGAGATGTGGTTTCTGAGACGAATTTGCGAATTCCTTGGACTGCCAGAGTAACTAACAACGAATGTCTGAAACAGGTTAATGAAACTAGAACATTATATACAACAATAAGAAAGAGACAAACAGCTTTCTTCTGTCAAGTGATGAGAAGAGAGGCATTGGAAAATATCGTGACAGCTGGAAGGATCGAGGGGAACAGATGCAGAGGCAGACATAGAGAAATGATGATGGATGGATTGAGACGGTGGCATGGAGGAATATCAGCAGCAGAGTTGATCCAGAAAACCAAAAACCGACATCTGTGAAGAGCCTTGAACGTATGCGCCAGCTGGCAGGGCACTTGATGATGATGACAAAGTGTAATGAGACTTTACAAACACCCGGTATTTGTAAATATAATTTGTTTCTTTTCTTCGTTGCTCAATCTTTATGAAATGTCTAATTAGTCCGACTTCTTTCGTTTTTCTTAGATTTCGGATTGATCTCTGCGTATTCTTTTGTATTCATCTCGACTTTGTTTAATTATTTTTTTTTTAAATAAAATCTTCTAATGTCCATCAATTGTAGAACTTTGTCAGTCATTCAGTGTGTCTTCACTGCCTTCTTTATTTCTGGTTTCTTTTCAAGTTCTGTTGCATTCTCCTTCGCATTTGCCATTGTTCACCAATACTGCTAGTCTGTTTTATAGAACTATACATATCCGGTAATATAATGGTGAAGTTCTCATTTGCATAATCTAGTACAGGATTAGTGATTAGCAACTCGTTCTTCCCGTCAATAACATGGGTTAGTGATCTTTATTTCCTCGTTCTTCCCGTCAATAACATGGGTTAGTGATCTTTACTTCCTCGTTCTTCCCGTCAATAACATGGGTTGGTGATCTTTACTTCCTCGCTCTTCCCGTCAATAACATGGCTTAGTGATCTTTACTTCCTCGCTCTTCCCGTCAATAACATGGGTTGGTGATCTTTACTTCCTCGTTCTTCCCGTCAATAACATGGGTTAGTGATCTTTACTTCCTCGTTCTTCCCGTCAATAACATGGGTTAGTGATCTTTACTTCCTCGTTCTTCCCGTCAATAACATGGGTTGGTGATCTTTACTTCCTCGCTCTTCCCGTCAATAACATGGGTTAGTGATCTTTACTTCCTCGTTCTTCCCGTCAATAACATGGGTTAGTGATGTTTACTTCCCAAAACATTTTTGGTACCAGTTTTAGGCTGGGTCGACCTAGGAGGCCAGGTCAATTTAAAAATAAAACCTGCCCCGTTGTTGATTCGATTCATGCCGGAAGGTGACGTGCCTGGCCACGACACTAGTGCGGCACCATCATTAACATGCTGAATGGAAAAATGTTTGCAAATATTGACACACATGTCTAGGTATGGACAATGTCTGTACAGTAATGTTGTATTTACATCTGACCCCTGGCCGAACAGTATCTCAACGTTTGGCCTAAAACAAAACAGCTAAAATAAAACAGCAAATGTCAGTTCATGGACCGTTGTACTCAGACACTCTATCCATTATATCACATAATGTTGGATACATGAATAATTGACAGCGGCCATTCTTGTCATGTTTTCTTCCCCACCCTTTGTTCCAAAAGTTCTTGGATTCTAGAAGGTAAAAACAATTAGCATAAAGTGTTATGTTATGAGAAAACATTTGCTAAGAATTACCCATACACCCTCGGAATTGTTGATTGACTGACTTCTATTATATGCTTCAGTGGAAACTCGTCTTATTCTTGCTCGTTCGTTACCGTGAATAACATGGGTTAATAGTATAGTTGGGGATGGTATGCAGATGTTTTATTGAATGACTGGTGTAGGTTGGCTATCTATTGGTTGGTCACTAGTCGACCTTCATCTAAAGCTAGCATAACAGAATAACTGACTATAACAATTAATTACATTTAGTGTTCGTTAGTCAGGAGACTGCGTCCGATAGAATGGCTAGGAACACATACTGGGAGACATTAGAAATGTAACGCTGTACAGGACAGTTTCACGCGCAGTGTGTGTGTGTGTGTGTGTGTGTGTGTGTGTGAGAGAGAGAGAGAGAGAGAGAGAGAGAGAGAGAGAGAGAGAGAGAGAGAGAGAGAGAGAGGAGAGAGGGAAGAGAGAGATCGCGAGAAAGAGAGAGACAGGAGCTTAGAAAAAAAAAAGGTAGGAAATGACGAGATAGGACAAGAAATATTACTGATAGTTGCCATTTTCCTAAACAATGAGGTGCAGCCAGTTATGGCAGCAGACAACAACTCTATAAGCACTACTACACAGGCCACATCAACAGAAGACAACTGCCATTTACACTGAACGGATAACACGTAACCTAGCTTAACAGAACCATTTACACTGAGCGGATAACACGTAACCTAGCTTAACAGAACCATTTACACTGAGCGGATAACACGTAACCTAGCTTAACAGAACCATTTACACTGAGCGGATAACACGTAACCTAGCTTAACAGAACCATTTATACTGAGCGGATAACACGTAACCTAGCTTAACAGAACCATTTACACTGAACGGTGACATTTACACTGAAAAAGGTGACACCCAAATGAGAAATAGAGAAAGAGGGGAAAATTCTTCACAAAGTGGATAGTTTTATATACCTAGGGGCATTTATAATCTCAGATTGAAGATGCACAACAGAGATTAAGAGCAGAATAGGGAAGCAAAGGCTGCATTTCTGAAAATTAAGAGTATCGTATGCAATAAGTCACTATCATTGAATGTAAGAAAGAGAGTACTGAAGTGCTACATATAACCTATTTTTCTGTATGGATATGAATCTTGGAATGTAAATGAACAAATTATAAAGATCGTGGAAGCACCAGAAATGTTGTTTCTGAGACGAATGTTGCGAATTCCTTGGACTGCCAAAGTAACTAATAGCGACTGCCTGAAAGAGGCTAATGAAACTAGAATATTATATACAACAATCAGAAAGCGGCAAACAGCATTTTTTGATTACATGATGAGAAGAGAGGCATTGGAGAACATTTTGACAACTGGAAAGATCGAGGGGAAGAGAGGCAGAGGCAGACCAAGAGAAATGATGCTGGATGAATTGAGACGGTGGCATGGAGAAATATCAGCAGTGGAGTTGATAAAGAAAACCAAAGACAGAGATCTGTGGAGAGTTATGAACGCCTACGCCAGCCGGCACTCATACCATTTGATAAGAAACCAACGTAAGGCGATATGCTGCCAAATCGTCCACAACTGTGTTTCCAATGCAGTATTCGGGATTAAGAACCGTGTCCGTAACGCCTTCCTACTATAATACTGTAACCAGCACACAAAATCAAGAGTTAATAACTGTGTCAATACAACTTGTTTCCAACCCTTGAGATCTCACCAGATCTCACGTCGTTACGAGTGCAATTTCTCTCAGCTAAGATCCGTGCCTTCTACATACAGAATCAACTCTGTCGATAACGTGGCTTCCACTATTCACCATCTCTGAACTGTTCGCTACTTAACTGTCATGATTATGTCTGGACTGTTTAAATTTTTATTGACAAATTGTATCTCATCACCGAAGAATCAGAGATCGGGCTTGCCAGACGCCAAGCACAGCTGCTAGCCTCGAAGACAAACAGTGTTCTGGAAATGTGACGTAACTCACTCTGCACCAGACAGACATCGTGTGTGAGTCACTTACTCACAATGCCAGCAACACATGGCTAGTTTCACGCAGACAAATATAAGATAAGAAACGATCAATGATTGTATGGAAAGTTATGGAACAATCAATGATCGTATTTCAAGTTATGAAACAATCAAGGATAGTAAAACAAGTGATGAAACAATCAATGATTGTATGGTAAGTTATGAGATATTCAATAATCTAAGACAAGTTGCTCAGCATCGAATCAGTTGACAGAGTTACTGTTGGGTGTTCCTAGTCACAGACAGATCAACATATAAGTTGTCTGAGGTTATTAAGCAATTACTTCTCCGTAGAGCATAGATACAAATGACCAAGATGTTACCATTCTTATATATTATATACTTCCTTTCAAATAAGAATAAGAATATATATATATATATATATATATATATATATATATATATATATATATATATATATATATATATATATATATATATATATATATATGTGTGTGTGTGTGTGTGTGTTTGTGTTTGTGTGTGTGCGTATGTGTGTGTGTGAGAGAGTATGTGTGTGTGTGTGATGTGAGTGTGTGCGTGAGTTTGTGTGTGTATTGTGTGTGTGTGTGTTCAAAGGTATAGTGAATAGTTTACCAATGTATATTCATTCATTCATTCAGTAGCATGTCCTTTGCAGAACCTAGCTCCCATAACAACCTTCCGGAAAACCTCTCGATCATAAGCAAGATGTCCCGCGTCCGATACACCCATCTGGAGATCATCCGCCACATCCTGCACCCATCTTCTCTTTGGCCTTCCTCTTCCTCTCTTCCCAGTCATATACCACTCCATTATTGTTCTCTCCAAACTTTCGTGACGTTTCAAGTGACCAAAATATTTCAATTTTCTTTGTTTTATCGTCTTTAATAGCCAACCTTCTTCAATATTCAGCTCTTGAAGTATGGATGCATTTGTTCTTTTCTTTACCCAAGATATTCTTAGAACTCGTCTATAACATTTATATTCAAAGGCATTTATGCGCTGTTCAGCTTGTTTAGTAAGTGTCCAGGTCTCACAGGCGTATGTTGCAATGGGAAAGATGCATGCTCTTAAAAATCTAATTTTTGTAGTTCTGTCTGTCCCATTCCATAATTTATTCAGTTGCTTTAGTCTTTGAAGAGCAATTGATAATCGTCGTTTAATTTCTTTCATTGTGTCACCGTTGTTGGTAATCAATGACCCAAGATATTCAAAATTTTCCAACACCCACAATTGTTCCTCATTAACATATATTTCTTTCTCCATAGTGGTTTTATCTGTATGCATTATCTTTGTTTTTGCTAATGTTAAGATATAAGTTGTGATTTTCACTATTCAATTGGGTTGAGGCTATTAGGTTTTCTATACCAGTCTGTGTTGTGGATAGCAATACTGTATCATCAGCATACCGAATCTCTGGTATGTCATGACCACCGATATTTAGGGCATCATATAGCTCCCTGTTTATATCATCTCTTACATTTCTCATTATATTTTCGGCGTACAGGTTAAACAAATAGGGGGACAGCACACATCCCTGACGGACTCCTTGCTTGATGTCAAACCAATCTGATGTCTCGCCATCTATTCTAACCGCTGCTTGTTGGTCTAGATAGAGCATTCTTATGAGTTGTATTACATGTGGTGGAAAGCCCATATTCCTCATGATTTCCCAAAGTTTCTGATGTTGTACACAGTCAAATGCCTTTGAATAATCCACAAATCATGAGAATACGTTTACATTAAATTCTCTGCACTTCTCTATTATTATACGCATATTGAGAATGTGATCTCTTGTTCCTCTTCCTTGTCTAAATCCAGCTTGAACCACGTTAATTTCTTCTTCCATTTTCTTACGAAGTCTTTCCATTATGATTTTTAAATGATATTTACTTGCATGACTGATCAGGGCAACAGTTCTATAGTTGGTGCATAATTTCAGGTTGCCCTTTTTTGGTATTGGAATGAAGATAGTTCTCTTCCAATCTTTTGGCCATATACCATATTTCCATATCTTTTTACATAATGCGTGATAGATTTGTATGCTTTCTTCTCCTCCCGCTTTAATTAGCTCAGCTGGTATCTCATCACATCCAGGTGATTTACCATTCTTCAGGTTCTTTATTGCCCATGCAATTTCATCTAATGAGGGTTCAGGTTCTGTCTCTGCTGTCGTTAGCTCATGTATCTCATTCATATCCTCACTGTCACTCATATCATACATTCCACTGCAATACTCCTGCCATCTTTCTAGAATTTGTCTAGATTCTGTTAAGGTATTTCCCATCTTGTCACAGATAACATTCAATTGAGATTGAACATTTCTTGTCAATAACTTCATTTCTTTGAAAATTTCGTAATCTCTTCCAGTCTTATGATATTACTCTATTCTGGTACAGCAATCTTGTATATATTGATTTTTGTCCTTTCTTGTGTTCTTTCTTATTTCTCGAGTTAAAGATTTATATTTCATCCTGCTGTTATCGGATTCACCTCCTTTCTCTTTCAGTTCCCTTCGTTGTTTTATTAATTCTAACGTGTCTACTGTAATCCATGGCCTAAGTTGCTTTTTCTTAGTCGGAATTAAATCTTTGGCTGCAGTTATCAAGAAATCTATAGCTTGTACTGCCAGGTGTCATTTCCTCTTGTACAGACATCAAGACCCCAAAACGATTCTTATCTTCTACAGTGTATGCATCTGGTATTTTTGTGAGATCAAAACGAAGTGGCCTTGATCCTCGGATAAGCTTTTTGAGTTTAAATTTCAGATCTGCTTCTAATAACTGATGATCCGTATCACAACTAATGTATATGTATGGTAAATATTTTTCTTGTAAATGGTAAATGTCAGGATTTAGTCAGATATCACTGAGCTACCGTAATAACAGCAGACGGTACTACCTGCTTTCTGTTAGCGCCGAACGTTGGGCAGCGCTTACCAAACCCGACCCACGACATTATGCCAACGGCTTCGGGTGGAAGAGCGCAATTGGGAGGGTACAAACTTTATCCTGGTGCAAGGAAATGCAACCTAAAGACAAAATGTCATGGCAGTGCAGACCAGGCCCTATGCCTTGGTTGGCAGCTGGTCTAGGATCGAAGCTTCGACAGGCGGACAGTTATAGCATTGCTTTGCTGATTCGGCAGCTTCTGCAGCTTGTCTTGTCCCAGATGTATTGATGTTACTGTCAGCAACCCACTTGCGACAGGCATACACGGATTCTCTTCTTTTGCACTAAACGAAGTGACAACTCGTCTCGCTTACAAAAGGATACATGTTTATTCGGAGCAGATTATACAAAGGCTCCACGAGCGGAATACCACAACGGTATTACACATCTTAGAATGTGATGATGATAAGATGGGATGAGAGGATGACATAAATACTATAATCACTGAAGCTAAGCTAGACTATTGTAACTATTGTACTGTCCTTTATAACTACAAAGACTTCCTAGCGAAATACACGTCTGATTCCTACGCCGTCTCGGTCCTGTCTGAGCTCGCTGAGCGTGGCGTGTTCAGCCACTAGCAATTCAGCTCAGCGTGCAATGTTTGGTTTACGTGCTGGGCCTTGGGCTGTGCTGAGCACAGTTACCTGGTCCTCACCTCGTGAGCTAGGTTTCCCCGGTTCTTGGGTAACACCAGCTCAACCGCACTGGTTGCCCTTCTTAGTGACACAAGTGTGTCCCGTTATAGCTATTTATAGCGTTGGTGTCTCTCCTGTCTGGTCTCCTGTCCTATTACGTCACCTGTCCCCTAATAAGCTCTATGTTAGCTCTCTCAGAGCTTAGAGCTTCCTCTCAAGTCTTTGACAGGCTCTCGTTCCTCCCCTGTTGTGTTACAAACTTTTAAGTTGTGGGGGTAACACAAGTAATGTTACAAAAATTGGCTGTCTAATTTTGTCAAAGACTTGATTAGTTTTCTACTTCTCTTATGGGGATAGGACAAGATCTCTCATTTCCTTCGTCACACTCTTGTATTTCTTCACTTGGCTAATTGAGTAGCTCATTCCACTAGTACAGTTGGCTTTAAACTGTCATTATATTTACGAGAATTGTATGATCCGGAACCATGCCATATGGCCTGTCCTCCGATTGTCCAAAATTAACAACCCCAACAACTTGCCTCTATCAAGAGTGCAAAACATGGACAATAAAATGTTCATGCTCTCATATAATAATTGCCCCAACTCGTATGCGTGTTCTATGTGCAACTCTTCACCTTTTAGCTTCCGCTTGTGAAAGAATCTTTAAGTGTTACATTAAGGTATTTTTAGAGATATTATTGTGTCCCCTGTTGAAATAGTTATCGTTCTTTGAAAGTAATGGTGTATGCAAGATTATATGTTTGTTTTTCTGGTTGGTTGTGTGTTCTCTAATAAACTACAATGTACTTAACTAACTGACATGTGTATGCGTTTCTAATTTACGTGTGTGTATTATTTCGAGCGCCGTAAAGCGGTTTACTGTAGTCACAACTGAGTGTGTTATCTTAATTTATGTCTACAGTGCCGTTTTAAGATGCTCAAAATATGTTCCCTATGTTTAACACTAAAGTATGGCTACTACACACTTATAAAAATAGACAACACATTGGTTACACAGATTGACACAGACAAGTCAAAATAAGTCGTTTTAAGCGGTGAAAAAAAATTACCGCTACATCTCTCTCACTCTCCTAATTTAATTTATTTCTCTATATCATTCACGCATCTTTCGTTCTCCTTTTTCTATCATTCACACATCTTTTGTTCTCCTTTCTCCATCATTCACACATCTCTCGTTCTCCTTTCTCCATCATTCATCTATCATTCACGCATCTTTCGTTCTCCTTTCTCTATCATTCACACATCTCTCGTTCAACTTTCATTCAAAATTGGTTTTAAAATATTGGGTCGTCATTACAATCTGGTTCAAAAATAATAGCATGGCTGAACCAAAATTATATACATTAAATGTTCTGGCCGAATTTACATGAGTATTCGAGCCAAATGACTGTGCCGTCTTTATGCACTCGTCAATTATTTATACAAATATACATGATTGAAACGGATTAGTTAATCCAATCCTATTGTAAACACTGTTCTAACTAAACTATTATGAGTTGGTGCACTGTTCTAAATTTATCTAAGGGAAATAATCTAACTAATTAATTTCATCTAAGAAAAATGGGTTATTTACCTTAAAGTGCTTTAATGACGAAAATGATCTAAATTATTAAGTGATGGTGTTAATTTGTAAGTGATGTTTTAACTAACTTATCTAAGTAAATGAGTTTAAATGGTGATAAATTAAAGTACTATGATGTGGATGTTAACATAACTAGGTTCTTAACTAATTATAGGTAAATTATAAGCATGAAATGTCCTAAATACAGTTGTATGGTAAATCCTAAATAAACAATTCTAATATTTCTAGAAAATATGACGTTACATGCGACTGTTTATAAAAACATGTTATATACATATCACAAATCAATTTTAACTAACTACACTAACTAATTTACATCCCGGAGTGATGTTCAGGCCGTGTTCTCTGTAGAATGTCCTCGAAAAATACGTTCAGGTAGACACAGTCTGATTTATGCTCATGTCCTGGTTAATGTTCATACTAAAGGTATGCTACTGGTTGGTGTAGGTTCAACTCTCAACTTTCGATCCACTTAAGGGTTATGTAAGTGGTAGTGGTGTAGACAATTCACAAATGCGTCTGTTCATTCCACTAATGCTGACAAAGTTTATATTACATACATGTAAGCGACTGGCGATGGTAACGCACTTCACTGTTCACAATCACCACATAGGGCACTAAGTAATTACAGTGTCAATGTTTCTGGTGATGTACGGTCGCTCTCTTCTCCTATTTCAGGTATTTCAATACGAGAAGGTCTACTCAATGTATCAGCAAGAGAGTTTAAACTGCCCTTCAAATGTTTAATAGTAAAGGCATAATTTTGCAAAATCAAGGACCATCTGTAAATTCTGTTGTTCCGATGAACCCCTGTTTGCATTACCGTAAGAGGCGAATTATCGGTTTCGATAACAAACTCTGTACCCGCCAGGAATCGATGAAGTTTTCTAATACAATAAATCACGCTTAACGCTTCCAATTCAGATGCTGAGTATCTTGCCTCAGCCGGGCTGATCTTACGACTCACGTAGATTATTGGGTGAAACTTGCCTTCATAGAATTGGCCTAGGACTCCCGATATGGAAATGGAACTTGCGTCTGTACGGAGGAAATACGTAAGGTTGACGTTAGGCAAACGCAATATAGGTGGAACGCTAAATAAATGTTTCAATTTTGATAACGCACCAATTAACTTTGCATCCATCACATCAAGTTTTACAGATGCTTTTAATACATTGGAAAAAACACTGGTGATTTCAGCCAAATTTGGTATAAATTTGCTGTAATAATTGACCAGACCAAGTAAGCTACGGACCTGTTTCTTGGTCGTAGGCATAGTTAGATTGAGAATCTTGGTCACTATTTTATCATCAGTTCTCTAGTTGGCCTCTGGTGATAGTATGGCCTAAAAAATCAATTTCTTCCATTCCCAACTCCACTTTGGTGGGTTTCACTGTAAGACCAAATAATCGCAATCTATCAAAGACATGTCGCAGTTTCAGTAGGTGTGTTGTCCAGTCTGCTGTATGGATGCACATGTCATCAATATAAGTCGACGTATTAGTCACTCCGTGGAGAAGATCCCTAGTTAGTCGGACAAAAGTGGCTGGTGCATTACGAAGACCGAAAGGAAGAAAGCGCCACTCGTACAGGCCTAAAGTGTGGAGAAAGCTGTTAAAGGGATAGAGTCTAATTTCATCGGGACCTGCCAGTAACCTTTCGTGAGATCTAGTTTCGAAAAGATACGAGATGTTGACATGTCAAGGATTAAGTCGTCACAAGATGGAATAGGCTCTGCGTCAATCTTGGTCACGTTGTTTAAGCGCCGATAATCGACGCAGAGACGAATAGTCGAGTCCTTCTTTCTGACTAAGACTATAGGAAAAGAATATTCTGACTGAGATTTCTGAATTATTCCACTCGACTCAAGTTTTAACAATTCCTTGTCGAGATTTTCCCGGTAACTCAATGGGATGGAATAAGGTCAACATTTGATAGGTGTGCTATCAGTCAAAATTATAGAGTGTTCTATTCTGTCCGTCTTACCTGGGATGTCAGAGAAAATGTCCTTGTACTCAGTTACTAACTCTAACAGTTGTTGTCGTTCGTCGTCTGTCAGTTTGGGCTCTATCCGTATGCTATCAATCGTCCCTGTCGTGTCGACTGTCGGGACTGGTAGTTCTATTCCGTCGTCATCCGTCTGATTAAGTACTGTTGTTGTACTAGCTGTGTGGACTGTTTGCTGGCTAGGTGTGTTTGCGATGTCGTCATGATCTGTCGCCCTACCTAGTGTAGTTGTGTTGTGTACGTCTGTCGTCTGGTTAACTGGTGTAGGTGCACTCTGTTCGTCTGTCGGTAGTTCTTGTCGTGAGAAATAGGGTTTCAGCATGTTGATATGAAATATCTTTAATTTTCCCTTTATCGATATTTCATAGTCGACATCTGATATTTGTCGATCGACTTTGAATGGCCCTTGCCATGATGTTAGTAACAAATTACGTTTATCTGGTAGCAAAAGTAGCACCTTTTGATTGGGTTCAAGGTGTAGGGTTCTAGCCCTCTTGTTTGCATATTCGCGGTACATCTGACCTTTTCTCTCCAAAGATGCTTTAGCTATTTGGCACGCCTTCATTATTCTATTGCGTGTTTCCGTTACCATCTCATATGGTGTTAATGCTGTTGGATTCTCTACTGAGCTAGTAATCAGCTGATGGTAGATTGTTAGGGGTCCACGAGGGTTTGCCCCATAAACTAGTTCGAAAGGTGAGAAACCCGTACTTGAGTGCGGAATTTCTCGATGGGCAAATAGCACTGCTGGTAGGAGGATGTCCCAATCAGATGGGATCTCAGCTGTTACTTTCGCCAGCATATGTTTTAGATCCCCGTTAATTTTTTATATAATCCCGTTACTAGCAGGGTGATACGGTGTACAAAAATTCTGTTCTATACCTAGCAATTTTGTTAGGGCTTGCATCGCAGCCGAAATAAATTGGGTTCCTCGGTCGCTCAAAATGGTACGAGGAAAGCCAAATCTACAAAATAGATGTAAAAACACATTTGCTACATCTTAGGAGGTGATGTATTTTAATGGTACCGCTTCGATCCACCTTGTACAGAGATCCACGAGAGTTAGTATAAAACGGTTTCCTTTGCTCGACACCTGATTCAGGGGTCCAACAATATCTACCGCTACACTTTCAAATGGTCTAGAAGCCAAAATAGAACGCTGGACCTCGGCTGTTGCATGCTTCCCCTTTCTTACTAGATGTTGACAAATAGTACATGATCGGCAGAATAATTTAATGTCATTACAAAATTTAGGCCAGTAGAAATGTGCCAAAATTCTGGCTCTCGTTTTATCATAGGCTAAATGTCCAGCAAACGGTGACTCATGTGCAATATGTAGCACATTTTGTCGGTGTTTTACAGGTAACACCGTTTGCTGAATCTCATGGTTATTTGATGTATAATAACGCATGAGGATTCCGTTATGTACTTTAAAATACCACAATGCATTCTTAGTAACTTTCGCTCGCTCACCTAACAGTTTAAAATAAGGTGTGATAGTTTGATCGTTGGGTTGTGCTTCGATGAATTCTTGTCGAGTAGCACTGTTACTTGCACCGGTGGGTGTTAATAACTGTAACATTTCGTTCTGTAGGTCAGTGTAATGTGTTTCAGTATCTGACCGCGTTACAGCATTAGCCGTGTTTGTTTCTTTCCAGGCTAATATCTCTTCATCAGTACATTGTTTTAACGATGGTAAGCATCCCAAAATCAAAAAATCAGTACAGGGATTTTTAAGGATCGCGCACGTAAATGTGCCGGCAAGGAACCGGGTGTTTATTCGTACTTTCGCCAGTGGGTAGTTTTCTATGTTTCCAGAGAAAGTGCGGCATTTTACAAACTCACCCGTATAGTCATCTGGCTTAACTAGGTCTCTTTTGACCCCAAGTAGAGTGCTTCCGCTATCCAGTAAACAATGACATGGTTGTTCATTGACCAGTGCATCGTAGAACTGTAACTTGCCTCTGGAGTGATGCCGAACTAAATCGTCTTAACATTGATTTTCCTGGCCTGCAGGAGACTCACCTCGCTGAGGAAGGGTCAGTCAGGGAAAACATTTACATTTTTTTTATGGGTAGAGAGCAGCCAGAACAAAGGGTATCATGGTGTGGGCTTTGCAGTGAAGAATTCGCTACTGGGAATGATTGAAATTCCAGCTGGAGGTAATGAAAGACTATTATCCATGCGCTTGGCAACCTCTTGTGGTTTTGCCACCATTACCACTGCATATGCACCTACACTCACTTCCCCTGATGATATGAAGGATTCGTTCTATGAGGAGTTAGACTCTACGATCAAGGCTGTTCCAATATCTGACTACATTTATATGATCGGTGATTTGAATGCTCATGTGGGCAAGGACTCGAGTTCATGGCCAGTGTGCCTTGGAAAATACAACATCGGTCGCATTAATGAAAATTGTCAAAGGCTACTGTAGCATTGCACCATAAATGATCTATGTATTACAAACTCCTTTATTAAAACAAAACAGCTGCATAAGGTCACATGGAAACATCCAAGATCCGGCCATTGGCATCAGCTGGACTTCATCATCACACGGAGACAACATCTGAACCAAACATCATTAACTCGAAGTTATCACAGTGCTGACTGTGATACGGATAATTCTTTGGTTGTTGCAAGAGTTAGACTGAGACCAAAGAGAATCTACACAGCTAAACACAAATGTAGCCCCAGGATTAATATTATTAACACCCACGATCCTGATAAGTTCCAACAGCAACTTGAAGACGCTTTCACTGATACATAAGAAAATTTTACAGTAAGTGAAAAGTGAGGGAAAACTTAATGAAACTCTTTATAAAACAGCGATAGGGGTTTACGGCACTGTGGATCATAAGAGGCAGGATTGGTTTGCGGCAAACAGCCAGACGCTGCAGCCTTTGATTGATAAGAAAAAAGATAGCTCTCTTAAGAAAAAATGAAAGAACAACGCGTATCACTCTGAGTGAGCTGAAGCAAGCTTGGAAGGATTTGCAAAAGGCTGCCAGGCAGTGTGCAAATGACTATTGGTTCAAATTATGTGAGTCCATTCAAAATGCAAGTGATAAGGGAAACATCAGAAGCATGTATGATGGTATAAAGAAAGCATGTGGTCCAATGATCAAAAGAAGTGCACCATTGAAATCCTTGACTGGAGAAATTATCACTGATAAGAAACAGTAGATGGATAGATGGGATAGATGGAGCTTTACTTCAAGTGAGACAAAACTAGCGGATGATGCCCTCAACGCCATAGAGGCCCTACCAACTCTTGACCACCTGGATACACTTCCCACCATAACAGAAGTTAAGTGTGCTATAAATGAACTTGCATCTGGCAAGGCTCCAGGTAAGAATGGGATTCCAATAGAGGTTATCAGGAGTGGGAAAGACACACTCACTCAGCAGATCCACCAGCTAATAGAACTATGCTGGCGATAAGGACAAGTCCCACAGGATTTCAAAGATTCAAGTATCATAACACTGTTCAAGAACAAGGGCGACCGGAGTGACCTCAACAACTATAGGGGTGTCTCACTTCTGTGTATTATTGGGAAAGTATTTGCCAGAATTGTTCTGCGCAGACTTCAAGTCCAAGAAAGATCAAGGAAAGACCAGGTTGTGTGACGGTTTATTCCATGCTCAGTCTTCGTAGACCTAGATGGGTAGGACATGTTAGGAGGATGGATGATGGTAGAATACTAAAGGACATCTTTGTTAGTGAATTACAAATGGGTAAGATATCTCAGGGTCGGCCTCTACTATGATACAAAGATGTCTGTAAGCGGGACATGATTGATACAGGCATTGATAATACACATTGGGAGCACGTCGCCTGCTGAACGTGTTGCATGGAGGGCAAATATCAGAAATGGAATAAAGACAAAGGTGAAAATTATTGCGGATAAATCACACACCGAGCGCGTGAGACGTAAGATGGTGGAAATGACCATGTGTTCACATGCATCCACTGTGGACGAACATCTACAGCGCGCATTGGCCTTATCAGTCACATTCGCTACCGCCATAGGTTGTAGTTATTATACCTTTTTTGAAGCACAAACTATCGTCTGTCAAGACGGCGAGGTGGCAATGAAAATTGTAAAGTCACTACAAACCGGCGAGATTTCTATATTATTTGTTAATGCTGAATTAACTATAAATCTACATGATTATTATATTATCTGTGGAGGATGAGGTCATTATGAATACACCAAATTATTATATTGTTTGTGAAGGCACAATTTACTATAAATACACCAGATTATTATATTATGTAAGAAAGATTAATTCACTAAAAATACACAAGGTTATAATAGTATTTGTGAAGAATAAATTCACAATAGATACATCCTGTTAGCATTTTATCTGTGCTCGATTAAATCGCTATTAAAATCTTATAGCAAAGTGAAAGGTCAAGACACTCTCGACAATTTGCATGAGTTGGTTCAGATAGAAAAGATCTCAAGACAGTTTTTTTCCCCCGCATATCCTTTACAGGACACTGCAGTCAACATCAGCACTTTTCAGCTGCTGTTGAAGTCTTGGCAAGATTACGCTCAGTAGTTTGCCATTGCTTTGTGAGCGACTGGCTCATATACCCCCGTAGGTAACTAACGCGACGCGATCCGCTACCGAATCTCGCGCAGCTGCGTTACCCTCGTGAATATACGGGATTACGGAGAAAGTTGTTAATCCCTAGCCAGGGAAACTGGCCTCTCAAGAATGTAAGTAATAAATAGTGGGATCATATATGAAAAAGAACTTGCTGAAGATGAGTTTGACAAGAATGTGTTTTTTTCGCAATTTCACCAACCGTCCGTCCGTCCGTCCGTCCGTCCGTCCGTCCGTCCGTCTGTCTGTCTGTCTGTCTGTCTGTCTGTCTGTCTGTCTGTCTGTCTGTCTGTCTGTCTGTCTGTCTGTCTGTCTGTCTGTCGGTCGGTCGGTCGGTCGGTCGGTCGGTCTGTCTGTCTGTCTGTCTGTCTGTCTGTCTGTCTGTCTGTCTGTCTGTCTGTCTGTCTGTCTGTAAGGACTTAATAATAGATAAAACCAACACTGAAGATATATGGAAAGCAATTAATACCTTGACAAACAAACACAAGTCATCACAATCATTACCATCAAATCAGGTTACATGTGATCAATTGAGTAGGTTCTTTCAATCCGACATAAACCAATTGAAGATTGAATACCAGACTCTCATCATGACATATCTTTATTATCATCATTTTGTGAGAACAAATGCTATAGAGACATTCCATCTAATATACAGCTAATGAACGACCACTGAAGTATTTACTCATCTCTGTAACCTTAAAAAAAAATAAAAAATCCTCAGGACTAGATGGAATCAGTAATCGGATCCTTCGCTATGCTGCACTGGCTATCTGCGAGTCACTAACTTTTATATATAATCAATGTCTTACCAAAGATCACTTCCCATCAGCCTTTAAAATCCCTAAAGTGTATCCTTATTTAAAAAATGGGTTATTAGAAGATCGTCTCATGAGTAACTATAGGCCAATTTCCATATTATTCTCACTATCCAAACCACTAGACAAACACATTCACAAAACAACATTAGAACACTTAGTTCACCACAAACTAATAGTTGACAGTCAGTCAGAATTTCGGCCAAAATATTCTTGTCATACGGCCCTAACAAACATGACAGAAAACTAGCATCAAAATATTAACAACAATACTCTATGTTAAGCAGTGTTTATAGACTTTAGAAAAGCATTCGATATGATAGATCATACTATTCTAATTAAAACACTAGAAACAATTAAAGTAACCTTTAATATACTGACATTAATCAAATCATTTTTATTAGACAGAAAACAAGTAATATCACACAATAAATCTTTATCTCAAGCCATTACCATTTGGAGTACCTCAAGGGTCTATACTTGGCCATTTGTTATTTGCTATTTATATAAATAATCTTCCCTTACACCTTTCGTCGTCCTGCGATCTATTTGCAGACGATTGCACAGTATATACAAACGCAATTGATTGTAATATGCTAGAATCATCCTTACAACAGGATATAAATAGTGTAGTTAACTGGAGTCGTGCAAACCGCATGCAAATTAACATTTCTAAAACAAAATCTATGTTAATAGCAACCAGGCAAAGACTTCACAGTCTAAACTCGCAGAGAGCTCTTCAGCTGCACATTGGCAGCACGCCTATAGAAAGTGTAACCGAGCACAATGCACTGGGTCTCATCGTTGATCGAAATCTAACCTTTAGCTCCCATGTTCATGCTCTCGTTAAACAAATAGCCAAAAAGGTATATTAACTTGCCAAACTTAACAATTTCCTTGACGAAAACACAAGAAAGATATTCTATACTTCCCACATACAAACACATATTGATTATTGCTCGCAAACTGGGATGGATACTCCAAATGAATAACAAAACGCTTTTATTCACTCCAGAAATCAGCAGTGCGTTTAATTAATGGTGAAATGCTTACCGAAAATTATAACCTACATAAACGTCTTCAGTAACTGCCACTCCACAAACGCCTACTATTTAATAAGGCTAAACTAATTCACAAAATCCTATTTCAAAATGCGCCAAGCTACCTTTGGCCATTGTTTAAATATAACGCAAGACATAGCGAACGACTAAATATACTCCATGTCCCTAAACCTAGGATAGACTTATATAAAACAAGCTTAGCATACTCTGCCGCTTAGTTGTGGAACAATCTTCCACAAGAAATCAAAGACACCACCAATAATTATACATACATTCGCAAACTGTTTGAACACTACCTTAGTACAGACTACATGCCACCCATAAAAAACAAACAACAACAACAAAGACAATAATAAGGGTAAATTATCTCAAACGACAAACTAGCAAAAAAAAAAAAAAAAACATTCCTTCCTTAGGTATTTATAATGCCCATGTTAAATGTTTAACATGGACATTATAAATACCTAAGGAAGGAATGTTTTTTTTTCTTCCCCTCAGTGAGTCCTGTATTATTGGTTAATTATCATGCGTTTTAATGCTTACTGTTCTTTGCTGTCAAAGATTTGCTTCATTAGTGATGTTGAATGAAAGAATGCATGAGAGGAAAGAAAGAAGAAGGGCAGAATGTCAGACGGGCCTGCGTGCCCAATTCTTAACCCTTTGAAAATAAAGATTGTTCTTTCGTTCTATCTATCTATCTATCTATCTATCTATCTATCTATCTATCTATCTATCTATCTATCTATCTATCTATCTATCTATCTATCTGTCTGTCTGTCTATCTATCTATCTATCTATCTATCTATCTATCTATCTATCTATCTATCTATCTATCTATCTATCTATCTATCTATCTATATATCTATCTGCCTGCTGACTGTCTGTCTGTCTGTCTGTCTGTCTGTCTGTCTGTCTCTCTGTCTGTCTCTCTGTCTGTCTACTTACCTACCTACCTACCTACCTACCTACCTACCTATCTACCTACCTAACTACTTACCTACCTGCCTACCAATCTACCTACCTGCCTGCCTGCCTGCCTGCCTACCTACCTACCTGCGTGCCTGCCTGCCTATCTATCTATCTATCTATCTATCTATCTATCTATCTATCTATCTATCTATCTATCTATCTATCTATCTTTCCATCCATCCATCCATCCATCCGTCCATCCGTCCGCCCGACCGTCCGTCCGTCGTCCATCCATTCATCCGTCCGTCCGTCTGTCTGTCTGTCCGTCCGCACGCCAGCCCGCCCGGTGCCCGTCCATCCGTCCGTCTTTCTGCCTGCCTGTCTGCCTGCCTGCCTGTCTGTCTGTATGTGTGGATGGTGAGGGTGATTTTACGTAGGGTATTTGTGTGAAGATTTGTGTGTGGGTGAGGGATGTGTAAGTGGCTGGAGGCGTATGGGGGATGTGTGTGTGTATGGGTGGGGGATGTGTATATGGGTGTGTGTGTGTGTGTGTGTAAGAGGGGAGATGTTTGTGGGTGAGGGATGTGTGTAGGTGGGTAGGGGAGGTGTGGTTGAGTGTGGAATATGATGGTGGTTGAGGAATGTATGTGAGGGTGGGGGTTGTGTGTTTGGCTGGGTGGTTGGAGGATGTGAGTATGGTGGGATAGATTGGGGATGTATTTGTATGTGTTGATGTGTAGGTGGGGGTGTGCGGGTGTGAGTGGTTGAGGGATGAGTATGTGAATGGGGATGTGTGTATGGGTGGGGGATGTGTGTGTGGGTGAGGAGATGTGGGTGGGTGAGCGATGTGTGTGTTTGGTGCGTGCGGGATGTATGTGTGGGTGGGGGAATTGTGTGTGGGGGTTCATGGGTGGATGCAGGATGTGTGGTTTGGCAGGGATGTGTGTGTGTGGGTAGAGTAAATGTGTGGTTGGGGGATGTGTATTTGGCTGAGTGGTTGGGGTGGGTGGAGGATGTATTGGTGGGTGAGTGGATGTTGGGGGATGGGTGGGGATGTTGTATGTTGTTGGGGAGATTGTGTAGGTGGGGGATGTGTGGGTGGGGATGAGTGGGTAGGTGGGGGAATATATGTGTGCCTGGCGGTGTGTGGATGGTTGGGGGACGGGATATGCATGCATGGTGGGGAATGTGTGTGTATGTGTGTATGTGTGTGTATGTGTGTATGTGTGTGTGTGTGTGCGTGTGTGTGTGTGTGTGTGAGGGATGTGTGGTGAGTGGGGATATGTGTGTGTTTTGGATTTGTGGTAGGTGGGGGATGCGTCTTATTGTAATATGCATTGTTTATGTTTACAACATTCATTTGACAATGATATATTTTCTTTGTGAATGTGTCATGCACTATTGATGAAGATGAGTGATTGGAAGGGCCGAATGTAAGACGGGCCTGCGTGCACAATTTTAACTTTTTGAAGATAAAGATCAATCAATCAATCAATTTGTCTGTCTGTCTGTCTGTCTGTCTGTCTGTCTGTCTGTCTGTCTGTCTGTCTGTCTGTCGTTGTCGGCAGAGTTACTTATGTATGTAGAAGACATGGAGCTTAATTGAGAGAAGGTGCAGTTTAACCACGTTAGATCTCGTGAGGAGCAGGGGAGGTGGTAACTAAGGCGGAAATGTGGTGAAATACGTCATAGTTGACGACATACTTTTACTATATACAGCGCCTAGCACCACATTGAAAACGGACGTCATTTTTTCCGAAGGTATGTCACGGAAAATAACTAATGAATAACCAATCGACTGGTTTATTGCATATTCCTCCCAGTTTTTAAAGCGAATATTGTTTTTAATATTTTTTTTTTTCAATAATTATTTTTCAGTTGAAAATAAAAGATAGCGGTTATAAGTGGTCTTTAGTGGACGGGATTTAAAAATTACATTTCTACCTGAAACTTTCAAACTGGGCACAATGAAGATAAATGTAATTTTTAAATTTTGTTGTCAAAATTTATGTTTTAATTTTTTAAAATTATTTTACTGTTAAAATTTAAAATTTTTTTTTCATTTAATGATAGTGCCTTATTGCATAGGATACTTTTCATTTTCAGAAATACAGATTTTGTTTGCCCTATTATGTAATTAAGCTCTTCTGTGTACCTACCATCTGATGTTATAAATGACGCCATGTATATACAATGATCTACATGGTTAAGACTTTTCAGTTCTATCTTGATCTTTCTATTAGTGTTCTTAATGTATATCTTGCCGTTGAAAGTCGGTTACAATATGTGGTAGATGGTAAAGCAAGGGATCAGTCAGGCAGACGTGATTTTAAAAAAGGCCGACTTCATGAACAGAAACTGTTGGTTGGAGACTTGACGCTATTGCGGATGTGAAATGACGAAGTGAGATAGAGGTGGACAAAGTAAGAAATGTTATTTTAGCTAGACTTCGAGAAAACCCGTGTATTGTTAAGAGATGGAACAATGGAAGTTTGTGTAGCATACATTGTGGTATGGAAAGTTGAAGATGTCAGCCCTGGGAAATGGACCACTGATGACTAATACTCAGCTGATATCGAAATTATCCCAGGTGGAGCCATAGACTGCATTGCCATACATGTTGTTATGGCTGTTTCATTAGAAGCTTATGTACAGCGAAGGTTTGGAGTTCTTTGGTGCTGTGACATGGAAAAGTTGTGAAGCTATCTACGAAATACAGAGACACTTTGTTGTAAAAAAGAAAAACCAAGCGTGTGGAGCTATGCTGAGTAGTCTGTATAAGTGCTTCTTTAGCAAATACTCTGGAATGGTAAGTTGAAGCTTCCGGTAAAGTAAAAGGAGAAAGTGCTTGATGTTGCTGATTATGTAGTGTGAAATGCCTTTTCAGATAACAGTTTAAGCCACTCTTAACACAACTACAGAAGCTACATTTTCCCTAATTTGGGCAACCCATTTTCATAGTTTGGTCGACGTATTTCTTACCTTGCCATATCTATTTCTTTGTTTGGCCGACTGATTTTCCTACTTTTTTAAAAGTTGGTTTAAATATCTCTAATTCTGCCACGGAGTCTTCGTGGCGAGTGGTCAAGCCGTTTGACTCGGGCTCCGAAGGTTGTGGGTTCGATTCCGGGCCGCGTCCGGGCCGTGTGAAATTTTTCGGAGACTCCTGTGGGTCGTCGCTAGAGCTACGGAGTTCGTGCTTTGTGCGATGCTTTCTGCGCTGCGGAAAATAGACCGAGCCATATGGGATAAAACCCGGTGCAATGAAGTCGACCCTGTCGACTTTTAAGCGACTTTTTTTAATGCTGCCAAAATTTTTGTAACTTTGGCTAGTATATTTTCTTACTTGTTATGAGTTTGGTTAAAATATTTCTCTACTTTGCTAATATTTTTTTTCCCATATTGTAAAGACATTTTCCTTTTTTAATATGTTTGAGTGAGATATTTATAAATTTGGATGAAATATTTCTTTACGTGGCTGATATTTTTTTTTGCCCTTTGTTTAAGACGTTGTTTTTTTTTTTTTTACATTTTATGATTTGGACGAGACATTTATAAGTTTGTTTGAAAAATGTCGTTACTTGGCAGATATTTTGTTTTCGCATTTAGTTTACAAAGTTTCCTACATTTCATAAGTTTGGACGAGATATTTATAAGTTTGTTTGAAATATTTCTTTACGTGACCAATATCTTTTTCCCCATTTTTTTTTACTTTTTACAGGTTTGGACGAGATATTTATAAATTTGTTTGAAATATGTCTTTACTTGGCCGATATTTTATTTTCGTATTTGGTTGACAAAGTTTCCTACTTTTCTTAAGTTTGGACAAGATATATTTAAGTTTGGTCAAAATTTTAGTTGATTTGGCTAATATTTTCCCTAATTTTTATAAATTTGCCTGAGATGTTTCTTAACTTGGTCGACTTTTTTTCTTACATTATATAAGTTTGGTCGAGATATTTCTGTATTTGGCTAACATTGTTCCCATTTGGCTAACAAATGTTCCTACTTTTTATAAGATTGGATGAGATATTTATAAGTTTATTTGAAATATTTCTTTAGTTCTTCTTCTTCTTCTTCTTCTTCTTCTTCTTCTTCTTCTTCTTCTTCTTCTTCTTCTTCTTCTTATTCTTCTTTCTTTCGTTCTTCTCTCTTCTTCTTCTTCTTCTTCTTCTTTCTTCTGCTTCTTCTTCTTCTCTTCTTCTTCTTCTTCTTCCTTCTTCTTATTCTTCTTCTTTCTTCTTTTCTTCTTCCTTCTTCTTCTTCTTCTTCTCTTCTTCTTCTTCGTCTTCTTCTTTCTTTCTTCTTTATCATTCTTCTTCTTCTTTCTTACTCTTCTTTCTTCTTCTTCTTCTTCTTCTTCTTCTTCTTCTTCTTCTTCAGCGTTCTCGAGCCATTGAGGTTCTGTGCTGCAGATACAATCCGTCTCCATTGTTCTCTGGTTGACCTTCTCTTGCCAGTCGTTGATTCCAAGTATTTTATTATTTATTTATTTCTTTAGTTGGCCACTATTTATTCCCATTTGGCTAACAATTTATTTTTTTTTTTTACTTTGGTCAACATTTTTCTCACTTTGGTTAATAATTTTCTCTATTTGGTTAACATATTTCTTAATTTGGCCACTTTTTTCACTTTTCCATACATATTTCTTAGTTTGACCATTATTTTCCCTAATTTGGTTAACATCTTTCTTGTTTTGGTCATCGTTTTTTTTAATTTTTTTTAAATATTTTAATTTGGCTAACATACTATCTAAAGAGGTAATCAATTTTTCTCAATTTGGAAAACATTTTTCTTACTTTGCCATACATATTTCTTTGTGTCTGAGATCGATATGTCTTCCTGGAACAGTGATGCCCTGCAAGTGCAGGCATTACGAATAATGACACCAGTGCAGCCTGTACTCGTGAACGTTTATGCGCGAAATGGGAAGGTAGACGTGCGACAATGGCAGAGTTTGTTCGATATGGATGAAAGGCATATCATCTACTGTGGGGACTTCAATGCCAGAGGCAGTCAATGGGGGAATTGCATCACCAATAGACAGGGATAAGATCTGGAGGACGCCCTGGCATCTGCTGCCCTAGTCTGTCTGAATGATGGGAAGGTCACTAGAATAGCCACTCAACCAGGTGACTCTGACAGCGTCATTGACTTGGCTCTGGTGTCGCCCACCATCGCACCAAGGTGCCGGTGGAGCACACTGGGATACCACGATAGTGACCACTACCCTTGTGCCATCCTGATCAATGAAATACATGGCCATGAGTCAAAGAAACAAGACAAATGCCTTCCCGTACGACAACACTGGTCAAGACGCCATGAGCAAGATCAGAAGAAGAAAACTAACTTCCTCCCGCAGGAGACAAGAAAGATGGTTGCAGCCACCATGGTGGAATGGAGAGGTCGAGAAGGCATGGCTGGGAAAGAGGCAGGCTGTCAAAGACTGGCAAAAGGCCAGAAATGTTAACATGCCACAGGTTGAGTTGGCGAACCTGAAGACTGAGGTCCATAGGACGATGACTTTATTCAAATCCTGCGCCAAACAGGCCAAGGCCGAGAAAGGGACGAGTTCTGCAGGAAGGTGTGCGCCGAGCGATCTCTTAGGACATTCTGGCCCCTCCATAAGAGCATGAACGGTGCTGCACAACGTAGGGGTATTCCCAGACATTCAAGACACAGACCTCACATGGAAAAAGTCGGATGCGGATAAAGGTAAGGCCCTTCTTGCACGCTACATAGAACAGACTGACCAGAAAGACGAGCCCGCCAGACAGAGGACCACAACGACACTCTCTCAGTTGTGCGAGGGGGTCGGGACAGACGAAGAATGGATAATCACAGCTGAGATAATGCGTGCGATGCTCAAGAAATCACCTAACACCGCCCCAGGCCCAGACGGCATCCGATATGGTGACCTACTGGTGATATCAGATGATGACATGGAAGAACTGGCCAGAGAATTCAACACCAGTATCCAGAGGGGTCAGATCAAAGAAGAATGGCTACACAGCTACTTGCTGCCGCTGCCAAAACCGAACAAAGACCATTCCAAGATAAGCGGCCACAGAATCATTACGATGCAGAACACTGCTGGCAAGCTACTGGAGAAAATTGTAGCACACAGACTTGCTTTTGACTTGGAACAACTCGGCTGCTTCCCGCCCACACTTGGAGGATACAGACGTAACAAAGAGTCATGGCTGAATGCGGCGGTCTTTGCTCAAGATGTTTACGAAGGATTTCAGGTCAGAGAAGAGACATGTGCGGCCGCCATAGACTTAGAGGACGCATATAACAGAGTATCTTTCGAGCACTTGATGCAAACCCTCCTCAGACTGAAAGTGCACCCTCACCTTGTACGATGGATAGCTGCAGTTCTGCTCCAAAGGAAGGTGGTGCTAAGATGCGGGAGTTGGTCTTCTGAGCCGATAACGATATGTCCAGGATTGCCGCAGGGTTCACCACTGTCACCAGTACTATTCAACGTGTATACGGTGCCGATCACTGAACAACAGTTGGACGGGAGGGGTAGGACTCTGTCATTTGCTGACGACATTCTCGTGTATCGACAGGGTCGAGATAGACAGGCGGTTGCCAATGATATGCAGGGCGAACTAGATCGAATTTCCTCATGGTGTGCTGATGCCGATGCCCTTGTCAACCCTGCAAAGGCATCGGTTACATGGTTCTCCCTAAACAACCATATTGTGAAAACAGACCTGCCGGCAGTGAGGATGGATGGGAGTATTTTGAGTAGAACCCAATCGATGACATATCTTGGCGTGAGGCTTGATCGTAGCCTGTCCTTCAGAGACCATGTCGATTATGTCATAACGAAAGCTCGAAAAGGTTTGTCAGCAATGAGAGTCATGGCGACTGCCAATATCGAGCAAAGACTGCTAATATTTCTGTTCCAAGGACTGGTGCTTTCACGCGTCGAGTATGCCCTGGCCATCCTCACTGTCAGCCCTACACAGATTGGAAAACTTGACAAGATACAAAGCGAAGCCATGCGCATCATTTTGGGCTGCACGAGAGACACCAGCTGTGTAGCAATGAGATACCTCCTTGACTTCCCGACAATGGAACACAGGATCAAGATCTGGAGAGCTCGTGCATACTTAAAAATAAGTGCAGATGAGCAGCACCCTCTGCATGACGCTATATTCAGAGAAAAGGGTGACAGGCTAAAGAGGGGCAAATCATGGATGGGTCGGGCGGAAGATGTCGTCAGACAGGTCTGCAGTCTTACCAGTATCAACCCCGGCAAGGAATGGGTGCCGGTGCCTCCAGCTTTTAAGTGCACTTTCTCCTGCATTATCACACTCGACAGACGGTGCAGAGAGCAGAACCCTGCCGCTGTCAATGCAGAGGTCAACGCGCTCATCTATGAACACTCAGATAGCCCCGAAGTGCTCATCTATACAGATGGATCTGTTGTAAAGCAGCGGAGAAGTGCGTGGGCATTTACAGCCCGTTCAGCGGGCCGAACCGTTCAAGAATCCAGTGGTGCCCACTCTATGACCACGAGCAGCATGACGATGGAGGTGATGGCAGTTACACAGGCTTTCGTATGGCTGGAATCACAGCATTATACTAACGTATGTGTACTAAGTGATTCAATGAGCATGATTCAGAAGGTCGAAGCTGGATCTGTACGTAGACAGTGGACTGAGTCGCTGTGGAAGTCTGTTGTCCGTAAAGTCACCTTCATCTTCGTCCCGGGACATGCGGGAGTCGAGGGAAATGAACGAGCTGACAAACTGGCTGGTTCTGCACCCTCTGTAGATGGCCAGCCCATGGATCGTGCCGATGTTATTAACGTCCTCAAAGATATGGCGAGAACAGAGGACTTTGACGTCAGTGAATCCACATCGCTGTCCAGGATGAAAGACTTGGGAGTAAGAATCGGCACAGCCAGACGCGAGAGGTACATCGGGAAAACAAAGCGCCTCGTCAACCAACACAGAACTGGCACTATTAGCCACCGAGCGCTGATGCATATGCTGGGGGGGGGGGGGGGGGGGGAGGAGATCTGAGCACCTATGGACATGTCCGGAGTGCAATGAAGATACCCCAACTGATAACTGATTTCTTTGTTTAAACATCATGTTTCTCTATTTCATAATCATTTTTCTTACTTTGCAGTACATAGTGTTTGTGTTTGTTTAGTGGGTCTTTAGTGTTTGTTTCTGATCGGCCATAATTAGCATATAATTCTTGTATACACTATGTCCATTTTCTCTACAGTATCTATGTCCGTTAACAGTTTACATTCCTTTGTTTTCAAATATCTAGTTGCTTTATGCTTAATGCTTTCTAATGCCTGATGGTTCCTGTATCTCTTTGTACATAGATTTTAGGTCTTTTCCCCCCTTTGCTCTTCGAGCGCTTGTACTGAGTTGTTAGTCAGACTTCTTTCGATGTTGTACATTGTTGTTCTACTTCGCTATGTGTTCTATTATATTTATGTTGATTTCTAAATTGTTTTCTCCGAATGTCCATCAATTGTAGAATAATTTATTCGCCGTATATTTACTCTTTGTCGTAACCTTTGCCTCTCCTATCACATTAAGACGTATGTTGTGTTGATTCCTTTAGCATTTTGTGTACCTATTCTATACAGTAATGATGGATTTCTCACATATTTTCTGTTATGATTCAAGTGTCACAAAATCTCACTTGGTATTTCTTAGAGACCTCTTTAATTGTATCAGTTTTATTCTCAGTGACACGGTCACTATTGCAGTCTGCACGGTCTTAATTTTTATAGACCTGTTTCCAAATCGCTAGTTTATAAGTATGTAATCCATTTGATTCCGGGCCGTGACGTGCTATGATACAGAGAGGCGGCAGCATCAGGGGGCGGCATAAGCAGGGACGGCAAGGAGGGACGGCATTTCGAAGACTTGCATCAATAAAGGGCGGCATTTCGAAGACTTGCATCAATAAAGGGCGGCATTTCGAAGACTTGCAGCATACTGAGAAAATCTACCGCACGGCCCTGATTTGATTGTCTCTAACAAGCGATCGCTAAAAACACGTCGCACTTCCTCAATTATAACTCTGTTACCGCGAGCAACAATAATCATATGTGCTTACAACAGTAACCTTGGATAACCCTACCTCAAGCTCTGAAATCAACAAACCCAACAACCTCAAGCGTCTCGCTGTTTCCTCTTGCCGAGTCTCTACGGTGGGTCACATTGAAGAATTCCTGAACTCTATTCTCAGCCTATCCTCACATTTGTCGGTCATGAAACATGACAGGTACCAGGCACACCCTAAACATGCTGTAATCTATCCGACTACTCCGAACAAAATGTACCACCTTTTCCTGTAGATGTCCTTCCAAAAAAAACATGCACTCTTGAAACGAAAGGCGCGGCCCGGAATCGAACCCACAACCTTCGGAGCCCGAGAACAGACGGCTTGACCACTTCGCCACGGAAATTTCCCAGTTCTTTCTTCGGAGATCTAACACTTCTCAATCTTGTCAGTATTATATGTGTAAACGATAACACATGTTAGTGTTAGTTTATTTTCCTGTACGCGTATAATAAGTACATAGATGACAATGTGGTCATGACTGATATGAACAAGTCCATCAGTTTCTGTAATGGCTACAATCATTTAATCAAATTCACTTTCCAGATTTTACCCAAGACTTCCTTCCGTCCACCTTAGTATAAAAAATTCAGATTGCAGTCGCACTTTCTTCGTCTGCGATGACTATCTAACACCCAGTATTTTTACAGGACATCGCTGTCAATACCAGCATTTTACCGTTGATTTCTTGGCAAGATTACGCTCAGTAGTTTGCCATTGCTTTCTGGGCGGCCGGCTCACTTATCCCCTAAGTCACCAACGCGGCGAGAACCGCTACAAATTCTGACGCGCTGCGTTACCCTGCGTGGATAAACTGGATTACGGAGACAGTCGTTTAACGCTTAGTCCAGGGAGAAGGGCACCCAGGCATTGGTCCTCCCAAAAAATACCACACTATCCCAGATAGGAGCACACTTATCCTGACCTTTCACCCTCAAAACATTGTTCATTCCAAATCCACCTCAGCATCCTCCATTGGTGTCCAGACAATTGGGCGATCTGTCCGGTGTACCCAATGGTGTGCTGCAGGCATGACACCAGTCTGGAGGACATATGTGCTAGAACAGTGGTTCTCAGCCGGTGGGGAATTCCCCCCCCCCCCAGGGGCGAATTTTAGGGTTTCCAGGGGGGGGGGGGGAATTAAGATTATTTCAAGATCACATTAATACAAGAACCAGTTACTTGATATTGTTTTTCCCACTAAATTTTACGGTTCTGTACTTCTCGCCCTAACGAAATTCGTTTTATAACGTAAGTAGACCCGCAAATCACGTTTTATGTAGATGTCTAGACTTGTTCTAGTATGTGTTATTAAATTTAGCTTCCAATTTTATGTATACTGTGTAAGGTGGGGGGGGGGGGGGAGGGGATTTATACTGAGGAAATTCGAAAATGGGGGGGGGGGGGAGGATGACGTTCTGGACATATGGTAAAGGGGGGCATGGGCCAAAAAAGGTTGAGAACCACTGTGCTAGAAGCAGGCTTGTTCGTCATTTGGACGTGACAGGTTCGAACCCCGGTAGGTAACTCATTTATATTCAAAAACACCAATAAAAGCTGGCTTTCAATGTCATCATCGTCATCATCATCTTCCATTTTTGCCGTCAAGCGTCGTGGGGAGGAATAATTGTCTCTACGGCGCCAGATGGGTGGCCTTGGGGAGTGTCATTCGGTGTGAATGTACAATGTCTTTGATGTCGTCAATCCATTTTCTTCTTGGGCGTCCTCTTGCTCTCGTAGCAGATGATCTTTGATGTAAGGCCAGTGATGGTAGTTGTTGGTGTTGCATTCTAACAAGATGGCCAAAACACTTGTTCTTCTGTCTTTCAATAAACCAGGCACAAGATGTTGATCCCACTGTTTGCTGATAACAACATTTCTTCCTCAGTCTCGGATTGCTAAGTTAACAGCTCTCCTCAGGCATCTCATCTCACAGATGTTGCTTTTGTGAACGTATGATTTGGATAATATCCAAGTTTGAGATTTGTAGCATATGGTTGGTGTGGATATCCTGTTTATTGTCTTTCGTTTTGCGGACAAGGGTATATTTGGATGTTTCAGTATGTTTGACAGTTGATATGTAAGTGCACTTGCTTTTTGACATCTGATTTCGATTTCTCTGTCCAATCTGCCATCTTCTGTGATCATACTTCCACGATATTTGAGTTCTTTAACCTGATTCAAAGAGGTGCTATTAAACTGTATTGTCATTCCGTGTGATTGTACAGTGTCTTTGATGTCGCCAATCCACTTGTTTCTAGGGCGTCCTCTTGCTCTCGTAGCAGATGATCTTTGATATAGGGCCAGTGATTGTACCTTTGACTCTCTGAAAATCTCAATAAAAGCTTATGGAATTAATCAAGACACCTGGGACACTGCTGCCAAAGACCGAAATTCGTGGCGTACATCATTACGCAAGGGTGCAGTCACATGTGAAGCAACCAGGACTGCAAGAGCTGTGACGAAAATTCATTCATTCATTCAGTAGCATGTCCTTTGCAGAACCTCGCTCCCATAACAACCTTCCGGAAAACCTCTCGATCATAAGCAAGATGTCCCGCTTCCAATACACACATCTAGAGATCATCCGCCACATCCTGCACCCATCTTCTCTTTGGCCTTCCTCTTCCTCTCTTCCCAGGCATATACCCCTCCATTATTGTTCTCTCCAAACTTTCGTGACGTTTCAAGTGACCAAAATATTTCAATTTTCTTTGTTTTATAGTCTTTAATAGCCAACCTTCTTCAATATTTATATATTGAAGTTTTGATGCACTTGTTCTTTTCTTTATCCAAGATATTCTTAGAACTCGTCTATAACATTTATATTCAAAGGCATTTATGCGCTGTTTAGCTTGTTTAGTAAGTGTCCAGGTCTCATAGGCGTATGTTGCAACTGATTCACTGCCAAACAAATAAGTGGGTTTGAAATAAACAAAAATTTATGGCAGAAAATAGGAAGGTGTTTCACGATAATGATGTAAAAATAGTTAAATTTATAGCAAATATATTGTATTTAAAAAAAAAAAAAACAATTTTGTTGCGTATCCCTTACAGTGTTGGTGTTGCAGTCAACACCAACACTTTTCAGCTGCTGTTGATGTACTAGGCAAGTGTTACGTTTAGTAGTTTGCCATTGCTTTCTGAACGACCGGCTCCCATACCAGCACGTTATAACACAACGAAACACGGTCTGCTGCACAAATCGGTCGCAGCTGAGCTTCGAACGCCAGGTACCCGGTTCACGAACCGCGTTCGCAAGCCTTTAGCCACGGAGCCGGCTATATATATTGTATTATATATCACCAAAATAAAAGAGATCGCACAAGGAACATGACAGTGTTAATAATTATGTGAGATGTTAGAAATATTATAAGGATAACGATATGTTTTGTAACAACAATTTAAATAAAAGGGGTGAAAATTATTGAAAATTTAGACTTACCAAGGCGTTACTTCTTACCCTTTGAAGATAATCCTGTTGCATTTACTGACTAATGACAAACGCACAACTTTTTTCACCAATATCACAAGAACTGCTCCATAACACCAATAAAACACAATTAAAACATCATATTTGGAAGCATAGGTGTGTGACAGAGATATGTAATGTCTCCAGATCTTGTTTCCCTATACTGTGAAAATATTTTAAGAAATTTCGAAAATATGAGAAGAATCATCATTGGGGGACGTAACATCAATAACATTAGATATGCAGATGATACAGTATTATTGCAGACAATGAGTAACAACATTTAGCAGATGCGGTTGTTGCACACAGTGAACAACTAGGTTGGAATTAAATTGTAAGAATGATTGATTGATTGATTTAGGAACCGACATCACAGCATTCGGGACATTCCCATAAGCGCTCCGTCCCCATCCTCAGCAGCCATCTATTCCAACACTAATAGTTCCAGTAGCAATCTGATTATATGTCCGTCTCGCCTTTCCTCTGAGCGTCGATCGTCGGCCAGATCCCCTCGTCACACCTCGCTGTCTCATTCTTACCAGACTATGGTGATCCATTTGCTCCTCCGAGGTGTACACGTGCTCACACAAGGCCGCAACCACGTCTGTCTTATCATGCATCAATACTCCACCAAGTTTTGCCGAGCCAACCAATCTTTCCGCCTGTTCATTCCCCAGCACACCGGCATGCCCCGGAGAAAAGATCCAGTTGATGCTTGCTACCCGTGACCTCCGAAGCGAAGCAAGCCACTCTGCACGAAGCTTGCCTGTTCTCACCCTCCTCAGCATGCTTTTTGAGTCAGTTACAATCACAATGTGTGTATGTGTCGTGTTCTCTATCCAGCGGAGAGCTGCACTGACCGCCTCCACCTCCATTCTTAAGCTAGATGTTGTGTCATCATACGCCAGGCTCTCCTGCACTAAACGCCGACCATTAGCTTTTGCTAAGAACCCCCAGGCACTTCTCCTACCTCTCAACACCGAACCATCCGTGTAGATAATCACATCACCCGGGCGAGAATTTTCATGAATTAGTTGCTGAATTTTCACTTCCGTGGCCCCTCTGGCCACTCCCTGCACTCCCGGCTCAATGTGATTATAACTCTGCACAAGTCTGACTGCTCGGCTGGCACTCTGACCCACTCCTCTCCTCGCCTGACGTTCTCCAAGATACACACCTGTCTGATCGTATCCTCCGCCTGAGCCATCCATGATTTCCCTCTTATCAGTCTCTGACCCTTAACTACGTCCAGCGCCCCATGCAACGGGTGATCTGTGTCTGCAGCTACTCTGAGGTATGCCTTCGCCTGCATCACCTTGTGCCTACCAGCAACAGTAGGCAGCCCAAGGATGTAACGCATACACACCACTGGAGTGTCTCTGGTGAATCCCAGAATGAACCGCATATTGTAAGAAGACACATATTATGGTAGGCACCAAGAAGAACGAAATACCACAATGCAATATACAAATAAATGGAAATATAATTATCTCGGAACATTCATAGCAAATGATAGGAGATACCTTGAATAGATTAGAGCAAAAAGCGCCTTGGCGAAAGTAGCCTTTTCCAAGATAGAAAACATACTGACCAATAAAAAGATGTCATTTGCAGCGAGAAATAGGTTTTTGAAGTGCTCCATAGAATCCGACCAATCATTTCTCTTCTTTAAATGTTTTTGAATATTCTGGACACAGCATTACTATCCGATGTGTTTGTGTGTTTGTTATTTGACCTATGCTGGTTTAATATAAAATTATGAGACCTATGTGCTATCTCAATGGTTTAATACGAATTCTAGTCCGTATTCCGTAGTTGTAGGTTCATCTGTATGATAGGCCTGGCTAATGAAGACACTCTTGTTAGAGTGTCTAGTCGGTCATGCGTCGAAGTACATTTGTCACTGCTAGCGAGGCGCCGTCGTCATTTGGAGGTGACAGGTTCGAATCCCGGTCGGTAACTATAGCTTTCAAATTTTATGTTGTCTAGTGCGTCCTTTAATCTCTACTGTTTTCTTCTCCTTCTGTGAGCGCCAAACAATACCATGTGTGTTTATTAGTGAACTGTCTTGTATGGATGTGAAGCGTGGACAACGAGCAGACAAGCTGAAAAACATCTGATGGCTGTGGGAATGTGGTTTCTGAGGACAATGGAAAGAATTAAAATGGATAGACAGAAAAACCAATGAGCAGGACCTACAAGAAACAAATGAAAATCGTACACTGATTAGAGAAATTAGACATAGACAGTCACAATATTTTTGGACACGTTATGAGAAGAACAAATTGGAGAACTTGATGACAACTGACAAGATTGAGGGGAAAAGAACAAGGGGAAGGCATAGAAGTAAATACTTGGATGATATGGCCACATTGTATGGTCAAGACAAGTCCACAGAGCTGACCCACGACTCTGGTGGTCATGTGCGATAGCGAAACATGACCACCCACGCTTATCGGCATGGCACATGAAGATGATGACAGCTCCCACAGCAGATCGGACAAGAGATTACCTTTTAAAACTAATGTAAAATTTTCACAAAGAAAAGTGCGCCTTTGTCTATTCTGGTGAAATCGTACATATTCCAATTTTGTATTTGTTTATGTTATGTCTGCGAGTATATCTATTTAGCTCAGCGTAATGCACGGAGAACACCAAAACAACTGCAGTCTCGGTGGCTCTTTAGCTGAAACCACTTTTGTGGCTTCTCTTTCATTATGTAGCCAGATAAATCGTGCATAACAATAATGAAGTAAATAATGCTGCATAAACACACATAGCAATGGCTTTTACAGCGAAAATCATGGAACGCGAGTCTGTTTTTGTAACAACATGTAGTATAAGCCTCTATTTGATGAATGTTGAATGTTTGGGTAGTCATCCCGGCATTTGTTGGCTGTTTGTGATTTCTTGGTAAGTTTGGGCTGAGTAGGAAATAATAGCCGTTACTTCTCTTCTCTATTATTATTATTGCACCCAGTAGTTTACAATAGCTGTCTGAATCATCATACCATTGTATGAAATCCAATGTAAGGCGGTCTGTTTCCATCAATCAAACAACAATATTTGTATAAATTTATTTCAGTGCATGAAATGCGGTCCCAGTGGCCTCGGACAATGTGTAGGACCTAGTGTTTGCTGCAGTCCACATTTTGGATGTCACATGAACACGGAAGACAGTCATGTTTGTCAGCAAGAAAACAAGAACACAGCACCATGCACGATCTCTGGTCAGGTCTGTGGAGCATCGAGACACTAGGCCACTGTGTGGCAGATGGAGTTTGTTGTAATTCTGGTAATATTTAGCGTTGTCTTGTGTGCGTTTGTGTGTGTGTGTGTGTGTGTGAGAGAAGAGAGAGAGAGAGAGAGAGAGAGAGAGAGAGAGAGAGAGAGAGAGAGAGAGAGTGTGTGTGTGTGTCTTCTTCTTCTTCTTCTTCTTCTTCTTCTTCTTCTTCTTCTTCTTCTTCTTCTTCTTCTTCTTCTTCTTCTTCTTCTTCTTCTTCTTCTTCTTCTTCTTCTTCTTCTTCTTCTCTTCTTTCTCTTCCTCCTCCTCCTCCTCAGTGGAGATCCATCTCAGTATTCCCGTTTTTCTGTGCTCTGTGACGGTATATTTAGCCAGTCACTCCCCCTACACGTGAATTAGTTTCAGTTCCAGCAGCTGGCGTCATATGGCCAGCAAATGTTTGTTGATTCTTCATAATCAATGACCCAAGATATTCGAAATGTTCCATCACCTTCAAATGTTCCTCATAATCATATATTTCTTTCTCTATAGTAGTTTTATCTGTATGCATTATCTTTGTTTCTGCTATGTTAAGATATAAGTTGTGCTTTTTACTATTCTTTTGGTTTGAGGTTATAAGGTTTTCTATGCCATTCTGTGATGTGGATAGCTATATTGTATCATCAGCATATCGAATCTGTGGTACTTCATGACCACCGATATTATAGGGCATCATATTGCTCTCTGACATTTATCATTATATTTTATTTTTTGCACTCGCTCGCTTTGCCCTCAAGCGTAGTCCATACACACTACTTCTAATAGTGCTTTACTGAATTTTGCGTGTGGGTTAGCTTTCCCTATTAACAGTGTCTCTCGCCATCAGGCAAACCCATTCCGACTTCTGAGGTACTTGTAATTTATGTCCTCAAGTCAAGAACGATAGGTCATTTTAGTCCAATTGTCTGGTGTAGAGGTTGAACCCCTAACATCGGCATCAGCACACCGGATGTTTAATAACACGCGTTCTTATCAATTCGGCCATGCTGACCTACATTTATCATTATATTTTCGACGTACGGGTTAAACAAATAAGGGGAAAGCATTCCCTAGCTTCTAACCTAATCCCTTTATTTGGTATTGGAATAAACCCAGGTGAATAGAGTAAGTTAAGTGTAGAAGAAGATAATGAGATATGGCCAAACATCAGGAGCTATTCTCAAGTAACCCTCCACTCTAACATCCACAGATACGGGAATGGAAAGACATTAGTCAGCCAATCTCAGCAGTATTATTGGCTCACACAAAGAATAGCATAGGCATGTTACATAATAACAACAGATTGGAGATTAGTTGAACATTTGAAAGACTCGTGAGCCAGAGACGTCTGGTGATCCGATATAATTACCTTCTCTTTCGTCATCATCATCATCACCATCATCATCTTCCACTTCTGCCGTCAAGCGTCGTGGGGTGGAATAATTTGCGTTCCAGCGCCCGGTGGACAGCACTGGATAGTGTCATTCCGTGTGGTTGTACAATGGTCTCTGATGTCGTCAATCCATTTTCTTCTTGGACGTCCTCGTGGTCTCGTCGCAGATGATCTTTGATGTAAGGCCAGTGATGGTAGTTGCTGATGTTGCATTCTAACGACATGGCCAAACCACTTGATCTTCTGTCTTTCAATAAATGTGGCACAAGGTGTTGATCCCACAGTCTGTCTGATAGTAGCATTTCTTACTCGATCTCGGATTGTTAAGTTGGCAGCTCTCCTCAGGCATCTCATTTCGCAGGTGTTGATTTTGCGAAGGTGTAATTTGGATAAAGTCCAGGTTTGAGATTGGTAGCATAGGGTTGGTGTGAATATGCTGTTTATTATCTGTCGTTTTGCGGACATGGGTATGTTTGGATGTTTCAGTAAGGGTGATAGTTGACATGTAAGTGCACTAGCTTTTTGACATCTGATTTCAATTTCTCTGCCCAATCTGCCATCTTCTGTGATCATACTTCCAAGGTATTTGAATTCTTTAACCTTTTTCAGAGGTGTGTTATTTATCTGTATACTTAGTGGGCCTGGCGATCTGCTAACTTGCATTACTTCGGTTTTGGCTGTGTTTATACTCATATTGTATCTGCTGCAGGTTGAACTCAGATTAGTAATATGATTTTGTAGTCTGCCTCTCATCGCTGTAAAACAGGCACTGATCGTCTGCAAATAGAAGTTCATTTATTCCCTGTGGGTCAGTTGTTTCATCTGGAAGTAAAGAGTTCTAAATTTTCTGAATCTGTTCTGTCGAGACTTGCTTCTTTGGAAATTCTGTCCATGTAGATATTGAATAGCAGGGGAGAGAGCACACATCCCTGCCTCTCGCGAAAACCACTGAAGTTAACGATCAAATGATACAAATAACAGAGACAGTCTGATTCATAGTTGCAAGTTGTTTGTTACTCGTGGCGGTGAGATCAAACGGTACAGCCGTCCTTGAGAATTCCCTGGGAGACGGAAAATATGACGAGGTTATTTTGCCGACTCGCAGGATAAAAGAGAGACGGGTGCTGTAGTTGAGATAAGGGAGACAATAATTCTTGTGATGTTAGGGAAATGGATAGTCTGCCCTTGGGACCATCTGGTGTTGACATCAAAAGACGTCACTAGAACAATCCAAGACTGTTTGAAAAACCTAACTTGTTGCAGCGATTGTAAGCAAGAGAGTTGGCCTAGACAGACGGTGTTTCAGCTAGCTCTGTATGAATTTGGAAAACATCTACCGTGTTCGGGATTAATTAAATTTAATATACACGTGCCTGTCATGGCAAAATTTAGATGTGATTCAGGAGTAAAGCAGTGTTACATAAGGTACTCCATAGATTTTATTTAGGTATAATTAATGTAGGATAGACTGGTGATAGTTAGAGTTTAGGACTTAAACGTAGTGTGTTGCGTTGTGGTTAGGCAGTAAAAGAGTGTCGGCGACTGTAGGCAGCTGCATTGTAAAAACTAGCTAGGGTGATATGGTAATTAGCTCTGCAAGTGAGAATAGTGTAGTTGGGTGATATTTGGAGAGATTGAGAATGGGTTGGGAGATAGGGGAAATGTCCAATGGTAGGATCTTCCAGTGGGGTGCCTACTGGGGTTCTGCACTCTGTCTATTGGTTTTTCCTTGTCTTATCCTAATTCGGACCAAGGTGATGAGCTCCTCTGCTCCATGACAGAGTTTAGTTAGCTGATAAATATCTGAGCGAGGCCGTAGGCCTACACTCAGCTAGTAAGGTCAGTGACTAGTGCTCTCACCAGGTGTGTTATTTCTCTAACAGGTTCCCCGCCAGTTACGAGGAAGTTCTACACTGGTTTTGATGAAGTTCTACTCCGGGTAGGAAGAACACGAGATGAACAGTCAATGTCTTAATAAGATGAATAACTTCAGAGAAGAAAGTTTATACAATAGTGTTTATGCTGGGCTCATGATCAGGAGGGTCCACCAGAACATGGCTCAGTTGAGCAAACCATATAAACGATTCCTGTGTGATAGAGTTCACCTAGGATGGGTGATGTTCGTTTTTACACCACATATCAAATGAACACTAGGGATTAAAAAGGAACACTAAACGTAGCATTCACATAGAGTTGTAGATTCCAGTGAAATATTACAAGGGACATTGTGTTTGTGATAATCTAGACAATAGATAGAATCAAGTGTGTTACCAATAACAGTGATACCTATTTTCACAGTACAGGGATTGGTACATTTAAGAACTATAGGGACTTATAGTATGCAGTGTGTAACCGATCCATGATCAGTGTTAAACTATAGACTGTATCTATTTCGGATGATCATGTATATGGATTACCAAGTAGCTACCAGAGAAAGTCAGTGACTGGCAGGAGAGACACATCGCTCGGTGAGGTCTTTATGTGCTAAGCTAACGTGCTGTGGTGTACCCTTGCTAGGATGATCTGACTTGGCTCCTAATCTGCTGGTCCGATTCTACACACATTATAGTATACGACACACATTCTTCGCATACACTTCTCACATACATTACACTTTTCTTTTAATAAATTAATGGTTATTAATTTTTGGAAGCTAGAGTTGTTGAGTATGTTGTGTTGGGGAAGAATGAGAGGGGGCATGATCCAGTGATGATAGAGAGAGAGAACGAGGTGTCCATAAACTGAGGGAGTGTGGTGGACGGAATCTAGTGGATTCTCCAGGATAATGATAAGGGGTTAAAATATAATGTGGGTGTTGATTCCCCTCACTCCAGGGACGACACTAAAGGTAATACACGACATTATTGGGGCCTCGTAAACGGAATCTTTGGACAGCGGGATCTCTTGTAAGCGGGATCTCTTGTAAACGGGATCTTTGGACAGCGGGATCTCCCGACAGGGGGATCTTTTGACACGGGATTTCTCGACACGGGATCTTTAGTTACAGGACGGAGATATCATATTAGTGAGGATCCAGCTAGGGTGAATGTGGATAGGGGTTAAGACACATATCTTGCCTGTTCACACTTCACACGTCTACTTAGGTCTGTGGTCCTAATTCTACTCTTGTCACTGAGTGATTGTGTTGTGTTGTGCTATGTGGTGTTAAATATATAGATACATTTTAATTAGTAAATATCTATATATTTGTTTTGGAGATAATTTGCACGTAACCTGCTGACTTACCTCTCTGAAATATGGCCACTACTAAACTAACTATGGCAGAACTAAGGGCACAGGGGGAAGAAATGGGTTTGTCGGGTTCTGCACTAACAGATTACATACAAGGAGGTGGAGAGGAGATTTCGTCAAGCAGAAAGGGAAGATCGGAAGGCCGAGCTGGAATTGAGGAAGATGGAGTTAGAAACTAAGAGGATAGAAGCTGAGCAGGCAGCCAAGAAACTTGAAGCTAAGCAGGCAGCTAAGAAACTTGAAGTTGAGCAAGCTGCTAAACAACTGGAAGCTAAGCAAGCTGCAAATAATCTTGAAGCGGAGCAAGCTGCTAGGAGTTGGGCAGCTGAACAAGAAGCTCAGAAAAGGGAGCACGAGTACCGAATGCGGGAACTCGAGCTTAAGAGACAATCTAGTGTGGAAACTGAGGGAGCAGTGGGAGGCTCCTCCATCCCAGGCTCAACCCCAGTAGGTGGACATAGTTACCATGCTATGAAGTTCCCTCTAGCGGTCTACGAAGAAGACAAAGAGAAGATTGACCAGTACCTACAACGCTTCGAGGCCATGTCTGTTGCTATGGGTCTGGATCGTGACAAATGGTGTCTTAAGCTGTTCCAGGAATTACGCGGGACCGGCTACGAGGTTTATTCTCGCCTGCCACCCGGACATGAGAACAATTACGACGAGTTGAAAACGGCTCTGCTGAAACGTTTCGAGGTTACGTCACATACCTACCGGAAAAAATTTCGAGCAGCGAAACGAGAACCGGGAGAGTTGTTTGCCGCCTACAGTCTGCGTCTGAAATCCTATCTCCATAAGTGGATGGATTCGGCTGGATTCGCGCATGACTATGAGAGTCTGGAAGAGCTCATGGTAGTCGACCAGTTGCGGAAGCAAATGTCGAAACCTCTCAGGACATTCCTGGGAGAACAAGGGGCGGAAAGTATTGACCTCGTGACGAAATTGGCAGAAAGGTTAGTCGAGGTACATGGGGAGGCAGGGGAAAACCTTTCCACCAACACCAAAAGTCAGGAGAAACATGACAGGAAGAAAACCAAAACCTCAGGAACCAAGAAGGGGCAACATTATGTAAAAACTTCAGAGGATAGCTCAGAGAAGACGAAGGAGGGAAGCAAGACCACTTCGAGCTATACACCAAAACGACCGTGGTCGGAGAAGTGGTGTTCAATTTGTAAGTCACACTCTCACAATACCAGGGACTGCAAATCGAAGGCTAAGAGCCCTCACTTCGCGGCATGTCAAGTACCTTCCAAGGGGGTTGTCACTGAAAATTCCAAGGTCAACAAGGAAGCTCGCCACCATGAGAGCTCACTAAAGTCCGGCACTAGAAAATCTAGGACAGGGAAATGGTGCAACCATTGCAGGTCAAACACGCACAATGCTTTTACCTTTCCGAAAACCTAAAGGATTGCAGGGTTTCGGAACACATTCCGAATTGGTTGGACAAGATACTACACACAGAAGATGGTAGCCTAGGCAGGCCGACACACCGGAACAGTCAAGCTTCATCGGTCGGGAGACATGTGCTCGAGAGCGATCACGTGGTTGAAAGAAACAGTGCCTTCCGTGTGCTGTTCAACACACAAAGTAGTAGATTGTTAAAGTTTGCTGAAGCTATAATAATCAACCTTCGTAAGCCGTCCTTGTGCAAGCAGAAAGACATGTTAGTCAGTTTAAAATTACCGTGGTAGACAATCGACATTACTGTGCGAACATGTGTATATTTCAGTTTGAAGGATTTATCTAGTTAATTCACGTAAGTTGTGTGATTTCTGCAGTATGTACCTGACAAGATGCAGCGAAATATGCCAGGCCATAAATCGTGCAATCTATTGTTTGTGTCTTCGTTATTCAAATTAATGGTTATTAATTTTTGGAAGCTACAGTTGTTGAGTATGTTGTGTTGGGGAAGAATGAGAGGGGGCATGATCCAGTGATGATAGAGAGAGAGAACGAGGTGTCCATAAACTGAGGGAGTGTGGTGGACGGAATCTAGTGGATTCTCCAGGATAATGATAGGGGGTTAAAATATAATGTGGGTGTTGATTCGCCTCACTCCAGGGACGACACTAAAGGTAATCCACGACAACATGGCTATGATGTTTTCTAGCAGTTGCCCTTCTATCCCATAGTCTTCAAGGATGGTCCATAATGTGTATCTTTCTACTCTATCGAAAGCCTTTTCCTGATCTACAAACACAATATTCTGCTGGTCACTATATTCGATAGTTTTTTTTCCACAAATGTGTCTAAGTGTAAATAATGCATCAGTGCAACTTTTACCTTTCCGAAAACCGAATTGTGCTTTGCTTAACTGTTGTTCAACTATTGGTCTAGCTCTTTGTTCCAAAAGTTTTGCATACATTTTCCCTATATGGCTCAGGAGTGATATACCTCTGTATGTTTCACACTTTCTCATATTGCCTTTCTTTTTCCATATTGGTACTATTATTGCCTGTTGCCAATCATCTGGGACTTTTCTTTCTTCCCATGCTATAATAAAAAGTCTTGTTAGCCATTTAACTCCTGTTTCCCCACAAGCCTGAATAGCTTCTGTGGTTATTCCATCTGGACCTGCTGATTTGCTTTTAGGACTTTTCTGTATAATTGCTTTGCCTTCTGCAGGTATGAAATTTGGTTCTTGCTGTCCCTGGCATTTAGGCACAAAAGTGAGGTTTTCTTTCGTAGAATAATGATAATCACTTATAGATGACCAATAGCACCGGAAGGTAACTGTGAAACTGAACTAATAACTGGGATTCTAGCAGGATACAAGCTAACTAGAGGTCACCCTATTGCTGTATACGCAGAAATGGTTCCCTCCATCAAAATATTCAGCAGAGCCTCAGTTTCCAACATGATCATACCCACCAGGGACCCGACCAATGACAGCTCCATGAGAATTAGAATTTTATTTACTCAAAATGTTCTTCAATGCCACAGGTTGTCTAAATCTTATCATTTGGTAGACAGATATGTGTGTATTCTGCATTCATTCACACTGACACGTTGTTTATATTTGTTTAAAATATCCATATGAATATGACAATGTTTAGTCAATGCAGTTGCATAAACAGATTGTTTCCTGTCCTTTAATATAACTTATTCTGTTCACTGCTCAGAGAAACAAGATAACTGCTTTGGCCTTGATATGGACAAAGTGCAGGACGTACTTTCCTCAAGGACCTACCCCTTCTAACTGGTAGACTAGGGTACCAGATTTTGACACGATTGTGTTCCCCGATACCTACGTCACGGATATAATTAGCATAATTAGCGTTAACGTCTATTTCATACTTTAACAATATTTTACGGCGAAATGACGATGAATACATCATGCAATAAAATTATTACAATATTCAGAATTGTCAGTGTAGAGCTACAGTGGGATCGATGTTGTGACAGGTATGATGCCGTGAAACCGCGTGTTCATTTACCGCCTAAGACCTTTTGAAGTCAGATGTGTGCTATCAGCCGATGACGGGTAATTACTTGACTTCCCAGGGAGCCTGTTGGGGTGGCAGGGATATGTAATGTTTCCATAACTCTCTGCCCACCACAATAGTGAAAATATGATAAACTGGAAAGAAGAAAAGAATCACCATTGGAAGACTACTACTACTACTACTACTACTACTACTACTACTACTACTACTACTACTACTACTACTACTACTACTACTACTACTACTACTACTACTACTACTACTACTACTACTACTACTACTACTACTACTACTACTACTACTACTACTACTACTACTACTACTACTACTACTACTACTACTACTACTACTACTACTACTACTACTAACTACTACTACTACTACTACTACTACTACTACTACTACTACTACTACTACTACTACTACTACTTCTTCTTCTTCTTCTTCTTCTTCTTCTTCTTCTTCTTTTCTTCTTCTGCTTCTTCTTCTTCTTTTCTTCTTCTTCTTCTTCTTCTTCTTCTTCTTATTCTTCTTCTTCTTCTTCTTCTTCTTCTTCTTCTTCTTCTTCTTCTTCTTCTTCTTCTTCTTCTTCTTCTTCTTCTTCTTCTTCTTCTTCTTCTTCTTCTTCTTCTTCTTCTTCTTCTTCTTCTTCTTCTTCTTCTTCTTCTTCAGCGTTCCGAGCCATTGAGGTTCTTTGCTGCAGATACAATCCGTCTCCATTCGTCTCTCTGGTTGACCTTCTCTTGCCAGTCGTTGATTCCAAGTGCTTGTAGGTCTGTATATATATTATCTCTCCACCGTCTTCTTGGTCTACCTCGGGGTCTACGGTCATTTATTTCCTGAGTGTAAGCGAGTTTTGTTTCCCTATTATCTTCATTCTTTTTATATGCCCCAGTCATTGTAGTCTATTAGCCTTCATGATACCAGGGATTAGCGGGGACTTAAACAGATCATAAATGTCTTTGTTACTTCTTCTTTTCCACTCTCCATTTTGTGTATCCCTAATGGGTCCAAAGATGCGTCTTAAAACTTTGTTCTCAAAGGTTTGTAGCAAGGCTTCGTCTCCTTTCGTTGTACTCCAGGTTTCAGAGCCATACAGCACAACTGGTCTGATCAGTGTTTTGTATATTGTGATCTTGGTGTTACGAGATAGCGCCTTTGATTTTAGTAGATGTTGTAGTGCATAGTATATCTTATTTCCAGAATTGATTCTAGTTTGTATTTCTTCCCTTATGATGTTGGAGCAGTTGAAGATTGTACCCAGGTATTTGTATGTTTCCGTTCTTTTAATGGTCATATTATCTATTTGTATGTGGCCAGAGTTTTAGCCATTCCTTCTCTTGAAATTACCATATATTCTGTCTTATTGTTGGGCTTTTTCCTTTAAGTGAGTCAATATTTCCAATGTCTTTTGTTCATTTTTACCTATAATATCTATATCATCTGCATAACCAAGCAACCTGGATGTTCCTCCAATATCACATTCCTCCTTTACCCTCTTACAACTTCCTCTAGAGCCAGATTGAAAAGGAGCGGCGATAGTGCATCACCCTGTTTCAAGCCAGATGTTATTTGGAAAGGGTCTGGTTTATATTGGCCTTTATATGTTACTATATTATAAGTATCTTCCATGCATAGTCTGATCATGTTGATTAACTTCCTTGGTATTCCAAATTCCGCATAGCATTCCATAGACTATTCCTATGGACACTATCATAAGCCTTTTTAAAATCCACAAAAATGTTATGGAGATCTCTTTTATATTCCCAATTTTTCTCGGCTATTTGTCGTAAGATAAATATCTGATCTATTGTTGATCTGTTTTGTCTAAAACCCGCCTGGTAGTCAACTAATATGTATTCTGAATATGGTTTTAGTCTATTTAGTAATACTGCGGATAGTATCTTATAGCTTATGGACAGTAGTGATATTCCTCTATAATTTTCACACTGGAACTTGTCTCCTTTCTTAAAGATAGGTATCAATAATGACTCTTTCCAGTCATGGGGTAATTCTTCAGTCCTCCAGATGTTTATTATTAGTTCGTATAGCTTTAGATGTAATGCATGGCCACCCGCCTTTATAAATTCAGCAGCAATTCCATCAGCCCCAGTTGCCTTATTGTTTTTAAGTCGTGTGATTACATATAGGATTTCTTCAAATGCAGGTTCTTCAATTTGTGGTTCACACGTTAGAACCTCTTCCTGTGGGAAAGTGTTACTTGGAGCTTCACAATTTAGTAATTCAACAAAGTATTCTTTCCATGTGTTGCACATTTCCTCATTGGTATTTATCATATTCCCATTTTTGTCTTTTAAACCATATGTGTTGTGTTGGTGCCCTCGTTTCATTGACTTCAGTTCTTTAAAAAACTTTCTGGATTCGTTTTTCTGGTGATTAGTTTCCATATCTTTGATTATATTACTCATATATTCTCGCTTCTGCTGTCGAACTATTTTTGTAGCCTCTTTACATTCATTTCTATATTGCTCTTCCTTTTGGATGTTGTTGATGTCATTTAGCCATAGCTGTCTGGCATTCTTTTCCCTAATGACTGCTTCTTCACATTTTGGATTGAACCATCTGTTCTTTCTATGCGTGGTTAACACACCGAGCCATTCTTCTGCGGTAGACTGAATTGTATTCTTGATGTTCAACCAAGTTTGGTCAACGCTTTCCTCCAACGGGTTTTGTAGAATTTCAAGTTTACATTTTATTTCATCTGCAAATTTCTCTTTGACTGTAATTTCTTGTAGTTTTTCTCTGTTATATGTTGGGTGTAACCTTTGTAGTTTAGCATAGAAAGCTCTCTTAAGTTTTATTTTAAATTTTGCCCCAACGAGGAAGTGGTCGCTGTGGCACTCAGCTCCTCTATAGCTTTTAACTTGTATGTTTGATGCATTTTTGTTGTTAATTAAAATGTGATCTATTTGATTATAGGTTCTCTTGTCACATGATTTCCAAGTTTGTTTATGTATATCCTTTCTTTGCAGTCTGGTACTGCTGATCTGCAGTCCTTTGGCTTCTGTTAGGTTGATGACTCTCCATCCATTATCATTTGAAGTTGTATGTAGGCTTTCCATACCTGCAACTTTTTTATGAGTTTGCTCTCTACCTATTTTTGCGTTGAAGTCTCCCAGCACAATCAGGATGTCCTGTTTTGGGGGGTTTCTTCTATGACATCTTCCAGATCATTATAAAAGTCTTCCATGTTACAGATCTCAAAATTCCTTTAACGTTCCAAGGTCGATGTCCAAATAAGTCAGTCCGAATTCGAGGCTCATGTATCTGTTTCGTAACAAAATGGTTGTTACAAAGGTGGGGATGTTAACCCCACGCTTCAACCCGCAACCTGGAGGACAGGGTGTTTCTCTTTGTCTGTTCTCTACCCTTTGACCTGTCCGGCTTGGGAGGCCCTGCTGGTAGCTACGCTACCGCCGGCATAGCTCTCAGGGTCATTGAGAATCTCAAGCTCCCCCCACCACGACAAGGTGGAAACACCATCGGGGGAGGACTTAACATCAATAATATGAGATTCGCAGATGATACAGTAATATTGCAGACAGTGAACAGGATCTGCAGCATTTAGTTGATGCACCCCTAACATCTGATGTAAGATGCCTTGTAGAGATTTGTCAAGAATCACCTTGGCCAAAGTAATCTTTTGCAAAATGGAAAACATATTTACTAACAGAAGTCTGTCAAATGCAGTAAGGAAAAGTGTGTTCAGAAACTCTGCTGATGTATGTGATGTATGGGAAATAATCAGGCATGATGAAAACATATAATGGCACTGGAATTATGGTATATGAGCAAATTGCAGGAAATACCACGGGCAGACAGACACGAAAAAGACAGTCTGTCAAAACAAAAAAATGTAAACTGTCACTTGATTAGAGAAATATGACACACAGTCAAAATTATTTGCGCGCATGATTAGGAGAAATCAACTTACAAACTTTGTGACAACTGGCAAACGTGGCAGACGAAGCGCACTGTGGCGACAAAGAGGGATACCTAGGGACTTTTCCCACGTGGCAAGAACACAAACCTGGTCGGAGACCTCGCCAATCATGGCCGTCCACGCCTATCATCATGACACTTGATGATAATGTCCTATGGCTGTAACAATTAACGTTGTCCTTTTGATGTGAACTGGATAATAATGTTACTATATTTATTATGGATTCGCTGGCTATTCTAGGTAATTTTAGATTGCGCCTTACTTCCGAGAAAACCAGTTGTCAAGGATGTCGTTTTTAGAAGTATTCTCAATAGCCAGTAACTTACCGCTTTACCTCGCGACGAACATCCTCATTGTACTATTTTGTAGTGAAATAAAATAATGGTTACAGCCACTTGCAAACTGGCTCGGTTGTCAGATTACCCGAGGGTAAGAGAGCCCTGTGGGCCTCTGATGAAGTGGTCCCCCTACACAGTAGACAATATATCAATCATGTTAATGCCCTTTTAGTACTGGCAACGTAGGTCAGCATGGACGAATGGATAAGAGCGCCCACTATTAAATTTGCGGTCTGCTGATGCCGAAGTAGCGGATTCAACCCTTACACCGATCATTTGTACTAAAATGTTGACTTTAGGTCCTTGACTTGGGGACGTAGTTTACAAGTACATTTGAAGTCGGGAGTGATTTTTACCTGATAGTGAGTGACACTGGTAATGGGGAAAGCTAATCCACTGTCACAAATCAGTCCAGTGCACTAGAAATAGTCGTACGCTTGAGTTCAAAGCGAGAGAAAGCAAAACAAATACAAAACACAAAAATCAATTTACTGCCAAACCAATATTGTTAGAGCCAGTCTGCTACTAGTCACAGTTATACAGGTCTTACAGGCTTCAATATGAAAGTGCTTCTTATGATATTGTCATACACTGGCAACGCAAAAAGGAAAACAGTTTAAGGCCAATATTTAAAAAAAAAAAAACAATAGAAAATACACATCTCAAACACAATGTGTTGAAGTTTCTAAAGACAACCGGAAGAGTATAACATTGTAATAATATTGTAAAGCACCCATTAGCTTGAAAACAAGCAATGTAGGAAAGGTAGGCAATGCAGCACAATAGATTGTTGCAAAAGCAACTGAATAAACACATATTGCAAAAGTCATCCTTTAATAGGTAAGAGTTAGTAGCATGACGTCGTAATTAACGCCAGAATGTTGTAACTTATTATGTTTTTCTGGGTAATTTTACGTTCCGTAGTCGCATATCATGATTGTCGTAATTCGTGTCGTCCCTGGGGTGAGGGGAATCAACACCCACATTCTTTTAACTCCATATCATTATCTTGAGGATCTCCTGGATCTCAGTCCACAAAACCCCATCAGCATTGGATCACTCTCTCTCTCTCTCTCTCTCTCTCTCTCTCTCTCTCTCTCTCTCTCTCTCTCTCTCTCTCTCTCTCTCTCTCTCTCTCTCTCTTCTTCTTCTTCTTCTTCTTCTTCTTCTTCTTCTTCTTCTTCTTCTTCTTCTTCTTCTTACCACTGGACCAGGCACCCTCTCATTCTTTTCCAAAACATACTACACAACTCTAGCTTCTAACAAAATGACAAATTAATTTAATAAAGAAAAGTGTCAGGTATGTGCAAAGTGTGTATGTGTAGAATGTCTGTCGTGTAATCTAGTGTGTATGCAGAATCAGACCGAACAGCTCAGGATCAAGTCTGCTTTCATCACAGTATCAGCCACACAACAGCACCATAGATCAAGTATAGAAGGACCTCACCAAATGATGCGTCTCTCTGGCTAGGTGTTGACTTCCTCCAATGGCTCTTGGATAGTCCGGATACCTGGTCACCAATAGTGGATGTAGTCCGATACTGACCTTAAATCTGACACGCACAGTATAACTAATCTATATCTATAAAAGAGACTGTATGTTTGTGGTTGGGGATGTATTTGCTGCGTTCGCGAACGGTCCATCCGATTGAGATGAAATTTTCTACACGTCTTCTTTTCATTCCTCTCCAACCGACTGTAATAGTTTCTTAGGGTGCAATCATCTATTTACTTACTAAAATTTCATTTTGTAATTACATGACTTAACATAAGAAATATTCTATAAAGGGACATAACGTTTAGTAGCATTGCTATATCTTAGGTTAAGTCCCCTGGCTAAATCAAATCAAATCAAATCAAAAGCTATAGATAGCTAGATAGATAAATAAATAGATAGATAGATAGATAGATAGATAGATAGATAGATAGATAGATAGATAGATAGATCTGACCCGATAGAGAGGGTGGTATAGACGGAGGGAGAGACGGACGGACGGAGGGACGGCCAGGCAGACAGACAGACAAACAGACAGACAGACAGACAGACAGACAGACAGACAGCCGAGTCGACAGACAGACAGACAGACAGACAGACAGACAGTCGGGAACGGGAACTTATATGACTACTTATATGAATTAAATGAGATGCTCCCCACCAGGGACTGGGTGAAGCCGGGCCGGGTCAGACAGACAGATAGACAGAAAGACAAACAGATAGTCGGGAACGGGAGCTTATATGACTACTTATATGAATTAAATGAGATGCTCCCCACCAGGGACTGGGTGAAGCCGGGCCGGGTCAGACAGACAGATATACAGACAGACAGACAAATAGTCGGGAACGGGAGCTTATATGACTACTTATATGAATTAAATTAGATGCTCCCCACCAGGAGCTGGGCGAAGCCGGGCCGGGTCAGACAACAGACAGATAGACAGACAAACAAGCAGACAGACAGACAGACAGACAGTCGGGAACGGGAGCTTATATGACTACTTATATGAATTAAATGAGATGCTCCCCACCAGGAGCTGGACGAAGCCGGGCCGGGTCAGACAACAGACAGATAGACAGACAAACAAGCAGACAGACAGACAGACAGACAGACAGACAGACAGACAGACAGACAGACAGACAGAGAAGACAGACAGACAGACAGACAGACAGACAGACAGACAGACAGACAGACAGACAGACAGACAGACAGACAGATAGATAGATAGATAGATAGATAGATAGATAGATAGATAGATAGATAGATAGATAGATAGATAGATAGATAGATAGATAGATCCCAGCCAGGGCCTGGGCGAAGCCGGGCCGGGTCAGCTAGTATACCACTAAAAGTTCGGTGATCTGATAACCCTTTTACAGTAAAATAATGTTTACTGTCACTTTGAAACAAAATGTTAGTAGTTAATTTCTCACAGGAATTCACCATTTGAAAAAAAAAAACACAATGTTAATTGTTAAGTTCTCACAGGAATTCACTATTTGTAAAACGCAATGTTAATTGTCAATTTCTCTATATGACTACTAGTGTTCCTGTTACTGGTGGTATTGTAAGTATCTTCACTCTACTATGATGAGAACTACCACTGAGGAATCACTATTAGATTATCGTCGGTTCCTGCTCAGCAGAAGCCAGGTTCTTGCAAACCCTCTGGGTTATGGGCCCAGTGCAAAAGCCGCTGAGTAAAAACTGCCTTCAATGATCGAGCCATAATCTTCTTCTATGACTTGTCTGCTAGCTCTTTGGAAAACATAGTGGAACCTGTTGAAGAGAGAATACACCCGGTGAGAGCACCCCGATTCTAACCTTTATTAGGTGAGTGTAGGCCGACGGCCGCACTCAGATATATATAACAGAGAACTATACACTGTCATAAGGCAGAGGAGCTCATCACGTCGGTCTGAGTCATGACCAGACTATGCATGGAAGATTCTTATAATATAGTAACATATAATGACCAATATAAATCAGACCCCTTCCAAATAGCAGATACTCTACTGGAAGATCCTACCATTTTGCATTTCCTTTATTATGCCGGTCTCTGTGGCTGAAGGGCTTGCGAACGCGGTTTGTAAGCCCGTATACCCGGGTTCGAAACACGGCGGTGCTCGTATTTTCGAAAAAGGTATAGAGACCGGTCGTTCAGAAAGCAATGGCAAACTATTGAACGTAACACTTGCCTAGTACATCAACAGCAGCTGAAAATGCTGGTGTTGACTGCAACGTCCCGTAAGGGATACGCAACAAAAATTTTTTTATTCCCCCAACCAACCTCAATCTCCCCGAACATCATCCCTCTACCTTGTTCTTATCTCACTGAGTTAATTGATATCTCACCCTAGCTAGTTTAAGCAACGCGATAGCCTACTGCTACAGACGCTCCTATAATAAGTTTTCACAACGCACATAACTACGCTCGACTCCTAAGAATCATCTAACTTGGGTCTATTTAATTAACTACCATTTATTTATTCCTGTTTGAAATCGAGACTACTAAATCACACAATGGATAAATGTCCGCCGATGAAAATCAACATAAGACACTGTAGTCTCTCTCCATAATCAAAACAGGAACATCACACACGTCCTTGCTGCCTCACAACATTTGGTCGACTCCCGCCAAATTTGTTTGTCCAGACTGTTTTAATACTTTTTCTGAATGACGTCACAAATCTGACTAGGCACTAGACGTCGAGAAGCTATTTTTTTCCCTCCTTTTTCGACTCGATGTAAACAACTGGCCGGCTGTCCCGCTTTAATCTGGGGAATTGTTCCCGGTACTTCAAAAAGTCTTGCCGGCCTGTGATCTGGAGAATATTTTCCCCACAACAAAAGTTCTTGCTGACTCCGATCAAGACAGTTAGTCTCCAACATCAAAGGATGGCAGCTGCCTGTAGACGAATGGCGCGACAATCTTTCATCGATCATCATTGGAATAATAATGAAGGACCATCAATTTTGAAAATGGAAGTTCAAAATGCTCTTAATCATATGAAAACTGGCCAGACCCCGGGTACAGATAACATCACAATAGAAATGATCAATGCCTTAGAAGAATATGGAATAGACCAAGTAACCAGACTGCCGAATGCAAAATACGATACTGGAGATTTACCTCCTGAATTATGTAATTCTTCTTGGTGTCAAGTCTTAGTCAGATATGACTGAGCTACCGTATAACAGTATACGGTACTACCTGCTTTCTGTTAGCGCCGAACGTTGGGCGGCGCTTTCCAAACCCGACACCCCACATTGTGCCAACGGCTTCGGGCGGAAGAGCGCAATTGGGAGGGTACAAGCCTTACCCTGGTACGAGTAAATGCAACATAAAGACAAAATGTCATGGCAGGACAGACCAAGCCCTAAGCCTTGGTTGGCGGCTGGTCTAGGATCGAAACTCCGACAGGCGGACAGTTAGAGCATTGCTTTGTCTTGTTCCAGATGTAGAGGTGTTACCTTTCCTCTGGAGTGAACTAGGCAGGCCGAGAGAGGGATCATGCTGCATGGACAACACATGATCTCTATATTTTAGCCCAGGCTTTATGCTATGGAGAGGCAATAACTCTATCCCTGGTCTTAACCGGTCTCGGAATCAAAGCGAGAGGCAACTGTTACGGGTTATAAGTCCCTGTCAGATGGCGTAGACATGGGGCGCCACGCGTTGCCTCTGACGATGGTAGACACCTACATGTGTCACTGATCAGCTACCGCCCGCCTCAAACTGGGCAGCCCCCGGCCAATTGGGTGCTGATCCGCCACAGCCTGCCTGCTTCAATGGGTGGTTGGGGCTAGGACAAAATCTGAATCGCAGGCTGTAAAACCAATGCACCAGGTACTAATAAAAAGGAAAATAGAAACCTCAAGTTAGGACTTGCAATCCTGGAACGTGAGAACCATGTGTCCATGATTTTCCACTGACTTGGCTGTGATTGATGCCGAACTCAATCGTCTTAACATTGATATTGCTGGCCTGTAGGAGACTCGCCTCGCTGAGGAAGTGTCGTGTCCTCCTTTAAAGTGTCGTCCCTGGAGTGAGGAGAGTCAACACCCACATTATAATATTTTTTCCCTATCAATATCCTGGAGAATCCACCAGCTTCCGTCCAACACACTCCATCAGCCCATGGACACCTTTTCCTATCACTCTCTCACTGTCGTACTATGCCCCCTCTCATACTTCCCCAACGCAACATATTCAACAACTCTTGCTTCTAAAAATTAATACAGATTAATTTATTAAAAGAAAAGTGTAACGTATATGAGACGTGTATGCGAAGAAAATGTGTGATGTGTTCTATAATGTGTGTGGGATCGGACTCTCAGATAATAGCATAGTCAGTTCATCCTTGCAAGGACACACCACAGCACGTTCAGTCAGAACAGGTCCACCTCACCCGGTACTGTAACTCTCCTGCCGGACACGACTGTCATCTGTAGCTACCTGGTAATCCATATTCCTGATCATCCGAAATAGATACTGTTTGTAAATTACAGCTGATCATGGACCGGTTGCCCAATGCACATAATTTCCTATCGTTCTTAAAGAATGCACAAATCCTTTGTAGTGAGTATTTAGGTATCACTGTTATTGTTAATATACTTGAACCTAACTAGTGTCTATCCAGGCTCAGGTATCAGGTCTTTTAAACTATTTCACTAGAATATATCACACCATGTGACTATTATATTGATGTTCTTGTGTAGGTACCAATGTTCTTATGCTGTGTGATGCATTAACAATCATCACCCATCTTAGGTGAACCATCTTTCTTCTCGGACGTTATTCCTTTTTTGTAAGAAACATTTTTGTGTCCAACTGGTGTTATGTCTAATTGATGTTGCACTTCATCAAACCCAGTGTTGAACTTCCTCGTAGCTGGTATGGAACCTTATGCAAAACCGCCTCATTCCGGGATGGCTGCTACACTTTGCCATAACGACACATGCTAGTTAATATTAAATTAATCTAACACTGTAGAGCTCTCCCACAAACACGTCCATCATAATCCACGGTTTTGGTCAACACTGTTTCTCCCAATCATGGTTTATGGCAAAACCTAAAATTGGTCACGTGACGGTATTCTTCCTGTCCACACAGGTGTTATTTGGGCATATCATCCATTGTCAAGAATCTATCCTCCCTGGCTCAATCAATGTCAGAGTTGTCATCACTTGTTTTGACTCCCACAACAAGCTAGCGAGTTCCTGTGTGCTCCCAACAACGGGTTTCCACAACAAACCGCCAATCTTCCTGATGTCCGGAAACTCTAAATGACAGACGGACTGTTTTCTTCCGAGCTGAGTACTTCCGTTCTCAATCCAACCTGTTTATGAACTGTCAAAGCGATGTATGGACTCATCTCACTCACTTCCAAATGTTCCCATGTTGTCGACCCCAGGTGTAACACGTGCAGCTGCAACTTTAGACAGTCCTGGGGATTTTGACATCCAATTTGTTTTTTCTGTTAGTTAAAATAGTTTTGGCTTTGCAGATAGGCCGGTTAATCAGAAAGTCTCTATAGTAATCAACTGGTTAAACGCAGGGTTTTATTTTTGTGACAGGAAGGGTCACTCAGGGAAAACAATTACACCTTTAATTTGGAAGGGTAGAGGGTAGGCAGAAAAAAGGCAACACGGTGTGGGCTTTGCAGTGAAGAATTCGCTACTGGGAATGATTGAAATTCCAGCAGGAGGAAATGAAAGACTATTATCCCTGCGCTTGGCATCCTCTTGTGGTTTTGCCACCATTATTACTGCATATGCACCGACACTCGATTCCTCTGATGATGTGAAGGATTCGTTCTATGAGGAATTAGACTCCGTGATGAAGGCAGTTCCAAAATCTGACTACATTTATATGCTCGGTGATTTCAATGCTCGTGTGGGCAAGGACTCAAGTTCATGGCCAGTGTGCCTTGGAAAATACAACATCTGTCGCATGAATGAAAATGGGCAAAGGCTGCTGGAGCATTGCACCATAAATGACCTCCTTTTTTAAAAACAAAAGAGCTGCATAAGGTCATATGGAAACATCCAAGATCCGGCCATTGGCACCAGTTGGACTTCATCATCACACGGAGACAACATCTGAACCATATATCATTGACTCGTAGTTACCACAGTGCTGACTGTGATACGGATCACTCTCTGGTTGTTGCAAGGGTTAGACTGAGACAAAAAGAATCTACACAGCTAAACACAAATCTAGCCAGGATTAATATTATTAACACTCACGATCCTGAAAAGTGCTTTCAGTTTCAACAGCAACTTGAAGACGCTTTCACTGATACACCAGAAAATTGTACAGTAAATGAAAAGTGGGGTAAACTTAAGGAAACTCTTATAAAACTGCCGTAGGAGTTTACGGCACTGTGGATCATAAGAGGCAGGACTCTGCAGCCCTTGATTGATAAGAAGAAGATAGCTCTCTTAAGAAACAAGGAAAGAACAATGCATAACACTCTGAGTGAGCTAAGGCAAGCTAGGAAGGATGTGCAAAAGGCTGCCAGGCAGTGTACAAATGATTATTGGATCAAGTTATGTGAGTCCATTCAAATCGCAAGTGATAAGGGAAACATCAGAAGCATGTATGAAGTAATAAAGAAAGCCTGTGGTCCAGTGATCAAAAGAGGTGCACCATTGAAAACCTTGACTGGAGAAATTATAACTGATAAGAAACAGAAGAAGGACAGATGGGTAGAGCACTATTTGGAGCTTTACTCAAGTGAGACCAAACAAGCGGTTGATGGCCTCAACGCCATAGAGGCTCTACCTACTCTTGACCACCTGGACACACTTCCCTCCATAACAGAAGTTAAGTATTTAGTTTAGTTTAGTTTAGTCGTTGGATCAACATCACGGCACACGGTTTAACCCATAAGTGCTCTGTTTTCCTCCTAACTCAAACCTGAGTCTAGAGAAACTCAGCTCAATGCACGAACTCCGTTGAATCGGCGAGGATCCTGAAATACTTTGGGTAGATTTTTAACTCTAAATTTTGCCCGGGCAGCGCCGTTGGGCTACTCTTTTTCAATTTCCAACTGCCAAGGGATTTTTTACGTGCGCAACAATACACATGGGCGTCCGATCTCACTACCCAGAGACCAGGGGAAATTTTATTACTGGAAGTTCAGGTGGATTTTTTAAATAAATCCCGGTCCTCACCGGGGCCTGAACCAGGGACCTCCAGTACTCGAGGCGGACACCATACCTCGAGACCACTCATCCCCCAGCACTCATTGTGCTATAAATGAACTTGCATCTGGCAAGGCTCCAGGTAAGGATGGGATTCCAATAGATGTTATCAGGAGTGGGCAAGACACACTCATTCTACAGATCCACCAACTAATAGAGCTATGCTGGCGAGAAGGGCAAGTCCCACAGGAATTCAAATATTCAAGCATCATAACACTGTACAAGAACAAGGGCGGTCGGAGCGACTGCAACAACTATAGGGGTATCTCACTTCTGTGTATTGTTGGAAAAGTATTTGCCAGAATTGTTCTTCGCAGACTTCAAGTTCTAGGAGATCAAGTCTACCCCGAATCACAGTGTGGCTTTCGACAGAACCGGTCTACCATTGATATGATATTCTCATTGCAACAAATGCAAGAAAAATGTCGTGAACAGAATCAACCACTGTTTTATACCCTTCATCGACCTTAGAGAGGCATTTGATTTGGTCAGTCGTGAGGGTCTGTTCAAGGCACTAAAGAAGATTGGCTGCCCACCAACTCTTCTGTCCATTGGGGAATCGTTCCACACAGGCATGAAGGGTATAATCAAGTTTGATGGTGCAACTTCTGAAGAGTTTGAAATCAAGAGTGGAGTTAAGCAAGGTTGTGTACTAGCTCCCACCCTCTTTGGGATATAATTTTCACTTCTACTGAAATATGCCTTTTGTGATCAGGATGGTGGTATATACATTCATTCACGCTCAGATGACGGCCTCTACAATGCTTAGAGATTGAAGGCCAAGACCAAAATTAGGAGGGTACTGATCAGAGAGTTGCTTTTTGCAGATGATGCTGCAGTTACGACCCACTCTGAGGAATAATTGCAATGTCTTCTATCTGCATTCTCCAATGCTTGTTGTGAATTTGGTTTAACAATTAGCAAAAAGAAGACACAGATTATGTCACAAGGTGCACATGGAGTACCATCAATCTTTATTGACGACGCCGAATTAGAGATGGTAGACCATTTTACATATCTAGGATCAGTGGTAAATAGCAAATTATCCCTAGATCAGGAAATCAACATCATGATTGGTAAGGCAGCAACAACAATGAACAGGTTAAGAAAAAGAGTCTTGGTGAACAGGATGCTTACTGCCTGACACCGATTAAATGGAAATCAACATCATGATTGGTAAGGCAGCAACAACAATGAACAGGTTAAGAAAAAGAGTCTTGGTGAACAGGATGCTTACTGCCTGACACCGATTAAATGGTGGGTTGCCAGCAAGTTAATAAATGAATATTGCCACCCGGTGAAAAATTATCTATAAGTGAATATGGGTTACTACTTGGTAATCAGAGGGCGAAGAATGGGTCACAAATGAGTCGGCAATAAGTTATTGCTGGATGGATTACGACTGGCGATTCTACTGCCACTGAGCTATTCTGTGTTGCCGATCAATGAGATGATGTTACTCAGTTGCTAACGAATTAGGGCACCTGTAACTGTTCATATTTGGAGTGATTCGTATTTGCCCTGAGATTATAATATAACTCTTTCTACCTTCTCTAAATATCACATGACAGTCTACATCACTTTAACGACGAATTCTTCACAACACAACAACTGCAGAAGCTTCACACTATGTATTCGTCTTTTCTCTAAAACAATGTTCAATGTCAAATCAGTGTCACTAAAATAATGATACTTGCACTCGATCTCTATCATGTACATCTATCGCTCGAACAATCACTGACGTCGACATTCGTCCACAGATTCACAACGTTCCATCTGTACACACGTGGCGGCTAGAAGAACTTCTGCCATGTGCCATTCTCCGTCCGACCTCGAATGCGGCCCAGACGTGAATGATCTCTCACGGACCTGTAGTCCGTGCTTGAACTTCGTTCAGGTTACTTCCGGCAGAATGGTTCACAATCCACTCGAACTTCACGTCTGTCATTGAAATGTGCAAAGACTCTAGGTCCCCTGCACTGAGTGGTCTTTGATCCAAGCCAACTCCATGGCACTGCCAATACAAAAGTCCTTGTCTATCAAGCCTGTGTCCTTAGTATTCTTCTTTATGGCAGTGAAAACTGGACAACTTACTCACACCAAGAGAAACGTTTAAACAGCTTTCATATGCGATGTCTGCGAAGAATTCTGGGTATTAAGTGGCAAGACAAAATCACAAATACTGAAGTATTGGAAAGATCAGGTTGTGTGACGGTTTAGTTCCATGCTCAGTCTTCGTAGACTTAGATGGATAGGACATCTTAGGAGGATGGATGATGGTAGAATACCAAAGGACATCTCTTTTTTTGGTGAATTACAGATGGGTAAGAGATCTCAGGATCGGCCTCTACTACGATACAAAGATGTGTGTAAGCGGGACATGATTGATACAGGCATTGATAATGCACAGTGGTAGCAAGTCGCCGCTGAACGTGTTGCATGGAGGGCAAACATCAGAAATGGAATAAAGACAAAGGAGAAAATTATTGCAGATAAGTCACACATCGAGCGTGTGAGACGTAAGATGGTCATGACGGTGGAAATGACCACGTGTTCACATGTACCCAATGGGAACGAACATTTACAGCGCGTATTGGCCTTATCAGTCACATTCGCTACCGCCATAGGTAAAAGTTATAATACCTTTTTAAAGAACAAATTATCGTCTGTCAAGACGGCAAGGTGCCAATGAATATGTAATTCTATATTTATTGCAATACCGAAGAAATCAGGAGCCTTACAATGCGATCAACATCGAATAATTAGTAAAATGAGCCACATCACAAAAATTCTGCTGAGAATTATCATGCAAAGAGTTAGGAAGAACATACAACCCGAAATAGGAGAAGAACAATGTGGGTTTGTGGAAGGCAAGGACACAGTAAATGCTGTGTATATACTGAGAACAGTAATTGAACGTTCTATAGAAGTAAACAAAGATCTGTATCTTTGCTTTATTGACTACGCAAAGGCTTTCGATAAAGTGAGACATGTTGACATGATGAGGATGCTTGAAGATCTACAAATTGATGGAAAAGACCTTAGACTTGTAAAAAACATATATTGGAAACAACAAGCTGCCATCAGAATTGATAACGATGTGGTCAATATCAGCCTATTAAAAGAGGTGTGAGACTGTAATGTCTCCAGATATTTTTTCCCTGAACAGTCAAAGTATTTTCAGAAATATAGAAGATGTGGAAGGAATCAACATTGAGGTACGAGACATCAATAACATTAGATATGCAGATCATACAGTCTTGATTGCAGACAATGAACAGGACCTGCACAATTTAGAAGATGCGGTCGTTGCACATAGTGAACAACTTCGGTTAGAATTGAATATTTAGGAGACGCAGATTATTGTCGTCGCTGGGAAGAAGGAAATGCCACAATGTGATATACGAGTAAATAGGCATATTCTTAAGCAAGTGAATCGATACATTTATCTCGGAACAGTCATAACATCTGATGGGAGATGCCTTGAAGAGATTAGAACAAGAATTGCCATTGTGAAGGTAGCCTTTTGCAAGATGAAAAACATACTGACCAATAAAAAGATATCAATTGAAACGAGAAAAAGAGTGTTGAAGTGCTACATAGAACCTATACTTTGGTATGGATGTGAAGCGTGGACAATAAGCAGTCAAGCTGAAAAACAGCTGATGACTGTGGAAATGTGGTTTCTGAGGAAAATGCAAAGAATACCATGGACAGAAAGAAAAACTAATGAACAAGTCCTTCAAGAAACAAATGAAGATCGTAAACTGATTAGAGTCATTAGACGTAGACCACATGTGTCAAACTCAAGGCCTGCGGGCCACATCCGGCCAGTCGTACAATCATATCAGGCCCGAGAGGTCTCAACCGATGTACAAATATATTCGGCCCAAGAGAGAATTTAGGCAAACATTTTTTTTTATGGTCACGATATAAAGTGCAAATCAAATTCCCTAATTAGCAGCCTTCCGAATGATAGGCTATCTGAGAGCGTTCTCGCTACGATCAGAATAAGCGAAAATAAAAGTTGTGTAGTGAGTTAGTATTCGTCGTTATAGTTACCTAGCAACGTTCAGATGCTCGTTTTGGATTGGCGCATACAAAATTAAAGTAGTGTAATGCCCGAATATTAAATCACCTTTTCCCGCTACGGCTAACCTGATATCAGTCAAGCGTCTGTCGGTAGAAGCACAATCTTTTGAAATCGTTAGACTGACAACAGATGGAGCACCGGCAATGTGTGGCGAAAAAAGTGGACTAGTTATAAGGATGAGGTTAAAGATGCAGGAGAACTGTACTGGTGAACTGATAGCATATCACTGCATCATACACAAAGGATCACTGTGTGGTAACATCCTCAACATGGAAGATGTAGTGAGCATTGTAGCACAAATCGTCAACTTTGTCAGAGCCAAAGGTTTAAATCACAACCATTTCAGTCTTTTTTTTTTGGTGCAGGAAATAGATTCGGCGTTCAGTAACATGCCTTGTCATATAGAGGTACGGTGGCTAAGTCGGGGAAATGTTCTCAGTATATTTTTCCAGTTGATCGAGGAAATATGTCAATTCATGGACAGTAAATGAAAAGATTCCACAGTTGTTCGTGATAAAAAGTGGAAATGTGAGTTGGCTTTTCTGTCTGATATAACCACTCATCTCAACGACTTGAACCTGCAGCTCCAGGGACGGGATCACATTATCACTGATATGCATGATGCAGTGAAGGCATTTCAATTGAAGCTGCACTTATGGGAGACACAAATGCACCAATGCAACCTGTCTCACTTTTCTTGTTGCCAGGCAATGTTAAGCCAAGTCAACGCTAAGGTGTTTCCCAATGCACGCTTTACTGGAAAAAACTTAGCATACTTCGCGCCGAGTTCGCACGGCGCTTTAGTGACTTTGAAGCACAGAAAGTAATTTCGAGCTGTTTCGTAATCCATTTGCCATAGATGTGGAAACTGCACCTGTAAATTTGCAGAAAGATTTAATAGAGCTGCAGTGTAATAGGACACTAAAGGCAAAGTACGACACTGTGATGCCTGCACAGTTCACTCGTTTCATTCCTGAAGAGATGCCCCGGCTTCGTCTACATGCAGCTCAAACCTTGAGCATGTTTGGTAGCACATAGCTGTGTGGGCAGCTGTTTTCTGTGATGAAGATTAACAAAACAACACACAGGAGTCGTCTCGCTGATGAACACTTGCAGTCCATCACGAGAATCTCAATGACACAAAACATTACTCCCAACATAAACGAACTTGTAGCCAAGAAAAGACGCCAAACACCGAGCTCTGACAAACTGACATAAGAGTGAAAATATGTATACCAATGATGTTTTATTATTACAATTTTTTTTTGCTTTAATTTATATTAATGTTTAAAAAAGCTTTAATTTTCGGCTTATTGAATGTTTATCCTATCCGGCTCGCAGCCTTACATGTGATTTGAGTTTTGGCCCGCTGAGCGATAGAGTTTGACACCCCTGACATAGACAGTCAACATTTTTGGGCATGTTATGAAAAGAAATGAATTGGAGAACTTGGTGACGACTGGCAAGATCAAAGGGAAGAGACCAAGGGGAGGACCGAGAAGTAAATACCTGGATGGCTTGGCCACGTGGCATGGTCGAGACATTAACACGGAGCTCATCCACGACTCTGGTGATCGAATGAGATGGCAGATGATGACCGCCCACGTTTATCGGCATGGCATATGATGGATTGACGGAGTAGCATATCCACGTGAAGAACGTAACCTGCGTTAGAATCGGTAGCTGTTCTCGCCGCGTTGGTAACATACGAGTATGTGAGCCGGTCGCTCAGAAAGCAATGGCAAACTACTGAGCGCAATATTGCCAAGAAATCAACAACTGAAAGATGCTGATGTTGACAGCGATGTCCTGTAAAGGATATGCGAAGAAAAAAAAATAGTGTGTCATATCTTTCTGGAAGACGACGCTCATCCATCCAATCATCCATCATGCGCCATGCCGATAAGCGTGGGCGGTCATGTTCTGCCATCTCACTCGATCACCAGAGTCGTGGATCAGCTCCGTGTTCCTGCCTCCGTTTGCCTTGGCCATGTGGCCAAGCTATGCAGGTATTTACCTCTCGGTCTTCCCCTTGGTCTCTTTCCTTCGATCTTGCCAGTCGTCACAAAGATCTCCAATTCATTTCTTCTAAAAAAAATGTTGACTGTTTACGTCTAATGTCTCTAATAAGTTTATGATCTTCATTTGTTTCTTGAAGAACTTGTTCGTTGGTTTTTCTGCCTGTCCACCGTATTCTTTGCATTTTCCTCAGACACCACATTTCCACAGACATCAGCTGTTTCTCAGCTGGATAGCCAATATCATTGCAATAACCAACGCAAGGGTGTCTGCATCCACATCGCCTGTCGCTTATTTCGAATCCGGTATAGGCAGTTATGAATGGCGTTTGCCGCCCATTATTCACAGATGTCGGTTTTTTAATAGTTAGATATTCAAAAAAGATATTGACGATTCCATTAGGACACATATTTAATCAAGCTTTGTACCTTTGTTTTCCACAGACTCCTGTTCTATCAACGAAAGATGCATACTTAATAAACAACAAGAGCCGGAGCTGACGATGCAAAGTGAAGTTCTGCAGTTGATAGAAAAACTGCTTGGAAGGGAGGACTACGACTAGCTAGAGAACATTGAACCATGTGGTGGTTATTGTAGCTCTGTGTACATCCCCCAAATAAGCTTGCTTTCATGTTGATTTGTTAGGTCTTAGCGGAGATAAATTTACCGGCACTGACTGCTTGGAATCTAGTGTAGGAAGGGTTAATAAAGTCAATCCATCATGTGACATGCCGATAAGCGTGGGCGGTCATGTTCTGCCATCTCACTCGATCACCAGAGTCGTGGATGAGCTCCGTGTTCCTGTCTCGACCATGCCACGTGGCCAAGCCATCCAGGTATTTACTTCTCGGTCTTCCCCTTGGTCTCTTCCCTTCGATCTTGCCAGTCGTCATCAAGTTCTCTAAGTCATTTCATCTCACAACATGCCCAAAACATTTTGACTCTCTACGTCTAATGGCTCTAATCAGTTTACGATCTTCATTTGTTCCTTGAAGGACTTGGTTTTTCTGCCTTTCCACGGTATTCTTGAATGTTCATTGGTTTTTCTGCCTGTACACGGTATTATTTGCATTTTCCTCAGAAACCACATTTCCACAGCCATCAGATATTTTTCAGCTTGACTGCTCATTGTCCACGCTTCACATGCATACAAAAGTACAGGTTCTATGTAGCACTTCAATGATCTTTCTCTCGTTTCAATTGATGTATTTTAATGGCCAGTATGTTTTTCATCTTGCAAAAGGCTACCTTCACAATGGCAATTCTTGTTCTAATTTCTTCAATGCATCTCCCATAAAGATGTTATGACTGTTCCGAGATAACTGTATCGATTCACTTGCTTAAGAATATGCCCATTTACTCGTATATCACATTGTGGTATTTCCTTCTTCCCAGTGACGACCATAATCTGTGTCTTCTTACTATTCAGTTCTAACCCTAGTTTTTCACTGTGTGTAACAACCGCATCTACTAAATTTTGCAGGTCCTGTTCATTGTCTGCAATCAAAACTGTATCATCTGCATATCTAATGTTATTGATATATCGTCCCCCAATATTGATTCCTTCCATATCTTCTATATTTCTGAAATTATTTTCATTGTACAGAGGGGGAAAAAAAAGATCTGGAGACATTACACACCCCTTTCTCCCACCTCTTTCAATACGCTGATATTGACCGTTATCAATTCTGATGGCAGCTTGTTGTTTCCAATATATGTTTTTCACAAGTCTAAGGTCTTTTCCTTCAAGTTTTAGATCTTCAAGCATCCTTATCATGTCGACATGTCTCACTTTATCGAAAGCCTTCGTGTAGTCAATAAAGCAAAGGTATAGATCTTTCTTTACTTCCACAGAACGTTAAATTACTGTTCTCAGTATATATACAGCATTTAATAAAGTTGTGCCACATATAAAGAACAGATTCCAGAAACTTCAGTCAGCTGTCAGTTTGTTTATAAATCAGGCAACATTAACCTTATACTTGCCACCTGGGATGGCTTATGTTACTTTTAGATCAGTTTCAGAACACAGAGTACTGAGAGTTAAATATATAGGCCTCATGGGTTTCAGTAAGTGTCGTGTATATATGATTAGACCAGTTTGATGTGTCGTCATTTATTACGGCCTCCAGCTGGTAATGTTATGATAATGTTACCTGTTATCCAGGCGCGCAGATGTAATAAAGAACAGTGAAAAATGTTTTTCCTCGTATATTCAGCTTCATTGATTATTCTGTTTCCTCGTATATTCAATTTCCTCGTATATTCGTTTAAATTTTTTCGTTGTCGTTGGTGTGGGTTCGAATCGCCGACGCCCCCAATCTAAGCGAACAAACTCGGGACAAATGTCTCTTTTCAACTGGAAATGGCTCGTAGAAAAGTGATTGTAGCTGGTTTTGGTATCATCAAGGAGTTGGGAGGAGAAGTTTAGATGCATAGAAATACGTACATGAAAAACAACAAAGCAGGGCAAGTTTCCTCCCTAACAATCTCCCATCCCGAGTTAATATAACTTCGCACCTACCAAGTTGAGCTACCAGGTTGAGGTGAGTTGAGCTAAGACCCGACATCACTGCGCTCAGGGCATTCCCATACACGGTCCATCCACTCGTTGAACAGCCAGCGAAGAGTCACCCTACTAATCGCCCCCCCCCCCCCCCCCCCCCCCCCCCCCCCCCCCCCCCCCCCCCCCCGCTATCTCTGATTGAAAGTTCTTCTGGTCTTCCCTCTCAGTTTTGAGATTCTAACAGAACCATTGCCAATTCCCCACAATCTCATTGTTTCCACATGCACGTTCTCAAGCTGTTCGTCCACCTTCTCCACCTGGTCCCACAGGCGAACGACCACCTCTCCCTTGTTCATAGGTAATCTACCACCAAGAGGTGCATTCTTTGCCAGCTTATCAGACTGTTCATTCCCAACACTCCCGCATAGCCAATCCACACAATTCTCACAATCTGTGACCTCTGAAGCGAGGTGAGCCATCCCACACGAAACATTACTAAGCATACTCCTTGAGTCCGTGATGAAGACAATGTGTGTTGCAGTGGTCTCTTCTAACTAACGGAATGCCGCTGTGACTGCTTCCACTTCCATTCTCATGCTGGGGGTTGTAGCCTCATATGCCATACTCTCCTTTTTCAAGAATCGTCCATGAGCTTTCGCAATGAAACCCCGACCACTCCGTCTGTTTCTCACCACTGACCCATCAGTATAGATCACAATGTCACCTTGATGTGTACTACTCTTGATCAATTGTTCCACCACAAACACCAGAATGTTAAACTTGTCTATTACATCAACAGCAGCTGAAAATGCTGGTGTTGACTGTAACGTCCTGTAAAGGATATGCAACAAAACAAAAACAAAAAATCTCGCTGCCCATTCTTTGCACTCACGACCCAGGATTACTATTTCATTGCGCCAGTCCGACATGTCTACCGGTACTTAAACCGCAGACCAAGTCCTGGAAGCAAACGTGCAAACATTGACAATTACATATATAAAGGGTGTTCATTTGAAATCCGTTCGTGCCGCAACGCGCGTAATTGCGTATGTTGAACATTATCATGTCATAGTCATATGATAAGTACTGACCAATGAATAAAAGAGCACGTGCTTATCGTCCCATGATGCATAGGTTCTGTTTCTGATCGTTGAGAAAATGGCCGGGTTGATCCAAAATCCGTCCATTGAAGCTCAAAGAACTGTGATTCAGTTTCTTTCATTTGAAGGATGTCGACCATTGGACATTCATCGAAGAATGCAGGCAGCGTACGGTAACAAATGCGTGTCGAAGACAACAGTTACAGACTGTGCACGAATGTTTCGGAAAATTACGTCAGTTCACGACAGACCTTCGACGGCCGGGTCAAGCGCATATTGTTGCAACAGAAAAAGCCATCGTCAAAATTGATGCAGCAGTACAGATGAACCGTTGTTGAAGCATACGTTCGCTAGCGAAAGAATGTGAAGTGTCAGTAGGGACAATTCAAAAGGTCGTTCGTAAGAAACTGCAATATCGGAAGGTGTGTTCACAGTGGGTACCACGGATGTTGACCGACCACCAAAAAGAGTACAGTATGGGATGATGTTTGAACCACTTGATGCGTTACCGAGTGGAGGTTGATGCATTTATCTTCCGTATAGTGGCAGGCGATGAATCATTGCATCACCACTTTGAGCCGAGCAGCAAAAGAGAGAGCATGCTATGTAAGCATGGTGTATCACCAAAAGCCAAAACGTTCAAGTTAGAGGTGTCCGCTGGTAAGGTTATACTTGACCATGAAAGGCTGTTGTTGGCCGACTTTAAAGAATCTGGTGTCAACATAAACTCTAGCCACTACTTGAAAACACTAGACAAGCTGCAAAAAGCTATCAAGAATAAACGACCCGGCATGCTTTCTCGAGGTGAAATTCTGTTGCACGATAATGCTCGTCGGCATGTCGCAAAGATTGCGCAGGAAGCATTAGCAAGGAAGAAGTGGGAAATTCTGCAACAACCAGCCAATAGTCCGGATTTGTCACCATGCGATTTTCATTTGTTCGGACCTTTGCTATTTAATATCTCTAATCTCTAAAATCTCTCAAGGGGCAACGATTTCACACAGATGCAGACGTAATGAACGCTGTAAACACTTGGTTCGGTGAGCAACCTCAATCCTTTTTTGCGGACGGCATTCGCCGCCTTCATAAGCAATGGGATGCTTGCCTTAATGCCCACGGTGACTTCTTCTGACTAACGCATGGTGCATAATTTATTAAAAATTAATGCTTTGTTTAATTCTACCACACCTGTTAATATTTCTTTCATGCTTATGTAATAAAGCCATTGGAACAGGTTTCAAATAAACGTCCGTAATATTTGAAAAATACTAAGATAGAACTGAGTTAATTCAATTATCATCATGGCTTTATGGTTTGGAAGTATGATGATAGTGACTGGTGAATTCAAGACACAAGCCATTCATGTATTCTAGGTAGTAATGTGAAATGATGGTCGTACGAAGTGATGTAAACAATAATGTGATTTTAATCAACATAGCCATGTATCACACGAGCCGAAGTGCAGTAAGAACTAAAGGTATATAAGATATGTTCACAGTCAATATGGGAGTGAGACAGGGATGTGTGCTCTCTCCTTTGCTATTTAATATCTACATGGACAGAATATCCAAAGAAGCAAGTCTTGACAGAACAGATTCAGAAAATTTAGAAGTCTTTACTCCAGATGAAACAACTGACTCACAGGAAATAATCAATCAATCAATCATGTGCCATGCCGGAAAGCGTGGGCGGTCATGACTCGCCATTTCACTCGATCACCAGTGTCGTGGATCAGCTCAGTGTTCCTGTATCGTCCATGCCATGTGGCCAAGCTATCCAGGTATTTTCCTCTCGGTCTTCCTCTTGGTCTGTTCCCTTCGATCTTGCCAGTTGTCACTAAGTTCTCCAATTCATTTCTTCTCATAAACAGGAAATAAATGAACTTCTAATTGCAGACAATCAGTGCCTGTTTTACAGCGATGAGGGCAGACTACAAAATCATATTACTAATCTGAGTTCAACCTGCAGATGATACAATATGAGTATAAACACGGCCAAAACCGCAGTAGTGTAAGTTAGCAGATCGCCTGGTTCACTAGGTATACAGATAAATAGCACAACTCTGAAACAAGTTAACGTATTCAAATATCTTGGAAGTATGATCACAAAAGATGGCAGACTGGACAGAGAAATCGAAATCAGATGTCAAAAAGCTAGTGCACTTACACATCAACTATCACCCTTACTGAAACATCCAAATATACTCATGTCCGCAAAACGACAGATAATAAACAGTATATTCACACCAACCCTATGCTACGAATCTCAAACTTAGACTTTATCCTAATCACACTTTCGCAAAATCAACATCTGCGAGATGAGATGCCAACTTAACAATCCGAGACCGAGTAAGAAATGCTTTCATCAGACAGACAGTGGGATCAACACCTTGTGCCACATTTATTGAAAGACAGAAGATTAAGTGGTTTGGCCATGTCGTTAGAATGCAACACCAACAACTACCATCACTGGCCTTACATCAAAGATCATCTGCGACGAGACCAAGAGGACGTCCAAGAAGAAAATGGATTGACGATATCAAAGACACTGTACAATCACACGGAATGACACTATCCAGTGCCGCCCACCAGGCGCTGGAGCGCAAATTAATCCTCCCCACGATGCTTGACAGCAGCAGTGGAAGATGATGACGATGATGATGATGATGATGATGATGATGATGATGATGATGATGTGATGATGATGATGATGATGATGATGATGATGATGATGATGATGATGATGATGATGATGATGATGATGAATCAACATATAAATAGGACAAAATACATAACTTAAAATGCTGCTTGTATTTTAGGATAACAGCCTTCAGCATGGGATTTTGCCCTAGGTCAGCTGGGCGAGTGTTCCCCAAGAATGGGAGTTTCCCCCGCCGATTAGCTCCTCTGTTTTAATAAATGGGATTGCATAACCTAGCGTTATGTTTGAGAGCTAGAAATTGACGATCAAAAATGTGTAGTTTCTATGACCTACACATATCAAATCCTGCCTATACATACACCAACATACACAAGCATAGTCATACTAGTCTGGCAATGTTTCTCATCCAAGTTCACCGATTGTACTCATTTACTGTCCTCTCTCACACTTACTCTCTCAATCTCTTTCACTGTCTAATCCGAAGGACTTTTCCGTAGTTGAACAGGTCTAGTCAGTCACACTCGCTGACTGCATCATTATCGGTCCTGCCATGATGAGTGAAGTGTCGTATAGTCCATGTCCATACAGACGAAAGGTATTGTGCAGCCGCTCATTAACGATTGATTGATTGATTGATTGATTTAGGAACCGACATCACAGCATTCGGGACATTCCCATAAGCGCTCCGTCCCCATCCTCAGCAGCCAGCGAAGAGTTCCAACACTAATAGTTCCAGTAGTAATCTGATTATATGTCCGTCTCAGCCTTTATGAGCGTCGATCGTCGGCCAGATTCCCTCGTCACACCTTATTAACGAAAGTTGATTCAACAGATTAAGTGTATAACGGTTTCTGTATAAGAGAGCTTGATCTCTGAACTTAACTGCCAGTGATCAGTATTCGTGTCAGCCTCACATGTGTTTAGATGAACGCACATTCATCACAAACTAGTAATGGCTGCGCACACCATTTACCCGCAATGTGGTTTGGGTAATTCTGTAAACACCATAATGACTATGTTTCAAACACAATCAAATAGTACAGATTAACAATCACCGTGGTGTAAAACATATATCACAACCACGGCATTCAACAACAGCAGAAAATAGACACACATAACGCTACTTATAACAATAGCAAAACAGAACTTTCACCTCGGTGTCTTAAAACCATTTTACACATCTTATATACATTCGTTACTGCAGTATTATGAAATATGCAAGTAGTATGTAATGTGGTATTTGATTCCCATTTCAGGAGCCTCTCTTTTTAGGTCACGGTATATTTTACTATATAAAGAGTCTAGCTCCTGCGCCATGACGTCAAATAACTGCTCCAAATTTTACCTAGTTTTTTTTTTTCAAATTTCGCTCGTTTATTGGCACTTAACTACTTCCGGTTTCGGGAGTGTAAAAAGTTCAAATTTCATTATTAGAAGGTAAATAATAAACGAAATAAATATTAAAAATATCAGTGTGTGTGTGTGTGTGTGTGTGTGTGTGTGTGTGTGTGTGTGTGTGTGTGTGTGTGTGTGTGTGTGTGTGTGTGTGTGTGTGGAATAGATGTGGGGGCAGGGGTAGGAGAGCAGGGAAATGTGCGTTATTCAACTATGAGCATTTGCCCACTGTAGTCCACCAGACCCAAAGCTACTGTGAGGAGGTTGATTATCATCTCGGCCCCTGATCAGACCACGTGCATTACTGAGAGGGCAATACAACACTTTGATCTTAGCCAAAAGCCTGAAACGGTTTGAGCAAATCAGACATAATTCTTGTTATAACATCATAAAATAAATTGAAAACCACCATGGTTTAAAATATTATAGAGGTTGTAGAATATCATAAATAAATAAGCTAATTAACGTACAAATTGTCTTATTGCTTCATATTCTAACATACATTGTTAAGCTAATTTTTAAAAATATTCAATTAAATTGTCATACCTAGTGACTGTTTGTAAAATAATGATTAAAAATTAATGCGAATTGTATCCCTTGTGCAGATCAGAATAAATAGTTTCCCTTGACATTATATGATACCAGTTTAAATAAGAGATGTCAAGGGTCAAGGGATGTAAGTCGTGAATAACAAATCGACTGGTTTATTGAAATTTCATCCCTTTATTTTTTAATATTTTTCAATTGAAAATAAAATATAGCGATTATTAGTGATCTGTGGAGAGCCGTAGCGGCTTATAAACTATCATCATACAGGTTAAACTTGAAAACCGTAAAAAATAAAAATGCTGGCTAGCATTCATTGTAGCGGTCGGAATGTGTGTGCATATGCGTGTGAGCGGGTGCGATAGGGATACAGTACTGGTCCTTCGGATGGCGGAGTGTGTGAAGGGTGGAGCCGAGGTGGAAAAGTGGCTAGCGAGAAGATCACCGCGGCTGAATGTATGACAAAGTGGTCGGCATCATGGAGTATGACCAAGTGGTCGCCGTGACCGAATGTACGACCAAGTTGTCACCGTGGCCTGAATGTATAAAAATTAGTTGGCGTGGCTGAATGTATGACTAAGCGATCGACATGGCTGAGTATGAGCAGTGGTCGCCGTGGCCGAATTTACGACCATGTGGTCGCCGTGGCCGAATGTAGGACCAAGTGATCGCCGTGGCAAAATGTTTGACCAAGTTGTCGCCGTGGCTGAATGTATGATTAAGTGTTCGGCATGGCTTAATGTATAACAAAGTGATCTCCATAGCCGAATGTACGACCAAGTGGTCACAGTGGCCGTATGTATGATACAGTGGTCGAAGGTGTTTGCTGATGTCTGTGTGGTTGTCATGACTGTGCTGTGATCTGGATGGCAAAATGGCTAGCTAAGGAGGTCGCCATAGCTGAAAGGTGGAGACGGGGTGGTAGAGTGACTAGCGAGGAGGTCGCCGTTGCTGAATGTATGATCAAGTGGGCGCCATGGCCAAATGTACGAACAAGTGGTCACCGTGATCTAATGTAAGACACAGTGGTCGAAGATGAAAGCTAATGTCTGTGTAGTAGCCGTGGCTGTGGTGAGATCTAGATAACAAAGAGGCTAGCTAGGAGGTCGCGCTGGCTAAAGGGTGGAGCCGAGGTGGGAAAGTAGCTAGCGAGTAGGTTGCTGTGATTGAAGGGTGGAGACGGGGTGGCAAAGTGAGTAGCGAGGAGGTCATCATGGCTGAATGTATGACCAACTGGTCACCGTGGCCAATTGTATGGTTAAGTGGTCGCTGGGGCCGAATATATGACCAAGTGGTCAATGTGGCTGAATGTATGACGATGAACAGCCAGTCGAATGGTATGTTATAGAGCAATGGTTCTCAACCTTTCTTGGTCCGTGCCCCATATTTCACTATATTTTCAGAACGTCATTCCCCCTATCGTATTTCCTACCTAAAAATTCCCCGCCCCCTCCCGCCCCTACACAGTATACGTAATAATGGAAGCACATACTAAAACAAGTCTAGACGTCCACACAAAACGTGATTTGTGGGTCTACTTACATGATAAAATGAATTGTAGAAGGGTGAGACGTACAGAACCGTAAAGTATGAAGGAAAAAACAAGATCAAATAATCGGTTCTTGTATTAACGCGATCTTGAAATAATCTTCATTCCCCCCCCCCCCACTGAAATCCACAACCCCCCCCCCCCCCCCCCACCCGGGGAATTCTCCACCGGTTGAGAACCACTGGTATAGAGGATAGGCGGTGCCCCATCAAAATTTCGACGCATACTTACGGATCCGAACGTCAAAAGTCCTTGGTTTTTCCGATATATATCTAATGAAAAGTGGTCGACTGTGTATTATAATGGCGGTTATAACTGGCTGTAGCGGAAGGGACTTCAACACTATCATCATTCCATGACCGATGTGTTATATATACAAGCCTCGATATCGCGCTGCGTGATGGTGTACAAACGGTCACATGATCAGATGTTAAGGAGTACATCCGGGACACGTGGGTGATGGTTACATCCAGTCAAATATGGTGGTGCTTCCGGGCACATGCACAAAGATACATCCAGTACACGAGCTCACTGGTTAAGCCGGTCAAAGATGGTGCTGCTTCCGGTCACATGCATAAGGGTACATCTGGTACATGTGGGTAATGGTTACATCCGGTCAAAGATCTGGTTAATGCTTATAGGAAAGGCGAGACGCACATATATTCAGATTGCTACTGGTACTATTGCGGTTGGAACTCTTCGCTGGCTTCTGAGGAATGGGACGGTGCGCTTATGGGAATGCCCCGAATGCTGTGATGTCGGTTCTTATATCAATCAATCAATCAAAGATAGTGGTGCTCCCCGTCACATGTGTAAGGGGTACTTCCAATACACGTGTCACAAGATAAAGCCGGTCGAAGATAGCGCTGCTTCCGGTCATATGCATAAAGATACTTCTGGCACACGTTGGTATTAGTTACACCCGGTCAAAAATGGAGGTGCTTTCTATCACATGTGTAAGAGGTACATCCGAGACACGTAGGTATTGGTTACATCTGGTCAAAGATGGCTCTTGAACCAGTCACATGTGTAAGGGTACATCCGAGACACGTTGGTAATGCTTACCTCCAGTCAAAGATTGTGTCGCATCCGGTCACATGTGTAATGGTACATCCAAGCGACGTGGTTATGAGGGATATACATAAAAGGGTGTCTTGACGGTTGTTGAATCAGGATATGTAACTCATGATGATCGCCATGCATGCGAGTGCTTCACTACCTCATTCACAGAACATTGGAAGTAGACCATGGTCTCCCTTTTCTCTCTTTTCTATAACCGTTAGGGTGTTTCACCGCGTAACACCAAAGAACAGCCCAGCATCAACGCACTATAGACAATTTCAACTGTAGTATACGCGTTTGTAAACAATTCATCGCATTATCAGACTAACCCATTCTTATAGTCATAGCGCATAGACGTGATCACCGACGCCAGTAGGGGAAGGCGTATCTGTACGTAACAGCTATCGGGTCATACAGTGACGAGTGGCTAGCGCTTATTATTATATGTATACTATTACACACGAACACAACAAACTGTCCCGTCTGAAGCTTAGGTGTCTCATGTAACATGCCTTGTCACGTATCCGCTGACTTGACCAGTGATGTTAGCCGGCTCAAAGCAAGGATTTTACTCGTGCACTGCCTCTCTTTGTGTCTATACGGGACATTAGCAGCTTTCCCCATGAACCCATTTCAAATGCCAATATATGTTTCACAACTTGTCTGCTCATGGTTCAATGTTTCACATGCAGCCAAAAGTACAGATTATATGTAACACTTCAACAGACAAATAAGAAATTATTGTAGACAAATTATTAAAAATGTTGGCCGAAAACAGAAATACGTCGACAAAACTTATAAATATCTCCGTCAAAGTTATGACAGGAGGGAAACTTTGTTAACCAAATATGAAGAAAAAAATATCTGTCAGAGGGAGACATATTTCAAGTAAACTTATAAATAGGTCAGCCAAACTTATAAAAAGTAGGAAAATTTGTTACCCAAATGGGAAAATTGTTGGCCAAGTAAAGAAATATCTCGGCCAAATTTATGAAAAGAAGAAAACTGTGTTAGCTGAATGGGAAACATGTTGGCCAACTTACTGAAATATCTCGAACAACCGTATTAAAGATAGGAAAATGTGTTAGCCAAATGGAAAATAATATTGGTCAAATAAAGAAATATCTCAAACAAACATATGAAAACTAGGAAAATGTGTTAACCAAATGGAATAATTATTGACACAGTAAAAACATATTTCAGCCAAACTTGCATATATCTCGGCCACACATATAAAAAGTAGGAAACTTTGTTAACCAAATGTGAAAAATATTAGCCAAGTAAAGAAATATCTCGTCCAAACTTATAACAAGTAGGAAAATGTGTTAACCAGTTGGGGAAAATATTGACCAATTAAAAGTATATTTAATCCAACCTTGCAATTATCTCGGCGAAACTTATAAAATGTAGGAAGCTTTGTTAACCAAATGCGAACAATATTGTCCAAGTAAAGAAATATCGGGGCCAAACTATTCAAATGTAGGAAACTTTGTTAACCAAATGTGAAAAAGATATTGGCCAAGTATAGAAAATATTGCGTTGAAACCTTTAAAAAGTAGATAACTGTGTTAAACAAATGTGAAAAATATTGGCCAAATACTGAAATACCTCGTCAAATTTAATGAAACGTAGGAAAAATTTGTTACCCAAAGAGAAAAATGTTGGTCAAACTTACAAATATCTCGGCGAAACTTATAAAGGCATGCTCTTAACCATATGAAATCTGGCAAGACAGCATTACAACAGAAAAGATTAATGCTTTAGAAGAATACGGAATAGATAAAGTTACCAGACTCCTGAATACCATGTATGATACTGTAGATATACCTCATTAATTATGTAATTCTGTAATTATTGCAATCCCAAAGAAATCGGGAGCCCTGGAATGTGATCAACATCGAACAATTAGTATAATGTGGCACATCACGAAGATTTTGCTAAGAATTATTTTGCAAAGAGTTAGGAAGAAAATACAACCTGAAATAGGAGAGGAACAATGTGGGTTTGTAGAACGCAAGGGTTCAGTAAATGGTGTGTACATAATGAGAACAGTAATTGAACGTTCTATAGAAGTATACGAAGATCTACACCTCAGCCTTTATTGACTATACAAAGGCTTTCGATAAAGTGACACATGTCGACATGATAAGGATGCTTGTAGATATACACACTGATGGAAAGACCTTAGACTTGTAAAATAAAACATATATAGGAAACAACAAGCTGCCATCAGAATTGATAATGAAATATGTCAATATCAGCCTATTAAGAGAGGTGTGAGACAGGGGTGTGTAATGTCTCCAGATCTTTTTTCCCTGTACAGTGAACATATTTTCAGTAATATAAAAGATATGGAAGGAATCAACATTGGGGGACGATACATCAATAACATTAGATACGCAGCTGATGCAGTCTTGATTGCAGACAAGGAACAGGACCTGCAAAATTTAGTAGATGCGGTTGTTGCACACAGTGAACACCTAGGGTTAGAATTGAATTGTAAGAAGACACAGACTAAGGTCGTCCCTAGGAAGGAAGAAATAGCACAATGTAATTTACACGTAAATAGGTATAGTCTGAAACTAGTGAATCGGTACAACTATCTCGGAACAGTCATAACATCTGATGGGAGATGCCTTGAATAGATTAGAAAAAGAATTGCCATGGCGTAGGTAGCCTTTTTGCAAGATGAAAAACATACTTACCAATAAAAAGATATCAATTCAAACGAGACAAAGAGTGTTGAAATGCTACATAGAACCTATACTTTTATATGGATGTGAGGCGTGAACGAAGATCAGACAAGCCGAAAAACATCTGATGGCAATGATAATGTATTTTCTGATGAAAATGCAAAGAATACCATGGACAGATAGAAAAACCAACGAACAAGTCCTTCAAGAAACAAAGGAAGGTCGTAAACTTATTAGATACTTTAGACGTAGACAGTCAAAAATTTTTAGCATGTTATGAGAAGAAATGAATTGGAGATCTTGGTGACAACTGGCAAGATCAAAGGGAACAGACCAAGGGGAAGACCAAGAATTAAATACCTGGATGGCTTGTCCACATGGCATGGTCGAGATTGAAACACAGATCTGATCCACGACTTTGGTGATTGAGTGATTGCAGAACATGACCGCCCACGCTTATCGGCATGGCACATAATGAATTAATGAATTTTTGCTTGCCAAATGGGGGAAAAATATTGCCCATGTAAAGAACTATCTCATCCAAATTTACAAAAATTAAGAACACGTGTTAACCAAATGGGAAAAAAATATTGATCAAGTAAAATATATCTCGTCCTAACTTAGAAAAAGTATGAAATTTTGTTTTAAAAAACAAAACAAATGGAAAAATATTGGTCAAGTAAAGAAATAATTGCATAAAACTTATAACTAGCTCATGCAAACTTATAAAAAGTAGGAAAATATTGTAACTAAATGTGAAAAAAATATTGGCCAAGTTGAGAAGTATCTCAACCAAATTGTTTAAAAGTAGAACACGTGTTAACCACATGGATAATAAGTACTGATAAAGTAAAAAAAAAAATCGTGTCGCAACTTATAAAATTTAAGAAACTTTGTTAACAAACCAGGAAAAATATTCGTCAAGTAAAAAATAATTACTAGCTCATTCAAACTTTAAAAAGTAGGAAAATTTGTTAACTAAATGTGAAAACAATATTTGCCAAGTTGAGAAATATCTCAGCCAAACATACAAAAAAATTTATAAAATGTTAGCCAGATCAACTAAAATGTTCACCAAACTTATAAATTTCCATAGTTATGAAAAATAGGAAACTTTGTAAAGTAAATGTGAAAAATATTCGCCAAGTAAAAACATATTTCAACCAAACTTATAAATATCTCGACCAAACCTATAAAAAGTATCAACATTTTTTAATCAAATGGGGAAAATATTGCACAAGTAAAGAAATATTTCAACCAAATTTATAAATATCGCAGCCAAACCTATAAGATATAAGCTAATATACTTACCAATGTAACGAAAATGTTGACCGAATTAAGAAATATTTCAAGCAAACTTATATAAAGTAGGAAAATATGTCGACCAGGCTAAGAAATAGGTATGGCAAAGTAAGAAATAGGTCGACCAAACTAAGAAATGTGTGTTACCCAAATTAGGAAAAGGATAGCTTCTGCAACTATGTCAAGCGTGTAAGTCTGAACGCAACATTTTCTTTACTTTCCAATATTTTTCACATTTGTTAACAATGTTTCCTATATTTTTTTTAAAGTTTAGTCGAGTTATTTGCTTGTTTGGTTGAAATTTGTTTCTACTTGTTCAGTATTGATGCCATTTGGTTAACAACTATTCCTGCTTTTTATAAATGTGGAAGAGACATTTCTCTATTTGGCCAAAAATTTTCACATTAAGTTAACAAAGTATCCCACTTTTTATAAGTTAGGCCGAAATGTTTACAGGTTTTGTTGAAATATGTTTTTACTTGGTCAATATTTTTCCCATTTAGTTAACACATTATCCTACATTTCATAAGTTTGGTTGAGCTATTTCTTTACTTGACTACCATTTGCCCATGTGGCTAAACAATTTTCCTAATTTTTTATAAGTTTAGTCGAGATATTTCTGTATTTTGCCAACATTTTCCCATTCAGCTAACAAGGTTTCCTACTGTTCATAAATTTGGTGGAGATATTTCTTTACTTGGCCAACATTTTTCCCATTTGGGTAACACATTTTCCTACTTTTTATAAGTTTGGCTGACTATTTATAAGTTTAGTTAAAATATTTCTCTCTTTTACAGATATTCGTTTTCTTCACATTTGGGCATGTGACATGTCATGTTACATGAGACGCCTAAGTTTGAGTCGGGACACTTTGTTGTGTTCGTGTGTAATTTCCATCTGATAACATGTGCTAGCCACTCGTGGCTGTATGTCCCGATAGCTGTTACGTACAAATACGCCTTCCCCGACTGCCATCGGTGATCACGTGTCTGCACTATGACTGAGAACGGCTTAGTCAGACAATGTGATGAATTATTTACACTCGCTTATACTACACTTGAAACTGTCTTATGGTATATTGATTCCGGGCTGTTCTTTGGTGCTACTCGGTGGACCACCCTAACGGATATAGAAAAGAGAGTGAAAGGAGACCATTTTAAACTTCCGATGCTCTGTTGATGAGGTAGTGGAATCACTCGCATACATGGCGATCATCACCAGTTAGGTCTCCTGGTTCGACAACCTTCAAGCCATCATTTTTCTGTAGTATCACTCATAACCATGTGTCTTGGATGTACCATTACACATGTGACCAGAAGTTACTCCCCCACGTGGTCCGGTCATAGCCATTACTCGTGTGTCTCAGATGTAACAATACACATGTGACCGGATGCGAGGCTATATTTGACTGGAGGTATCCATTACCCACGTGTCTCCAATGTACCGCTAACACATGTGATCAAAAGCAGCACCATTTTTTACTGAGTGTTACTATTACCCACGTGTACCAGATGTACCCTTATGCATTTGACCGGAAGTAGCGCCATCTTTGACCGGCTTTAACCAGTGAGAATTGCACTGGATGTATTTTTATGCTATGTGAACGGAACCACCGCCATCTTTGACCGGATTACCCATTACTCACGTGTCCCGGATGTACCCTTATGCATTAGACCAGACGCAGCGTAATCTTTGACCGGCTTCAGCCAGTCAGCACGTGCACTGGATGTATCCTTATGGGTGTGACTGTAAGCAGCGAAATCTTTGACCGGCTTTAGCCAGTGAGCACGTGTACTGGGTGTATCTTTATGCATGTGACCGGAAGCATCGCCATCTTTGACCGGATGTAACTATCACCCACGTGTCGTGGATGTAATCCTTACTCTTGTGATCATGTGACCTTCTATACACCATCCATGGCGCGATGACGAGGCGTGCATCTCTAACACATCGGTCGTTGTATGATGATAGTGTTTAAGTCCTTTCAATAACAGCTAGCAATAGACTACCATTATAAAATACAGTCGACCACTTTTCATTAGATATATATAGGAAAAACCAAGGACTTCTGACTATCGGATCCGTACATATGCGTCGAAATTGTTGATGTTAGATCACCAATCCTCTCTACTATACCATTTGCCTGGCTGTTCATCGTCATATATTCAGCCACGGTGACCACTTGGTCACAGATTCGGCACCTGTGACGTCTTAGTCATAGATTCGGCCACGGTGACTACATGTTCATATATTCGGCCACGGTGACCACTTAGCCATGCATTCGGCCATGGTGACCGATTGGTCACAATTCAGCCACGGTGACCTCATAGCTACTCACTTTGCTACCCCGTCTCCACCCTTAAGCCACTGTGATCTCCTCGCTAGCCGATTTGCAATCCAGAGCTCACCACATCACGGCAACAACACAGAATCACCATACACCTTCGACCACTGTGTCATACATTCGACAATGGTAACTATTTGGTCGTACAATCGGCTATTGCGCCCACTTGGTCATACATTTAGTCACGGCGAGCTACTAGCTAGTCACTTTACCACTCCGTCTCAATCCTGCAGCCACGGCGATTTCCTCACTAGCCACTTTCCAGTCTCCACTCCACCCTTACGCCACGGTGACTTCCTCGCTATCGACTTTGCCATCCAGATCTCAGCACAGCCATGGCAACCATATAGACATCAGCACACACCTGTGCCCACTGTGTCATACATTCGGCCACGGTGACAACTTGGTCGTGCATTCGGCTATGGCGACTACTTGGTCATACATTTGGCCGCTGCAACAACTTGGTCGCACATTCGGCCATGGCTACCACTTAGTCATACATTTGGCCACGGCAACAACTTGGTCATAAATTCGGCCACGCCGACCATTTGTTATATATTCGGTCACGGCGACCACTTAATCATACATTCTGCTAAGACAACTACTTGGTCATACATTCGGCTGCGGAGACACCTTTGTACGCACATTCGGCTACGGCGACCACGTGGTAATTCATTTCGCCATGGCGACCACTTGGTCGTATCTTCGGCCACGATGACCACTTGGTCATACACTCAGCCACGGTGACCACTTGCTTACATACTCAGTCACGGTGACCATTTGATCATACATTCAGCCACGCCGACCCCTTGGTCATTGTCGTAGTAATCCTTTATTACTTTAGTGTCGTCCCTGGAGTGAGGGGAAACAACACCCACATTTTTTATTAACCCAATATTATTGTCCTAGAGAAACCACCAGAATCCGTCCACAAAACTACTTCAGTCTGTAGACACCTCTTTCTTACTATCACTCACCCCTGGATCATGCCCCCTCTCATTCTCCCCCAACACAACATACTCAACAACTCTAGATTTAACAAATAATTACAACACATAATTTATTAAAGAAAAAAGTATGTTTGTGAGAAGTGTGTGTGTGTGTAATGTGTAGATTGTGTGTCGAATATGCTAATGTGTATGTAGAATCAGGCCAGTGAATCAGGAGCAAAGTTACTTACATCACTGTGCTGAGCACACAACAACACCAAGTATTCCGGACAGAAAACCTCACCAAGAAGATGTGACGACTTTCTCCGATCACTCTCGAACAATCAGGACGCTGGTCATCAATGATAGACACTGTTCGATATTGGTCTTCACTCTAGCAAACACTGTGAATTTACACTGTTCAATAATGTTTGTTGATTAGAGTATCTTTCCAATAACTTAAATGTCACATGGGAAAATATAACTGTTCATAAGTCACTAGTTATACGATTTTTCCTATATTAAAAAATACTACCTATTAATGTTCCAGGTAGTTTTATATATATATATATATATATATATATATATATATATATATATATATATATATATATATATATATATATATATATATATATATATATGAATTACGTATAGTGTTCTGATTCTACTGTGATGTAGCATATCACTCAAGGAAAAATCACAAATATGTTCATCAAGTCCTGCTCAGCAGAAGTCAGGTTTCTGCAGACCAACTAGGTCATAAGCCCAGTGTACAAGCCTCTCAGTAACCTCTGTCTTCCATCCGTGAGCCATCATTTTTCTTCAACTTTGATACTAACTTCTTGGTAGTATATCGTATCACCATCAACAAGTAGACCTGTAAGTGGAACCTGTAGAATAGAGAATCCCCTGGTGAGAGCAACTCAATTCTGACCTTAATTAGGTGAGTGTAGGTCGATAGCAGCACTCAGATCTATAACAGAGAACCGAACTCTGTTATACGGCCAAATAGCTCATCACATTGGTCTGAGACATGGAAACACAAGGAAAGATTAATGGAAACGGGTAGAAACCCAGCAGATGCCCTACTGGAAGATCCTACCTTTTCACATTCCCTTCATCCCTCCCAACCATCCTCAATCTCTCTAATTATTATCCCACTACATTGTCCTTAATTCCCTGAGTTAAATGATATATTACACAAGCTAGTTAAAGCTACACAATAGGTTACTAGTGTCGACGCTCCTATAATACTTTCTAGCACCGCACTTATAGAACATTCTATCACCGCACAGTACTGTACTCTATTCCTAATCATACTCTAAGTTAGATATGATTAATAGACTACCATATGCCTATTCTGGTTGATGATTGAGACTATGCAATCACAGACTGGATCTATGTCCGTCGATAAAAATCAACACTCTGACAATATAGCCTCTTTCAATTAACACAACTCTGAATACTGCGCCGATCTTTAACACTTCAGAACCTTTGGTCGACTAACTCAAACTTGTTTACCGCAACTGGTTTTAAATCGGGGCTTGAGTGACGTCACCAAAATGTCTAGACGCTGATCAGTCCAGAGTCTGGCTTTCTCCCCGTTTTTAGACTGACTGGAATCACCCCGCCGTCTAGTTTGCTTTCATCGGGGAAATCTTTGTCTCGTACAACAAAAGTCCTGTCTGTCTGTGAACCAGGGGATTTTTCCCCACACCACAGAATCCATCCGACGTCTGTCCAGACATTTCGTCTACAACTTCAAAGGCTGTCTACCGCCTTGCAGACGGATGGCGCCATTGTGCGTTTCTCGAACAACCCACTTCATACAGAAATGCCGACCGTGTGAAGACAGTTTTCGCGACGTATTTTGTTCCTCAGTCCCCTACTCATCAAAGGATTGCCTGTTATTGTAGACGAATGTCGGGTCTTTTTGGCATCGATCCAAACTATCAAGTTTTTTCCCGCGACAGTCATATATTCGGCCACGGCGACAATTTGGTCGGACATTCGGCCACGTCGACCACTTGATCCAACATTCGGCCATTGCGACCACTTGATCATACACTCAGCCACGCCGACCCTTTTGTTATACATTCAGCCGCGGCGACCTTCTCGCTAGTAAATTTGTCAACTTACGTCTCTGCCCTTCAGCCACGGCGACCTCCTCGCTAACCACTTTGCAACCTCGTCTCCATCCTTCACCCACTTCCCCATTCGGAGGACCAGTTCTGTATCCTGATCACACCAGCTCACACGCATGTGCACACACACCCCAACCACTACAATAAATGCTAGCCATCATCTTTACTTTTTGTAAATGTTTTCATGTGTAACATGTATGATGATGAAGTTTAGGCCACTACGACTATTTACAGATCACTATAACCGCTATCTATTATTTCCAATTGACAAATGTAAAAAATAAAGGGATGAAATCGCAATAAACCAGTCAATTTGTCATTTGTGAGTTACATCGTTTGACCTATTCAAACTGGTATCATATAATATCAAGGGAAACTATTTATTCTGATCTGCACAAAGGAAATAATTCACATTAATATTAACTTATAATTTAATCATTATTTTACAAACAGTCACTAGGTATGTCAATTCAAATGAATATTTTTTTTTTAATTAGCTTAATAAATTATGCTAGAATATATAGAAATAAGACAATTTTCCACGATAATTATCTTATTTCTTTATGATATTCTACATCCTCGATAATATTTTAACTCATGATGGGCCCTCAATTTATTTCATGAGGTTGTTACAAAAATTTTGTCTGATGTGCTCAAACCATCTCAACCTTTTGGCTAAGATCATAGTGTTGTATTGCCCTTTCAGTACTACACTTGGTCTGACCAGAGGCCGAGATGATCATCAATCTTCACACCTCCTCACAGTAGCTGTGGGTCTGGTGGACTACTGTGGTAACATGCTCATAGTTGGAAAAAGCGCCTATTCCCGTGGCCCGCACTCCCACCCCACATTGGCCTACATCTTATACACACACGTTTTTTATTTATACAAATTATTTCGTATAAAATTTACTTTGTACTTATTAAAGCTTATCTTTTAAATTCCTGAAATCGGAAGTAGTTAAGAACCACATCGCGAGAAATTTGAAGGAGAAAAAAAAACAAGGTCAAATCTGGAGCAGTTATTTGACGTGACGTCGTATGTGCATAGATCCACAGTGCACTCCCTCCTCAAGCAGAGAAGACATTAAGACACGGCCCAGGAACTAGACTCTTCATATAGTAAAATACACCGTGACCTAGAAGAAGCGGCTCCTGAAATGGGGGTCAAATGCCACATTAATACTACTTATGCATGGAATATACCCAAAGCATAACATGATATTCCTTCTTGTGTGATCAGAATAACAGAAGCATTCTAGCAACATATAGTAGTAGGCCTCTTTCAGCCCTGTGGACTATATAGTTGTGCCGCTGGAGAGGCACATGACAGCACCGCTGGTGACTTTATAGTCTAATTCGAGAGTGGCAGTCTCTGTCACAGTTTACGCATCTGTAGGACGCGACTGGTCCCGCAGTAAGTGACTGCATTTTATGCGTGTGCCCCTATCCTCAGTTTGTTGGATCAGGTTGCGCTCAAAGAGCTCCTGTCCGTTTCGTACATCTCTTCTCCAGGAACATCTGTCCGTTGCATCTCTTTCCCGCGTGTCTGGATCCATGCCAAGGGTTTTCATATATTGTTTACACACATCCTTATATTGCATTTGAGGTCTTCCAGTTGGCCTTTTCCCTGTGGCTAGTTCTCCGTATATGGGATCTTTGGGAATACGTTTATCATCCATTCGAGATACATGGCCCAGCCACCTAAGGCTTCTCTGCTTGAGGAGGGAGTGCACTGTGGTAATATCCACGAGGTCAAATGCCTCTGTGAGGTCGATGAAGGCAATATATAATTGCTTCCTCTGTTGTCTGCACTTCTCCTGGAGCTGCCTGAGTGAGAAAATCACATCGATGGTAGACCTGTTGGGTCTAAATCCGCACTGTGATTCGGAATAGATCCTTTCAGCAAGAATGTGTAATCTTTTAAGGATTACTCGAGCAAAATTCTTGCCTGTAATGCTGAGGAGGGAAATGTTGCGATAGTTGTTGCAGTCGCTTCTTTCACCTTTATTTGCATAAATGGTAACAATGTTTGCGTCCTTCATATCTTGTGGTACTGATTTTTCTTTCAAGCAGAGCTGAAGTATTGCATACAGTTCTTGGATTATTGTTTCTTTGCCACATTTTAACATTTCAGGTGGAATACTATTTTTTCCAAGTGCCTTGCCGGATTTGAGAGTGTCTAGTGCTTCACTGATTTCTGTGAGGCATGGTTCGTTACCCAGGGCATGCATTGTGGATTGTTGTTCAATGGCTTCCAGAGCTTTTTCTCCGACAGTGTTCTCCACTGAGGATAGCTCTGAGTAGTGTTCTACCCAGCGATCCATTTGTTTCGCTCGATCTTTTATGATTAGCCCCTCTGTTGATCGTAAAGGGGCCGTTTTATATTGTGATGGATCGACAGCTTGCTTGATGCCCTCGTACATTCCTCTTATATTTCCTCTTATAGTTTGAATTTGTGCAGAAAGTTGTAGCCAGTACCTATTCGCACATTTTCGTGCGGTCTGTTGTACTCTATTTCTGGCCATTCGCAGTGCCGCAATGTTTTCTCTGAAGGTGATGTTGTATACACTGAGAATGCATGTCTCTTTATCTCCAGGTCTGGGAGCATCTCTTCAGAGTGTGCTTCAAACCAGTCGGTTGACTTTGTTTGCTTCTTGCCAAATGTTGATAGTGCTGTGTTGCGGATGGTGTCGTGCAAATGACTCCATCTCTCGGTGGCAGTTCCGTTTGTGGGGCCAGGCAGAGTCTCCGCTTGAGCATGGGTGAATTTGTTTACCTTCTCTTTGTTTTGGGTGCCGCTAGTGTCAATGCGTGGTCTTCTTTCTGTTCTGTTTCTGTAGATTCTCTTTGGCTTTATCTTTACCTTGCTGGAAACAAGTGAGTGATCGGTGTCGCAGTCAGCACTATGATAGCTGCGAGACAGCCGTACATTGCGGAGATTGCTGCGTTTGGTGAGTATCAGGCAGAGTTGGTGCCAGTTCCTTGATCTGGGGTGCCTCCATGACACCTTGTGCTGTGGTTTTGCGTCAAAGAAGGTGCTGGTTACGCACAGATTATGATGGCTGCAGAGTTCCAAGAGACGTTGTCTATTGTCGTTGATCTTCGAAACGTCAAACTTTCCTAGACATGAAGGCCAAGATTTGTGGTGGGAGCCAACCTTGGCGTTGAAATCCCCCAGAATAAACAGATGTTGTTTCTCTGGTGTTTCACTAATAACTTTGCTAAGGTCGTCATAAAACTTATCTTTAGATTCTGATGCTGCAGTTAGTGTTGGTGCGTAAACGCGTATAATACTAATTGGTCCTGCTTCTGTCTGGAGTTGGAGCCTCAGTATTCTTTCCTTCGACCAGTAGTCTTCGCTTGGTTGTATTATGGACTGTAGCAGCTTGTTTCTAATAGCGAAGCCAACTCAATGCTCCCTGATATCTCCGCACGGCTTGCCATACAAGTAGAAGGTGAAGTCCCTCGCCTTGATGCTTCCAAATTCTGAGAGTCTGGTCTCTTGCAGGGCGACAATGTCTATCCCTAGTCTGAGTAGTTCGTTGTTTATCACTGCTGTTTTACCGGCATCGATAATCTCGTTTAGATCGTCTGAGATGCCATGGGTCATGGTTCTTACGTTCCGTGTTCCCAGCCTGAGTGCCAGTTTTTTTTTTTTTTTTTTGCTAGGTGTATAAGTCGCGATCCATGTGTCCGGATATTGTCCCTAAGCTCCATACACTCCCAGGAGCAGGTGAACTGTGGCGAGACAGCACCTTATTAGGCGGGCGATAGCTATCTAGTGAGAAACAATGATCTCTCCCACCTTCGGAAGCAACCCCTGGTGCCTTGCTATCGAGCAATCTAGCATTAAGACATATAACCGGTAACTGCTGCTTCCCGTGTTGTGTCGCCGCTGTTACCTTGTGCTGAAGTGGCCTCTCTAGGGCACAAACCTGGACAATAAAATGCGAAGAACTAGCTGTTGCCCAGTAGCAAATTCCCCCTCTCCACGTCGCCGATGTTGACCAAGGGAAAGGCAGTAGCCAATGCAACTTGGCATCGGTGCCGTCGCAGGAGTTACCAGAATTATGTTGTTTACAATATGGAACTGCCTTAGGGACTCCATCTCCGGATTTGTCCTTAAGGTTTACTCCCGAAGTCTTTCCCATCTGGATATGCCCTCAACGCAGCTGAGCTTTGAGATTTACAGATTCCTCTCTTAGAGGAGATACCAACCAAGGCTGACGATTCTTCTCTGCCTGGGAATCAATAAAGAGGGAAGTCTACCATTATTCCTTCCTGGCAGTGATCATACTGATCAGATGACCGTAGCCATTGAGAGATTCTCTTCCCACCGTGGCGGACTTGAAACCATAACCAACAACTATCTGTCAGCAACAACATATAACCAAATAAGAAAATGTAGCTTGCATCGAAAAGACATTCTAAAGTATGAAAAGAAAAGAAAAAAGTACATCAGAAAATCTGACATGAAAACTGCAAAAGACTGAACTAGCAAATCTGGACCTTCTAAACATATCCACTTCCTTACCTAGGTATAGGCAGAGTTCAATTAATAAAAGAGTCATGTAAATTAGTGGCGTGGAGCCATTTATAACGACCATTTCATTCAAATAACCAGCTAAGGTTTTCCAAATAATATGACCATATATGGTGCTATAGAGCGATCTTCATATTCAGGTTACGGCTGTCCTGATATATAATCTGTGATATGCCTTCCCGCTAACCCTAAATGCTGGTTTGATTCAAGGACTGTTTCATAAAAAAAAAAAAAAAAACTTGTTCCTTTAGGGAAAGTCTAGGTAGGGGAGTCTTGTCTTGTCCATTCTGAGTACATAGGCGATGTAGTTCCAAAGGCGTTTTCTTATAAAATTGGATACAATATCTTGCTTAGTCTCCTGTCTTATTTGCGTATTGGTTCTGAAGTCTGTCCAGTGGAGGTTTAGAATTCTTTTAAAGTATTTGTTCTCAAAATTATCTAATTTTTCATCTAAAGCTACCGTTGATTTCCAACTCTCACATCCATACGTTAACATTGGAATCACACAAGAGTTGAAGATTTTAAGTTTCCTGTGTTTGCTGAGTGTCTTTGACTTCCAGATGGTTGACAGTTTATTGAAGGCACCAGATGCCAGTGTGATTTTAGATGATATTTCTGGTGCTGAGTCCCCTGTAGATGTCAATTTGCTTCCTAGGTATGTGAAGCTGTTGACTTTTTCAAGAACGTGGTTGTTTAATTTGGTATCGTCTGAACTGTTGGTATGATCGATAGTTTTTGTTTTTGCGGTGTTAATTTTGAGACCAATATGTCCTGAAACATTTTGGAGATGGTTTATTTTCTCTTCGGCATCTGAGTGTGTTGAACTCAAAAGCACTTATGTCGTCAGCAAAGTCTAGGTCTTCTCGAATTTTGTCAACCCAATGGATACCCCTATTTGAGTTGTTTGTGCATTTGCGCATGACCCAGTCGACAGCTATTCCAAAGAGCATCGGTGATAAGACACAACTCTGTTTCACTCCTGTTTCCACTGAGAACCAATCAGAGTTGCCTGATTCTCTTCTTACGCAGCAACCTGTCTCTTTGTAGAAAGATTTTATGTCGTTGGTATATTTGGTAGGGAAACCATAGATTTTAAGTAGATTCCAAAATGAGGGAGGATGGATACTGTCGAAGGCTTTTTGAAAGTCGACAAAGTTGGTGATTAATTTCGACTGGAATTCTACGGAGTCTTCAATTATTATTCTGAGGGTGAAAATGTGGTCTATGCATGACCGTTTTGGTCTGAAGCCTGCTTGTTCTTCTCTGAGCCTTTCATCTATACAATTTTTCAATCTCTCAAGTAACATGCTACAAAAATGTTTTCCTGGTACTGACAGTAGGGTGATACCACGCCAGTTATTGCAATCAGACATATCACCTTTTTTAGGCAGTCTGAACATTATACCAACCTTCCACTGTTGTGGTGGGGATTCGCTTTAACAGATTTCATTGATCAGCTGTAACAAACGTTGTAAGGTGTTCTCATCTGCTGCTTTGAGCAATTCTTCTGAGATGTCGTCTTCATCAACAGATTTGTTGTTCTTCAATTTTTTTTATGGCTGCTTTAATCTCTTCCATGGTGAATGACTCGCAGGAGGCATCTAGTGTGTGTGGGGGGGGGGGGGGGGGGGGGGGAGGGGGAGGGGGGCGGCGCGGCATGGTAGTTTCTCCATCCAGGTTTGGAACAGTGTCAGGCTGCGGTATTTCTTTGAAATGTTCTGCCCATCGTTGCTTTTGATGGTCATCGGATAACAGTGGTTTACCTTGTTTGTCTTTGATGGGTATATTTGGTGTAGGTGAGTGATTGCATAATTGTTTCGTGATATGGAATACGGCTTTGTTGTTTCCAGTTCTAGCAGCTGATTCGGCGTCGGAATCCAGGCTGTGTATAAAGTTCTGTTTATCTTTTCGTGCGCTTGCTTCCACCTCTTTATTCAACATGGAGTATTTTTGCTTATCGGCTTCATATGAAGATGTGTCTTTTGCAAAAAGGTTTTGTGTTCGGTTTTTGCGTTAGTTTTGCTTGTTTTCTTTCTTGTATCTTCGTCCAGGTGTTATCGCTTAGCCACTTCTTCTGCTGTCTTTGTACGTAGCCGACTATGTTTGTTGCAGCATTTAGCAAGGTATTTTTAAGGAAATTGCAATTTTCTTCAATGTTATTTTTAATATTTGCATTTCTCGTTATACTTTTTTGTTAGCATAGATGTTTTGTACCTCTGAATTGAATGCGAGTTAGTGTTCTTTAGTCAGTAGGGACTGTGAGTTTGTTTTCTTAATTCTGGGTGTTTTGTGCAGAGTCTTAAGCTTTATTTTTAGCTTGGCTATACAGAGATTACATCTGCTCCTCTGTAGGCTCTGACGTCGTGTACTAATGAACGGAATTTGGCACTAATGCAAAAATGGTCTATCTGATTTTTTGTGTTACTATCAGGCGAGTTCAATGTGATTTTGTGTGTATTTTTGTGCGGAAATAAAGAGTTTGCTACTATCAGATTTGCTATTTCACAGAATTCTAGCAGTCTCTCTCCGTTTTGGCTCATGTTCCTAGGCCGTGAATTCCCATATATTTCTCAACACCCTTATTGTCGGACCCTATCTTGGCGTTGAAATCACCCATTACAACAAAATATGTAGGGTTTAAGCAATAATTAAAAAAAAAAAAATGCTGTGATTTTCCACAACACTTGCATGTAACACCGTTTTCCTCTTGACTGAATTTCCTCCATTTCTACCGGCACACCCTTTAACTAGACTTTGTCTACATGGCCGACGAACTGTAGTTGACTAGTCTTGATCGCATTAAGTAATGTTTTCCTCAATCCCAGTTATTTAATATTATACTGTTAAAAAAAAAAAAGAAGAAGAAGAAGAAGAAGAAGAAGAAGAAGAAGAAGAAGAAGAAGAAGAAGAAGAAGAAGAAGAAGAAGAAGAAGAAGAAGAAGAAGAAGAAGAAGAAGAAGAAGAAGAAGAAGAAGAAGAAGAAGAAGAAGAAGAAGTAGAAGAAGAAGAAGAAGAAGAAGAAGAAGAAGAAGAAGAAGAAGAAGAAGAAGAAGAAGAAGAAGAAGAAGAAGAAGAAGAAGAAGAAGAAGAAGAAGAAGAAGAAGAAGGAGGAGGAGGAGGAGGAGGAGGAGGAGGAGGAGGAGGAGGAGGAGGAGGAGGAGGAGGAGGAGGAAGAAGAAGAAGAAGAAGAAGAAGAAGAAGAAGAAGAAGAAGAAGAAGAAGAAGAAGAAGAAGAAGAAGAAGAAGAAGAAGAAGAAGAAGGAGGAGGAGAAGAAGAAGAAGAAGAAGAAGGGAAAAAAAAGAAGAAAGAAACGTATAGCTGTCGAAGGCACATAAATAGCCGTAATTTTGATATTCAATAACTTTTTGTAATATAATGAGTTAATTGTTCAAATTGCACACAAGCATATATTAGGGTTCAGACAATCAATTGACAGTTGTTTTGCATCTGGGTCACGAGAGATTTTTGGCGTACGGGCTTTCCAGTGAGTATGGTGTGTGGCCTCCTCTTGCATCGATTATCGACTGACATCTCCTGGGGATGGATGCGATCAGAAGTCTGATGTGGGCCTGTGGGATGGATGCCGACTCTTCCTGGAGTGCCTGGAACAGATCACGACGATTGGCTGGAGCAACGTCTTGGCGACAAGCAAATCTATGCAGCTCATCCCACAGGTGCTCAATCGGACTCATGTTTGAAGACAGGGATGGCCAGAGAAGGGTGAGAATGTTGTTGGCAGTCAGGAACTACATGGTCAACCGTGCACAATGGGGTTTGGCATTGTCCTGTTGAAACACTGAACTTTGGGTAGCCAAAGCCACTCTAGGTCGAAGAATTTCATTGACGTATCGTGGCGTGTTAAATGTGAACCAACTGACTCCTTCCGCTGTAACTGATCATTGCCAACACCATAGCACTTCCACCAACGTGCGGTGGAGCTACATTACCGCAATTGTGGTCAAAACGTTCATTTATCTCACGGTAGATCCTTCTCCGCTGCAACAAAAAGACAGATTCACCACTAAACCACACAGATCTCCATTGGTTGTCTGCTACCCAAGGACGATTCTGGTTAGCCCAAAGAAATCGATTTGGGCGAAGCTGGCGTGTAAGGACAGGTCCACGATAAGGTCGTTGTGCCCGAAGTCCGGCGTCATGAGGTCTATTCCGGAGTTTGATCAGACACATGACGTCCTGCAGGAAATGGCTGGGCAGTTGAGGAAGATGTTGTAAACCTGTCTCTGAGATGACGAAGCCGAATACAGCGATCAACCGCTGCTATTGCCACTCTAGTTCGTCCACTGCGATGCCGGTCTTCAACTGAGCCAGAGGCTTGGAACCGGTGCCAAAGTCGACTGATGGTACTGTTATGCATGTTTAGATGCCTGGCAACCTGACTTTGACTTTCGCCTGCATACAGTAGGCCAATAGAAATGTTCCTTAAATTTGTCGATGGAGGTGCCATAGACGTTTGCTTGAAAATGAACTGAATTGTTTTGTGTAGCGTTATCCTTTTATAGGGTTTCAGTTGCGTAGTCAGTGAATAGTGTTCACCCCAAATATTGTTGCTTTCACGTGCGCGCATCATGAGCTGTGGTACAATTTTGGTCATAAACACTATTGACCACTACATTGTAACGATTACAAAAACGAAATCAATTCAGGTCAACACGTGCATGTGACACTGTAAAGAACATTTGAGGCTGGTTTTTATATACCTTGGCCGGCTTCCTGGCCTAGAGGTTAGCGATTTTTCTCCGTGAGAATCAGCAGTGGTTCGAATCGCGTCGTTATCTTAAGGGGAAAAGAGCCGGCCGCTCAGAAAGCAATGGCAAACTACTGTGCGTAATCTTGCCAAGAAATCAACAATCAGCTGAAAGATGCTGATGTTGACAGCGATGTCCTGTAAAGAATATGCAAACATTTTTTTTTTTTAAAAATATACCCTAACACCTAATTTTACTTACAAACTCATAGGAACTCACCCTCGGATAGATATGCGTTTCTTTTTTTCTTTTTTTGAACAGTATGCTTTCTTTGTTATCTTCTCCTGCCACGACATTCCTCCATTCGTCTAGATCAGGGGTCACCAAACTTTTTTCACGGCGGGCCGGATTAGCTGAGAAAATGACGAGCGCGGGCCGGATACTCATTCTGTACAATACTTGCGCCGGGCTCCGTGGCAAAATTCTTACGGACGCGTTTCGTAATCCCGTATACCCGCGTTCGAAACACAGCAGCGCGCGATTTGGCAGTAGACAACGTTGCGCTTGTTTTTACGCTATGTTATGGGTGCCGGTCGTTCAGAATGCAATGGTAAACTTTTTTTTTTTTTATTCGCATATCCTTTTACAGGACATCGCTGTCAAAATCAGCATCTTTCAGCTGTCTGTTGATTTCTTGGCAAGATTACGCTCAGTAATTTGCCATTGCTCAGTTATCCCGCAAGTCACCAGCGGGGGATGAACCGCTCCCAGTTCTCGCCCGCTACGAGACTCTGCGTGATAAACGGGATTACGGAGAAAGTGGTGTAACCCCTCGGCCAGAGAGTCCGGCAATGGTAAACTACTGAACGTAAATTTGCCAAGACATCAACAACAGCAAACAATGCAGGTGTTGACTGCAAACGTCCTGTAAAGGCTCATTGCTTTCTGAGCGGCCGGCTCAGTTATCCCGCAAGTCACCAGCGGGGGACGAACCGCTCCCAGTTCTCGCCCGCTACGAGACTCTGCGTGATAAACGGGATTACGGAGAAAGTGGTGTAACCTCTCGGCCAGAGAGACCGGCAATGGTAAACTACTGAACGTAAATTTGCCAAGACATCAATAACAGCAAAAAATGCAGGTGTTGACTGCAAACGTCCTGTAAAGGATATGCAACTAACTTTAACAATAATTGCAAGCTAGATCGAAAGCTCTGGAAAAACAGACGAAAAACTAAGTTAATCATGTGAGTGGCGTGCAATGCACAAAAAACAAAGACAACAAACATATTTATTTACTATACAAAGTCATCAAAGAAGGCGACGTTAGCAAAAAGATAGTTACATTATACCTAATGTGCACATATCCGAATCTCACAAACTAAGCAGCAAAAGGGGTTAGGGAGATTTGTGAAACTAACGTGTGGCTTTCAAAATACCATCGATGTTTGGTTTGGAATTGCTGCATCCAATCAAGACCTCACATCCAATGTAACCTCACAGAGATGATAGAGATAATAGCACAACGCCGACTGCTCATGGGCCGGTAGAAGAAGAGAGGAATAAGATGACAAAGAAAATCTTATTCTATCTCTACGGCTAACAAGAAAAGAAAAGATTTAGAAATATCAGAAGAAATTCAGGTCCGTGTACATGGAATCAGAATAATGTATTTGAAAAGATACAACAACATCTGATTAATAATGCCAATGCACTAATAAATAAAATTTATGATTAGATGCAATGACAAAATAGGCACCCCAATGAATAAACATACACATGATCATTCTTCACAGTACCAGTGATCTTCCATCACAGCATGGGTAGTCATCCAACTCAGTACCAGTGATCTTCCATCACAGCACTGTAACTGTAGTCTGATACACAACACCAGCAATTATCAGACAAGCTGGAACAAATGTCATTCATTCGGTAGCATGTCCTTTGCAGAACCTCGCTCCCATAACAACCTTCCGGAAAACCTCTCTATCATAATCAAGATGTCCCGCTTCAGATACACGCATCTGGAGATCATCCGCCACATCCTGCACCCATCTTCTCTTTGGCCTTCCTCTTCCTCTCTTCCCAGGAATATACCCCTCCATTATTGTTCTCGGGCACAGACATAGCTATTCTATTCCTATATTCCTATTTAAACTATGAAGGTTCATTCAAAACTCACCCCACAGCAGATATCGTCAATTCACAATCAAGATCCTCTTGGATCTTTTGGATCTTCACAGGGCTTGTCTGCCCTCTCAACTGCGGTCTGGAAAAACAGTGGCCACGCTCGGCCGTGCCTGGGGCACGTTAGCCCATCTACTTGGTAGTGGCTCAGAAGGATGAGTTCAAACCCTCTGCTGAAAATTAGACTTCAGCATCTCTTCGGCCTCAGTTGTTCTCAAGGCCAAAGAGGCGGGAACATGGCGTGACTGGGCTCTTTTAGGCACGCCAATACAACATCCCAGCATCCTATGCATTTTTACCAGGGTATCATGGGATATGCGGCTTCATTTTGGTAATAGAATATATCTCATAATAAGATTTGCAAAATATATAAATAGGGCCGCAAGAATAAACAGCCTAGAGCGGTCAGGAGGTCTCCGCACGCGTGAAGATCTCCTATTATTCTAAACATAATATTACATTTAAATTGTATCACAACGTCACGTGTTTCATACGTTATATTAAGCAAGTTCGAGTACCATCGGCGGGCCGGATGAAATGACATCGCGGGCCGGATCCGGCCCGCGGGCCGTAGTTTGGTGACCCCTGGTCTAGATAATCACATTTCTAAAGCTTCAATGTGTCCATCACCTTGCTTAGCTTTTCTCATTGTTTCTGCACCTCACAACTGAAGAGTAAAATTACAGGCAAACCTCTTAACTTTAACTCGCTTTTCGATGTGAGAAACTGTTTGATATGATTGAATATTTCTTTGGCTATACCTATATTGAATATTGCTTTGGCAATGTCTATGTTCTGTTCTATTTCAGACTGCCACGTGCAAAGACTGGCATCGTTATTCAATTTTAATCATAAGTTGTCGTATTGATGTACGAGTCTCCGTTTCTTTATTTCTGATTTTCTAAGGAGCCTTTCATATTCACATTAATTATGATTGCTGTAAGATTGTTATCTGAGATTATATTAGCTCGTGTTTGTTTTTGCACATGTGGCATTGATTCAAAATCAAGAATACTGAATTGTATTGACATGTGACCATACATACTTGCGAAAAGTAACAAGTTTAAGTGAATATCATCACATAATGTTAGTAAAAATAGACACAAAGTAATTCTGAAACCCCACAAATCGCACACCGTGTTACATAAGTACTCCACACATTATTAATATTGTTATATAATAATAAAAAGAAAACCCGTACATTTACTTATCAGACACAAGACCTATTCAGTGTGGTATACTATCTATGTATCAGTCAACACATCTTAGTTCCAGGGGCCTAGTGTATTTTATTATCTATGTGTCAGTCATCTAAGGGCTTGCGAACGCGGTTTGTGAGCCCGTATACCTGGGTTCGAAACACAGCGATGCTGGTTTTTTCGAAAAAGGTATAGGGGCCGGTCGTTCAGAAAGCAATGGCAAACTACTGAACGTAACACTTGCCTAGTACATCAACAGCAGCTGAAAATGCTGGTGTTGACTGCAACGTCCCGTAAGGGATACGCAACACAATTTTTTTTAAATCAGTCAACACATCTTAGTCTCAGGGGGCTATTGTATTTATTATCTACTAGCTTCCCGGCCCGGCTTCGCCCAGGCTCTGGCGGGGATCTATCTATCTATCTATGTATCTGTCTGTCTGCTTGTCTGTCTGTCTGTCTGACCCGGCCCGGTTTCGCCCAGCCCCTGGCGGGGAGCGTCTCATTAAATTCATATAAGTAGTCATTATACATTCAAATACATTCTCTAAGCGTACAGAGTATGCGTTCGGCCCCTGGGCCCTCGCAGCTAATTTATTGGTTGCAGCTAGAAAATTTCATTTAATGTTAGGATTATTTAGTTTTTTAAATGTTGACGTATAATTTTTAAGTTATGGTCGAACACCAAATTTGATGTCTAATGTAGTGCTTTTTGATAAACAATATTTTTTGTTTTTCTGTCTGGTGCGTACACAAATAAATCCGAAGGTTTTCCAACGCGTGAGCAGGCCACATATAGCTGTCCATGTGTGAAGCACGGATTTTCCAAATTTAGTCCACACACTTGTAGCGATTGTCCCTGTGCTTTGTTGATCGTCATGGCAAATGCAAGTCGCACCGGAAACTGCAGGCGTTTGAATTCGAATGGCATGTCTGTTGGAATCATTGGGATGCGAGGCAACAGTACATCAAAGGATAGGCTTCTTCTTTTTTTAGACAAAAAAAACAACAACAACCTGCATTTTAACAGGCGTGCTGCGTGTAAGGTATGCATAAGGTATGCACACCCACAACATTGAATGAAAAATGTGATGTTGACACACACGCGGCCAACTTTTTTTTAAAAACAAAAACAAAATCAAGAATATACCCATTTAATTGTGTACTGACCTTCTCTCTGCCAAGCGAACGGAAAAAAACAAATGCTTCGATTACTTCAAAAGTTCCACTCCGAAAAAAGTACAGAAATAAAATTCTAACGTATCTAATCTAAAATAAATCCATTATTTTTAATGAACACTGGTTTTAAAAACATAAAAAGATGTGTTAGAAAATTTTCACTATTTAAATAGATGCATTACTTTTATAAAAATTATGAAAATGCCTTAAAGATTATATCATTATTTATTATAACTCATATGCCTGTAAATAACTATAGACAAAAAGTTTATAAATCTTTGAAAACAATGCAACAATCTATACATAAAATAATAGTGATGTTATTAAAAGTTATGACCCTTGAAATAACTTTTCTTATGTTAAGTCCCCTTGATGGAAACGATAAATATTAGCTGCCCGGCCCGGCTTCGCCCAGGCTCTGGCGGGGATCTATCTATCTATCTATCTATCTATCTATCTATCTATCTATCTATCTATCTATCTATCTATCTATCTATCTATGTTCGGCCCGTTCCCGTTAAACATATAGATAGAATAGAAGAATAGATAGAAAATATGATTGGAAGAGATCTATCTAAAGTAAACTTGGCTCCCGTTCCCGACTATCTGTCTGTCTGTCAGTCTGTCTATCTGTCTGTCTATCTGTCTGTCTGACCTGGCCCGGCTGCACCTCATTTAATTCATATAGATTTCTATAGCCAGGGGACTTAACTTAAGATATAACAATGCTTCTAAAAGTTATATCCCTTTTTGTCATATATTTTTACATTTTCTTATGTTCAGTCATGTAATTCTTCTTCTCTTCTTCTTCTTCAGCATTCCGAGCCATTGAGGTTCTTTGCTGCAAATACAATCTGTCTCCATTCGTCTCTCTGGTGGACCTTCTCTTGCCAGTCGTTGATTCCAAGTGCTTGTAGGTCTGTATGTATATTATCTCTCCACCGCCTTCTTGGTCTACCTCGGGGTCTACGGTCATTTATTTCCTGAGTGTAAGCGAGTTTTGTTTCCCTATTATCTTCCATTCTTTCTATATGCCCCAGCCATTGTAGTCTATTAGCCTTCATGATACCAGTGATTAGCGGGGACTTAAACAAATCATAAATGTCTTTGTTACTTCTTCTTTTCCACTCTCCACTTTGTGTATCCCTAATGGGTCCAAAGATGCGTCTTAAAATTTTGTTCTCAAAGGTTTGTAACAAGGCTTCGTCTCCTTTCGTTGTACTCCAGGTTTCAGAGCCATACAGCACAACTGGTCTGATCAGTGTTTTGTATATTGTGATTTTGGTGTTACAAGATAGCGCCTTTGATTTTAGTAGATGTTGTAGTGCATAGTATATCTTATTTCCAGAGTTGATTCTAGTTTGTATTTCTTCCCTTATGATGTTGGAGCAGTTGAAGATTGTACCCAGGTATTTGTATGTTTCCGTTCTTTTAATGGTCATATTATCTATTTGTATGTGGCCAGAGTTTTTAGCCATTCCGTCTCTTGAAATTACCATATATTCATGTAATTACAAAATTAAATTTTAGGAAGGTAATAGCTGATAGCTGATAGATAAAACTATCACAGTTGGTTGCACAGGAATGAAAGGAAAACGTGTAGAAAATTTCATCTCAATCGGTTGGACCGTTCGCGAACGCATAAAGGACGGACATACATACATACATAAATACATACATACATAAATACATACATACATACATACATACATACATACATACATACATACATACATACATACATACATACATACATACATACATACATACATACATACATACATACATACATACATACATACATACATACATACATACATACATACATACACACAACGATTTTTATATATATAGATGTATCAGTACACACATCTTAGTCTCAGGGGCTCAGTGTATTTTATTATCTATGTATCAGTCAACACACCTTGGTCTCAGGGGCCTAGGTATTTTATTATCTATGCATCAGTCAACACATCTTAGTCTCAGGGGCTCAGTGTATTTTATTATCTATGTATCAGTCAACACATCTTAGTCTCAGGGGCCAGTTGTATTTTATTATCTATGTATCAGTCAACATATCTTAGTCTCAGAGACTCAGTGTATTATGTTGCCTCCTTTCCTCCGTAAGTTTCCTCCGCCTTTCCTGAGTTACCCCCTTGTGCATGGTGGAATACCCGTTTAGCCCTCCCAATCAGGGTTTCATGAAGCCCTGGAAGCAGGTGGTGGATGGACTGTGAGAGCAGCCGACAGATTGTTGTTGGTAATGGTCTGCACTCTGCGGGGATAGGCAAGATGATCTCAACAGTAGAGGCAAAAACTATGGCCATCGACTAGTACAGTTACTTCCCACAAGGAAAGCAATGGCAAACTACCTTCTGCAAAACTTGCCAAGAAACCATAGCAAACCATAATAAGAAAGAGATCTGGTGGCGAGACCTCCAGGCCAGGCAGATCAGATAACACTGAGGAAGAGTGTGACACAGGGACCAGTATTAGTAATCGTGATGACGGATGTTAATCCTGACTGTGTTACCAAGGAAATCCCCTGTGTCAGACTAAGAAACAGAGTGAGAATATAAACATGGAATGTGAGAAATTTGTACGAGGGAAAGGTTGAAGTAGTATGTGATGAGATTGAGGGGTTAAATATTCAAATTTTAGGAATTAGTGAACATCGCTGGAGAGGCAAGGGACATTTTACAACTGAAAATGGAAATCGTTTCATTTATTCTGGTAGAGACGTCGGAGGCCAGAGTGGAGTGGCATTTTGTTTAGATAAAACAACTCTCATACAGATATATGCAACTACTTCAACAGCAGAGGAGGGTGAAATTTAAGATTTTTACAACATACTGCAGGACACATTAAAATAATGGTCATAATGATATAGCAATAATAATGGGAGATTTTAATGCAAAAGTAGGTACCGGAAGAGCTGAAAATGAGAGACACGTTTTAGGAAAATCTGGATTGGGAAATAGAAATGATGCAGGTGACAAATTAATTGAATTTTGCACAGAAAACGAGTTAAAGATAGCCAACACACTTTTTAAACAACACCCATGATGACTCTTCACAGGGAAGTCCCCGTACAGTATTACCAAAAATCAGATAGATTATATTTTAATACAAAGAAGGTAGAGATCAAGTATAACATCTGCAAAAACCCTACAAAGTGCAGACTGTGATACAGATCATCAGTTATTAGAAGCAGATATGAAATTAAAACTCCAAAAGCTTACCCGAGGACCAAGGCCACTTCGTTTTGATCTCACAAAAATACCAGATGCATACTACATAGAAGTTAGGAATCGTTTTGGGATCTTGATGTCTGTACAAGAGGAAATGACACCTGATGAACTGGCAGTACAAGATATCTTGACAACTGCAGCCAAAGATTTAATTCCGACCAAGAAAAAGCAACTTAAGCCATGGATTACATCAAACACGTTATGAATTGAAAACAATTAGGTATATTTAGCTCCTGCGAAAAGAAGAGACATAATAGACACAGACACAATGTACGTACCTTACAAAAAACTCCATCTTAGATGAAACTTATCCAAAACACCATAAACAAAAACAGTCAATAAATATATAATACTGAAGTATTAAAATAAAACAATAAGTATTACAGGACAACAAAGCACGGTCGACGTTTCGGTTATACAAACCTTTATCAAGGACAGGACAACACAAACAGATAAAAAGCTAAATAAAACACAAAATAAAAATAAAGATACAACGCAGCTTCTAGTTGGCAGGAAAGAAACAACAATGGTGGTTTGAACCGGTTCAGAAAGGCGCTCTTGGGCTATAAACGTTTGTGTTGCCAAATGGTGTGCAAATAGTCGGATATGAATAAAATACAGGGAAAATAGCAAAGTTATACCGTGGCATCAACAACCGTATTGATTCCTGCTGGGTGAATGCAACCCAGAGAGTTTATTAATTGGCTTTCAATTTTAAGTCTAATGGAGTTGTTACAGAAGCGAGGTTTCAATGCAGTGACTCATACATCATCGACTCCATTGTGGTTAGAAGAATTAAAGTAGTTGGGGACAGGTATGTCAGCGCCTTGATTAATGTATCTAAGGTGGTCCCTAAAGCGGTCGGCAAGGCGTCTGCCTATTTGACCAATATATTTCATTTCACATTGTTTGCAAATGATAACATATATAAGATTGGGGGATGTGCAAGTGAAATAATCTTTGAAGGAGAAGGTGTCTCGGGGGAATGTAATTGCTGTTGTCTGAAAAACGTATGGGCATGTCAGACAATTCTTACGGTGGCATTTAAACGTACCCACAGATGAAGTATCTGTGGGGAGGCGACTATGGACAAGGTGGTTCCTGAGACTCTTGTTCCGGCGGAAAATTACCCTAGGGCCGTTAGAGAACACTGCACGAGTGATTGGGTCAGATACCAGGATAGACCAGTGTCGGAGAAAAATATGCTTGATGACATGGGCATGTGGATGAAAGGTGAGGATAAGTTTAGCATCATTGTTAGGAGGTCGCGTTTTCTTGACAAGGGACATTTCACGCGAGACCTATGTTATACGACAGAAAGCTGTGGTCAGAATGTTCTCTGGGTAGGCCCGTCTGCGGAAAAAGTCCAGCATTTCATGGGCTTTCTCTAGGAAATCATTATCATCCTGACAGATACGACGAAGACGGAGTAGCTAGGAATATGGGATAGCTGCAAAGATTCTATCCCATATTCCCAGCTACTCCGTCTTCATCGAGCACGATGGCGCCATTCTTGCTCGCTCTCTTCGTTTCCGGCTCGTGGTAGTAAACCCAGATTTCATCTCCAGTAACAATTCTTGATAGGAAACCATCATCTTCTGCTTCAAAGCACAGCAACAGTTCTTGAGAAACATCAATGCGTCGTTGTTTAAATTCTGGAGAAAGCTGCAATGGCACCCACCTTGTGGAAACTTTGCAATACTGTAGCACATCATGGATGATGTGGTGTGCTGTGTAGGCATTCCGACGGCGGCATTATGCACAGTGTACCTGTTGGCTTGCCGAGACACCTATCTGTTCCACTTTTCACATTGGGCACAATTGGGCAGTGAGGAACATTTTGTGTGATATTCACTGGCACAGGAACGGAGCCTAATGGTGACGACCCATTGCCGTGAAGTTGGAACCGCGACTAACTAACTAACTAAACTGACTAACTAACTAACTAAGTAACTAACTAACTAACTAACTAACTATTGGCACCATGCCCTCTTGACTGATGATAGTTTGTGCTTCAAAAAGGCATAATAACTTTTGCCCATGGCGGTAGCGAATGTGACTGATAAGGCCAATTTGCGCTGTAAATGTTCGTTCACAGTGGGTGCATGTGAACACGTGGTTATTTCCACCATCATGCACCATCTTACGTCTCACACGCTCGGTGTGTGACTTATCTGCAATAATTTTCTCCTTTGTCTTTATTCCATTTCTGATGTTTGTCCTCCATGCAACACGTTCAGCGGCGACTAGCTACCACTGTGCGTTATCAATGCCTGTATCAATCATGTCCCGCTTACACACATCTTTGCATCGTAGTAGAGGCCGACCCTGAGATCTTTTACCCATCTGTAATTCACCAAAAAAAAATGTCCTTTGGTATTCTACCATCATCCATCCTCCTAAGATGTCCTATCCATCTAAGTCTACGAAGACTGAGCATGGAATAAACCGTCACACAACTTGATCTTTCCAATACTTCAGTATTTGTGATTTTGTCTTGCCACTTAATACCAAGAATTCTTCGCAGACACTGCACATGAAAGCTGTTTAAACGTTTCTCTTGGTGTGAGTAAGTTGTCCAGGCTTCACTGCCACAAAGAAGAGTACTAAGGACATAGGCTTGATAGACAAGGACTTTTGTTTTGGCAGTAAGTTTCCTGTTCTCCCAGACTCTTTTTCTTAACCTGTTCATTGTTGTTGCTGCCTTACCAATTCGGATGTTGATTTCCTGATCTAGGGATGATTTGCTATTTACCACTAATCCTAGATATGTAAAATGGTCTACCATCCCTAGTTCGTCGTCGTCAGTAAAGATTGATGGTACCCCATTTGCACCTTGTGGCATAATCTGTGTCTTCTTTTTGCTAATTGTTAAACCAAATTCGGAACAAGCATTGGGGAATGCAGATAGTAGACATTGTAATTCTTCCTCAGAGTGGGTCGTAACTGCAGCATCATCTGCAAAAAGCAACTCTCTGAGCAGTACCCTCCTAATTTTGGTCTTGGTCTTCAATCTCTGAGCGGCCGCCATCTGAGCGAGAGTGAATGTATATACCACTATCCTGATCACGAAAGGCATATTTCAGTAGAAGTGTAAAGTATATTCCAAAGAGGTGGGAGCTAGTACACAACCTTGCTTAACTCCACTCTCGATTTAAAACTCTTCAGAAGTTGCACCATCAAACTTGATTATGCCCTTCATGCCTGTTTGGAACAATTCCACAATGGACAGAAGAGTTGGTGGGCAGCCAATCTTCTTTAGTGCCTTGAACAGACCCTCACGACTGACCAAATCAAATGCCTCTGTAAGGTCGATGAAGGCAATAAAACAGTGGTTGATTCTGTTAACGGCATTTTTCTTGCATTTGTCGCAATGAGAATATCATATCAATGGTAGACCGGTTCTGTCGAAAGCCACACTGTGATTCGGGGTAGACTTGATTTCCTAGGACTTGAAGTCTGCGCAGAACAATTCTGGCAAATACTTTTCCAACAATACACAGAAGTGAGATACCCCTATAGTTGTTGCAGTCGCTCCGATCACCCTTGTTCTTGTACAGTGTTATGATGCTTGAATCTTTGAAATCCTGTTGGACTTGTCCTCCTCGCCAGCATAGCTTAACTTCTGTTATGGTGGGAAGTGTGTCCATTTGGTCAAGAGTTGGTATAGCCTTAATGGCGTTGAGGGCATCATCCGCTAGTTTTGTCTCACTTGAGTAAAGCTCCAAATAGTGCTCTACCCATCTGTCCATCTGCTGTTTCTTATCAGTTATAATTTCTCCAGTCAACGTTTTCAATGATGAACTTCTTGTGATCATTGGACCACAGGATTTCTTTATTCCTTCATAAATGCTTCTGATGTTTACCTTATCACTAGTGATTTGAATGGACTCACATAACTTGATCCAATAATCATTTGCACACTGCCTGGCAGCCTTTTTCACATCCTTCCTAGCTTGCTTTAGCTCACTCAGAGTGTTACGCGTTGGTCTTTCCTTGTTTCTTAAGAGAGCTATCTTCTTCTTATCAATCAAGGGCTGCAGAGTCTGGCTGTTTGCCGCAAACCAGTCCTGCTTCTTATGATCCACAGTGCCGTCAACCCCTACAGCAGTTTTATAAAGCGTTTCCTTAAGTTGACCCCACTTTTCATTTACTGTACAATTTTCTGGTGTATCAGTGAAAGCGTCTTCAAGTTGCTGTTGAAACTGAAAGCACTTTTCAGGATCGTGAGTGTTAATAATACTAATCCTGGGGCTAGATTTGTGTTTAACTGTGTAGATTCTCTTTGGTTCAGTCTAACCCTTGCAACAACCAAAGAGTGATTCGTATCACAGTCTTCACTGTGGTAACTTCGAGTCAATGATATATGGTTCAGATGTGGTCTCCGTGTGATGATGAAGTCCAGCTGGTGCCAATGGCCGGATCTTGGATGTTTCTATGTGACCTTATTATCACAACACTCCCTGGGGTGAAGGGAACCTGCTATCACACTTTAACAACGGGATACCTTTAGCCCTGGGACATAGGTGACCTCAGTCCACAAAACCCCTTCGGCCCTTGGAACCCTATCTCCCTCACTCTCAACCAAGGGACGTTACCCCTTTCAAACCTCGTCCTGAACTCATGACGCAACTCTGGCAGCTAACTATGGTAACAATATGGTGTATTATACAAGATGAATGAGAATGATAATGATGAGTCCGAGATAGGCCTTGCAGTATCTATGAGAGATAAGACGTGGCAAGGATCGAGTAGCCTCCTGGAGAAAGTGTCATCATCGTCAGGGCCTCAAGTCACATTATTGGGTAAGTCAGACACGCTCACCAAGTATCTCAGGCCTCCCTCCAGGTATAGGTTTCTCCACTTGGATAGGATGGCTGGCGAGTCGACTCACTGGTACTTGGGACCTCCGGTGGATGACGTCCCTGAAGTCTGGATCACCTTAGGGTAGGGATAAAGACTGTCTCTCGGGTGGCTGAGGAACTAGGACACTCCTCTGAAGCGTCTGGAAGTATCGATGGTACTGCGGGTATAGCGAGAGGGTGATCTCTCACTCAGTGGTAGTAGCAGTCCCAACTGTCTATGCAACCCGCGCAGATCCTCTGACTCATAGCACAGATATCACAGCACAGATACCTCCCTCGCTGAAACGTGGCACTGTAGATAGAGTTCAAAACAGACAAAAGTTCTTCCACAATATCAGGCACCACAGGGTACCAGGCACTTGGTAGCGGAGACATCATAACTAGTTGGCATGAAGGCAGTCAGTCAGGGTCACAACCGGGACACTAACAACAACCAGATACTTGCCCAGCTGAAGTAACGAACAAGGCGATATGGTGCTGTCATGGCGAACAACCGGGGCTATCAGACGTGGAGTGGGCGATGAGTTAGCTGGAGCCCATTCTGACACGTACTCTCGATTGTAAGTACTGCTCGCTGAGGTGGTGGACTTCCAAGCTGTTCACACCGGCTCTCGCCCTAGTCCGGATCACTGGACTCGTCCCCCGATCGCCGCTCTGCTCTCAACAAGATAGAACCTGTGGAGGATAACACTCAGTGAGAGCACCATGAATCAGACTTACCCACAGCAGATACACTTAGGTCCCCCTTACTCAGACGTGTGGACCCTTCCCATAAGGGCCGCACTCTTTCATTAGCCACTCGAACATTCGAGGACAGACTGGACCTAGAACCAACGCGGCAGCTGTCCACCTGCATCCTCTTTCCCAGACGAACGTAGGACTGGGCCAAGGTTGGTGTCTGAGATATGGGTCTCTGCTGAAACATAGCTATACAACACATACGGTTAGTGAGTTAGTTGTACTTATAGATAGAAGGGCCCTGAAGGAGGGCCGATGGCAGTACTTCCTCACCCCCTTCCTGTTATCCGCCAACGCTGATGTCGTACCATGCCGTAGGCACAATCCAGTAACTCCAAATAAATATACAGGGTGATCCCCCTGTAGCAGAAATCCACACCCCGTTCCCCCCTCCCTGGTCCCAGGTCGGGGCATTTAGAACGGTGTTATGTTCAATATGAACAATTCTGTCGCAATGGTCCCTTCTCCCTCTATCCACCTCTCAGGAATCCACTATATATTAAGCTGGCATTCCATCGAGGGAACTAATTAAAAGACAGATGTGAGGAAAGCCAAGAAGAAGCCAGTGGTCGCCCCACCAGGTGATCCGAAGCTCGACTCCCGGTACGACCTTGAAACGACCTCGGAGGTTCCGGCCGACCGGTGCATTCGATTCGTTGCACTCGCCCGAGTTCATCGATATATCACTCGATATATCCGAAGCGACTCCTTAATCCACTTCCGGTAGCGCTGCGGGTAATGGTTCGGCCACGCTGGCCACGCCGATGCTCGAGGTTACAAAGTTGGCCATGTGTGAACTCAAATTACAGGTCTCGCTTCCCTGAACCCGATTTTCCCAATCTACAGGGTCTGTAAATAAGCCGCGCGCTACTACCCTACGAAATAGCTTAGCAATACTATGCTGGTAAACACGCGTTTGCCACAGGCTAAATTTACAGTCAGAAAACACAACCGTACCAATGTTCACACGTGACCTCCTTTCTCGCGCCGGTCACGCGTTAACGAAATCTCATAATTCGAATCACCAACACCGCACTAGTTAAGGAAAAAGGTTGTACACATACCTTCACACAAACAGCACGACAGTGGATAAGAGAAGCGTTGTCAATGCAACTGGACATTATGTCAGAAGTCTTCAACCCTCATCAAGACACGGCGTCCCGCTCTCTCTCACTTAGCACTGGGCCAAAATGTCGACTGCCTGCCAGCAACCTTCGTCTCCAACTGATTCTTTGTTCCGGGACAATCGACTGCGCTTGCGTCGGACATGCGCAGTCTGTCTTGCCCGAAAACCTGTTCCGCCACCCACGTATTGGAATATTCTTAAAGGGCGAGCAACGACTCTGGTCGGGTTGAGTCAAATTACTGGTTAATTCCCTTTCACCGGCAAATTTTCTTCACCCGACTGCCCGATGTCTCAACGGACATTTCCTCAAGCAGAACCATCACGAGGCGGACCCACTGAATTCTGTGACACTTCTGCAGCTCTTTTGTTTTAAAAAGGGAATTTGTAATACATAGGTCATTTCTGGTGCAATGCTCCAGCAGCCTTTGCCCATTTTCATTCATGCGACCGATGTTGTATTTTCCAAGGTACACTGGTCATGAACTCGAGTCCTTGCCCACGCGAGCTTTGAAGTCATCGAGCATATAAATGTAGTCAGATTTTGGACTACAGCTACTACAGCTACTACATACTACAGCTATTACTGAAGCTACTACGACGGAGAAGATCGACAGCCCAACACAGTCAAGAACCAAGACAGCAGAGGAGGAGAAAGACACCAGAGTCGGAAACACAGACTCACAAACAGCCCGATGGGTTGTCAAGCGGATCCAAGTAGAGCTGACAGATGAAGAAATCCTGAAGCAGTTACGAGAAGAGAATCTTCACATCCGATTCTTGAAGGCGGAGCGGTTCCTAACCTACTCCAAGATACCCACAACCGTGGCGGTGGTGACATCGGAGGGCAACGAGATGCCGACCACAGTATCAATCAACAAGAGAATGCAGCAGCCAGAGAGATTCATCCCAAGAATCACTCAATGTTCCAGATGTCAGATCTGCCACAGCCGAGCAATATGTCGCAGTAAGACAGAAATCTGCCGTTACTGCGCCGATCACCACGCCTTCAAGGAGTGTCCGCTGGCCAAGCTGGACACGGACTTCCGAGCTCCTAACAACAGAAGAAAGTGCGCCAACTGCCTGGGCAAGCAGGAGCAAGATACTTGGGCTGTCCGTACCTGCAACGACACAGAGACGTCTTGAAGATAGCCATCACCAAAAGGACACCATACAACGAAGCAATGCGGAGGTGCGAGACAGCCATGGGTTGCTCACAAGCGGAAAGAGCCCAACTGCAAAGCCAAATAGACGAGCTAAAGAAGCAAATCAAGCTACTCCTAGCACCGCCACAAACCAGCGACAATGAAAAACTGCTTGTTGAAATGAAGGAGATACAGAAAAACATCAAACAAGAGATAGAGCACATGGCCGAGATGAAGAAGGAGAACGAAGAAATCCTACAAATGATCAAGATCGAAAGATAATTGCATAGAGCTGAAATGTAACTCTTTCAAAATAAACCAACAGAAGCTATACAAGAACTCACAGAGAAATCGCAAGATCAAAACCAAGAGACCGAACCTGAACCGCAAGCTAAAGCCAGCAGCCCAACCACAATGTCGGATCTATGAAGGAGGCACAGAATACCTAGTTAACAAGGAGGAACTCAAGCGCGAGAAATTCAGAAGGCGCTGGGGAAAAACAGAACAGAAGAAGCCTAAGAAACTCCGGGGGAAACCAATGGAATACCCAGTCTTACACTACGACTGTGAGACCGACTTCGAGTACTATATAGATGACGGTAAAATCTTCCCATGGCTGACCACGGAGGAAGAAAACTTAAGGCAGCAGATACTCAAACGCGACAGTGAAAGCAGGCGCAAGGAGGGAAATGAAAACGTCGAAAAGCTCCTACAGAAAATACACAAAAAAGGAGACAAAAAGACCAAATAAAAAGTCCTTATAAGGACTGTACCCAGCCAAGCCAGATGAGCCAGGAGCCTGCACCACCAAAGAAAACCACAAGAGGAGACGAGCACAAAGGATAGCCGCCGACCGATCCCCCAGCTGACGTCACAGACACAAACCAACATAATCAGTCCGAGATAGGACTCATAAGGCAAGAATTAGGGTGAATAAACCCACAAAAACCACGGACCTCAACAATAACCGACGCTGAGGAAGCAGGTTGAACGAGGCAGAATGTGGAATTTTTGTTTTGAAAATTGGAATTGAAATTGGAATTGGAACTGCCTTGATCACGGAATCTAACTCCTCATGGAATGAATCCTTCACATCATCAGAGGAATCGAGTGTCGGTGCATATGCAGTAATAATGGTGGCAAAACCAATAGAGGTTGCCAAGCGCAGGGATAATAGTCTTTCATTTCCTCCTGCTCGAATTTCAATCAACTAACTAACTAACTAACTTTTTACCACAGAGAGATGTGTAAATGTCGATGTTTTTCATATGTCTGACGTAGAGAGATGTGTAAATGTCGTTGTTGGTCATCATCTGTCTGCCACAGAGTGATGTGTAAAGGCCAGTGTTTGTCATGATGTGTCTGCCACAGAACAGTGTGTAAATGGCGGCGTTTGTCATATGTCATGTCTGCCACAGAATGATGTGGAATTTCGGTGTTGGTCATGGTCTGTCTACCACAGAGTGATGTGTAAATGTCGGTGTTTATCATAATTTGTCACAGAGAGATGTGTAAATGCCAGTGTTGGTCATAATCTGTCACGGAGAGATGTGTAAATGTCGGTGTTGGTCATATGTCACAGAGAGATGTGTAAATGTCGGTCATAATATGTCCCAGAGAGATGTGTAAATGTCATTATTGGTCATAATATGTCACAAGGAGATGTATAAATGTCGGAGTTGGTTATAATTGGCCTGTCACAGAGTGATGTGTAAATGTCGGTGTTGGTCATAATCTGTCTGTCACAGAGCGATGTGTAAATGTCGATGTTTGTCATGGTCTGCCTGCCACAGAGAGATGTGTAAATGTCGGTGTTTGTCATGGTCTGTCTGTCACAGAGAGATGTGTAAATGTCGGTCATAATCGGTCTGTAACAGAGGGATGTGCAAATTCTTGTATTTTTCATGATCTGTCCTTAAAAGGATGGTGAAGTTATGGTCTTTCCTCCCCAGAGAATTGTAAAGTCCTAACTATTGTCCTCCCTAGACGAATGTGAAGCCCTTCTTGTTGTCCTTCTAGAGAGCTTAGAAGTCCTGATTGCTGTATTCCCCAGACGGGAGTGATGTCCGATTGTTGTATTCTCCAGACGGCTGTGATGTCCTGATTGTTGTATTCCCCAGACGGCTGTGATGTCCTGATTGTTATTTCTCCAGACGGGAGTGATGTCCTGATTGTTGTATTCCTCAGACGGCTGTGATGTCCTGATTGTTGTATTCCTCAGACGGGAGTGATGTCCTGATTGTTATTTCTCCAGACGGGAGTGATGTCCTGATTGTTATTTCTCCAGACGGGAGTGATGTCCTGATTGTTGTATTCCTCAGACGGCTGTGATGTCCTGATTGTTGTATTCCTCAGACGGCTGTGATGTACTGATTGTTATTTCTCCAGACGGGAGTGATGTCCTGATTGTTGTATTCCTCAGACGGCTGTGATGTCCTGATTGTTGTATTCCTCAGACGGGAGTGATGTCCTGATTGTTATTTCTCCAGACGGGAGTGATGTCCTGATTGTTATTTCTCCAGACGGGAGTGATGTCCTGATTGTTGTATTCCTCAGACGGCTGTGATGTCCTGATTGTTGTATTCCTCAGACGGGAGTGATGTCCTGATTGTTGTATTCCTCAGACGGCTGTGATGTCCTGATTGTTGTATTCCTCAGACGGGAGTGATGTCCTGATTGTTGTATTCTGCAGACGGCTATGATGTCCTGATTGTTGTATTCCTCAGACGGGAGTGATGTCCTGATTGTTGTATTCCCCAGAAGGCTGTGATGTCCTGATTGTTGTATTCCTCAGACGGATGTGATGTCCTGATTGTTGTATTCCCCAGAAGGGTGTGATGTCCTGATTGTTGTATTCCCAGATAGGTTTGATTTCCTGATTGTTGTATTCCCCAAACTGCTGTGATGTCCTGACTGTTATATTCCCCAGACGGATGTGAAATCCAGATTGTTGTATTCCCCAGACGTCTGTAATATCCTGATTGTTGTATTAACCAGACAGGTTTGATTTCCTGATTGTTGTATTCCCCAGACGGGTTTGATGTCCTGACACCTGATCGTTGTCCTCGTCAGAGGACTGTGAAACATTGTGATTATTTGACTCTTGCACACGTCTAGGTTCATATATATATATATATATATATATATATACAGTTTCCAACAAGAACAGTCCAGTCAGAAGTAAAGAACTCAGATCCACGCCTTCAGGCGTGTGGGGTATATGGTGCTGGCTCCATATTTTTTAGACCAATCAGCATTCGATAGATACTGTGGTCAATAGCAAAGCCGGCTTCTGTTACTTTCCATACCATCTCCTGGTATCATCTAGAAGCAGCGAGGGCCCAGTGGTTAGTGTGAGCACTTGCCTACAAGGACAATGATCAGCTTTCAATCTCTAGCAGGGGCAGTCTTCTGTTTTCCGACCAGTACTGCTTTGAAGTCGACCCTGCGTCATAATATTGGATGCCAGACACTTTTCAGAGTTGCTTGGAGATTGTCTGGAAAGGATGAGTGATGATAAAACTACTGGCCACCCCAACTTATATGGCATAGCCTAGAATATGTGAATGTCCAACTCTTCACTTCCCACGGGCAATATCTGCTATAGGTCAACTTGTTTAAAGCTGAGCTGACCTGGCAGTCCAGGCCATGCTTATTCAATACTTGATCCACTCACATGGCCACCGGGCCGGCAGGCACACAACCGTACAGCACCAGGTTCATCTAACCTAATCTAATACATACCCTATAATGTTCTGAGAAAGTTGGAGGTGAGGAAAGGAGCTAATCAGCCCACCCATTGGTGCCACTGGCAGGCCTAGAAGGTTGCCAACAACTTCAGACAGCAATATGTGCTGCCATGAAATCACTATGTCTTGTACCACTGACAGGCCTAGAGGGTTACAAACAACTTCAGACAGCAATATCTGCTGCCATGCAATCACTATGTCTTGTACCACTAACTTGCCTAGAGGGTTGCCAACAACTTCAGACAGCAATATGTGCTGCCATGCAATCACTAAGTCTTGTACCACTGACTGGCCTAGAGGGTTGCCAGCAACTTCAGACAGCAATATCTGCTGTCATGCAATCACTGTATCTTATACATTGACTGGCTAGAGGGTTGCCAACAATTTCAGACAATAGTATCTGCTGCCATGCAATCACTATGTCTTGTACCATTGACTGGCCTAGAGGGTTGCCAACAACTACAGACAGCAATATCTGCTGCCATGCAATCACTATGTCTTGTACCACTGATTGGCTTAGAGGGTTGCCAACAACTTCAGACGGCAATATCAGCTGTCATGCAATCACTATATCTTGTTCCAGTGACTGGCCTAGAGGGTTGCCAACAACTTCAGAGAGCAATATCTGCTGCCTTGCAATCACTATGTCTTGTACCATTGACTAGCCTAGAGGGTGGCCAACAACTTCAGCTAATTTATGATATTGTCTTTATTATGGCATAGTCTCTCTATCCCCTCTCTCTTTTCCATGCTTGCAGCAAAGCCAGTCTCCCAGGGAATCACATCCTCATGGTAGTAAGTTGATGAGCCACCACACTTCCACACAGTCATCCCTTCTTCCCTTTGCTCACAACAAAGAATGGAAACAATTTGTGACAATGCCAGCTATAATTCCAGAATAATAAATTATTTAAATCAATCAAAGACAAGAAGAAAAAAACAACAATAAATAACATCAAAATTAATTTTTTTTTAAATTTAATTTTCGTCTTCACTGCATATAAACATCAAGAGAAAAGAGAAACAATACAATATTGTTGGAGGTACTCAAAAATTGCGGTGCAAAGCAACATTCCAATTGTGCATAGCAAATCAGTCATGAATGTTTTGATTTAATTTCTTTTGAAATCGCACAATGAACCTGAACAGTAAAATAAATATATAAGCATTTATGCAGTTTGCATGAACTCAATATAAATGGGATCTCAGGCAAAAAAGGGATGTATATTGGGAGTAAGAATCTGCCATCAGATATCAGATACATAAAAACAATTAAAAACGTAGTTGTGCAAAAATATGTTCTATTGCCTGATCTTTTCAATATTTACATGCTGAAATCTTGATGGAATAAAAGTCTGATGACAACAGATACATATTCTTGTATATAAAGATGACACAGTTTTAATAGCAGAGTCTGAAAGTCTGCAAATCATTCCAGCTGGTGATTAAACGTTAGCAAAACTGAACGCATGGTTGTTTCCATAAAGACAAACATTTTGATGTGCTCTATGTATATTTAAGATATAAAAATTTAAATATCCAGGCCACATGGTGACATCCGATGGAAAATGTAACAGAGATAAAATATAGAATCACCAATCCCAAAGATTAGAATGAGCAACATCATGAAAACAGACATATCACATAAACACAGATCTGTTTACAGAAAGCTGTGTGAGGCCTGGTCTCCTGTATGAATGCAAATGATTGACAATGGGTAGTATAATGGCGAAGAAAATGATAGCAATTGTCATGTTCTACAAGAATGTTGAGAATAATGTGGTACTGACATCTGATGTGTTACAAGATCACTCATCAAAGCAATAAAGGAACAAACAAATGAAATCTAAAGGGCATATTAACAGAAAAGGTAACTAGAGAAATCAGTAGCAGAAACACACACCACAGAGATATATCTGTAATCAACAGTAATGGACCTATTACTATGACATATTATAGTGTTAGAGCTAAATTCCCTGTAGCTGAATATTTTGTTACTTCATATATGGTTTCTCTGCTATTTCTGAAATTTGACGTTCATGGAGTATGTTCCCTGGAAGCTTGGGGTGCTTTAGCTCTGACCCAGGTGATCATAAACTACTTGTGGCAGTTTTCAAGATAACAGTGAAAAAAGTGTCTAAAAGATCACGGCCAATACACCGAATTTAACAATGAAAATAAATAAACAAAGACATTTAAGGTGGTGATGATAATTTAAGATAACATGACTCTTGATGACCTATATCAAGAAAGAAAATTGTATTTCACATCCAGAGGACACACAATTAAAAACAAACATATGTATTTACCAGACTAGGGTCTCAGTCCACATACACAAAATTCATTCAATTATTCAGTAGCATGTCCTTTGCAGAACCCCACTCCCATAACAACCTTCCGGAAAACTTCTCGGCACATACATAAAATGCAGGTGGGAAATGTGCAAACTTAATGTAATAATATACTAAAAGCTAAGACAAATAAGAATTAAATAAGTAATAATAAAACACAATACAACTGTCCGACATTTCGGTAGTCACCACATTTCTTAAGATGAAAACAAACAGAGCTATATAAAAAGTAATATGAAATTAAAACAATAAATGCAATAGGAATATTTACAAAGGGGGATTAAATTGTTTCATTATATACTGTTATATCCTTCTGCAGCCAAGACATGTCTCATCTTGATGAGCTAACCACATAAGTCAAAGACATTCTGATCTTATCAGCACAAAGCACTGTTCCAAAATAAAGGTACAAGAAGCAGATATATACCATAGAGGAAGAGGAAGCATTCAGACTAATAGAAGAATAAAGAACATTTCAGGGACAGAAACAAAGTCCCACATACAAAACATACATGAGAAAAATAAGATGTACAGTCAGAGAGACAAGAAATAACTTATAATAAATACTTGCAATAGGAGAGTTAAACTAAAGGCTACTTTCGCCATGGTGATTCTTGTTCTAATCTCTTCGTGGCATATCCCATCAGATGTTATGACTGTTCTGAAATAACTGTACTGATTCACTTGAAGAGTATTCCCTTTTATATTGTGGTATTTCGATATTCCTAGTGATGACCATAATCTGTGTCCTTTAACAATTTAATTCTAACCCCAGTTGTTCACTGTGTGCAACAACCGCATCTACTGATTGTTGCAGATCCTGCTCTTTGTCTGCAATCAATACCCAAAACAGGAGGCAAAAATACCACCAAAAAAGTCCTTATAAGGACTGCAAACAGTCAAGCCAGATGAGCCAGGAGTCTTCACTAACAAAAAAAACCACCAGAGGAAACGGGAACAAAGGACAGCCGCTGACCAATCCCCCAGCTGACACAAATGCTTACATAACCAGTCCGAGATAGGACTTACTCGTAAGAGCGCACAAGACAAGAAAGAGGGGAAAAATACCCACAAAAAACACGGATCTCAACAATAGCTACAGCTGAGGAGGCAGGTTAAACGAGACTGAATTTGGTATTTTTTTGGTTTGAAAATTGGAATTGGAATTTCAAAGACTGCAAAACTATTATGTGGTTGGGGGGCCTCCATGATAAAGTGCTTCAGCTGGCTTGTGCTCTGAAGGTTGTGGGTTCGTTCTCTGGAGTGTTGTTCAGACCACAAGTGCCATTTCCCTGGAGACTCCTGGAGGTCACCACTAAAGCCATGGAGTTCATGCTCTATGTAATTATTTTAGCCAGTGGCTTGCCATTCTATGGAGACTGAGCCAGATGGAGTAAAGCCAGGTTCAATTAAGTCGAACCTCTTAACTTAGTACTGTAGTTGCTATGGAACAAATTACAAACTATATAAATTGTGCCAAAATCCTGGGACTGGTATTGAATATTATTAATTGCTTACTTTGCAGTTATATAACTGAACAATGTGTTGAGTGTACCTATTGTTGTGGTTTCTATGTGATACATGAGGTTTGTTTGTTGTTTGGGAATAAATGGAAAGTCATGCTTACTCTCAATAAGTAAACTTACTCATGGGAATATTCAATTTTGTTCATGCTAAAAATAAGTACTTGTGTGTTTTCTCTTGAATGTGTGTGTCAGTGTATGTGTTTTCTCTATCTCTATCTCTAAAGAAAAATAAATTAAACATAAAAATTTTGACAATCGAGATCAAATAAAGAGAATGAGACCAATGGAAGTAAAACTCAGAACTAAATTATTTACCTCATCGAAAGTTGTAGAGAGAGTTTAATTTTATTTAACAAAGACACTGATTCACTGCAAGACATTATGAATAACTATGACACTGAATCACTTCAAGACATTATAAATTACTATGACACTGAATCACTTCAAGACATTATAAATTACTATGACACTGAATCACTTCAAGACATTATGAATGACTATGACACTGAATCACTTCAAGACATTATGAATGACTATGGCACTGAATCACTTCAAGACATTATGAATGACTATGGCACTGAATCACTTCAAAACATTAAGAATGACTTTGACGCTAAATCACTTAAAGACATTATGAATGACTATGACACTGAATCACTTCAAGATATCATGAATGATTAAGACACTGAATCACTTCAAGACATTATAAATGACTATGGCACTGAATCACTTCATGACATTATGAATGACTATGACACAGAATCTCTGCAAGACATTATGAAATAACATTGACATTGCAGCCTTGAGCGAGACACGACTTGCAGAAGAAGGCCAAATCTGTGAAATAGGTGCCGGCAACACATTTTTCTGGAGTGGAAGGAAAAGCGAGGAAAGACGCCAATCCGGTGTGGGATTAGCCATTAAGTCGGCTCTGGTCGGCAAATTAGCTGGATTTCCAAAGGCTATAAATGACAGGCTCATGACCATTAAGTTGCCCCTGCTGAATGGAAGGAAGCATGCAACCATTGTGAGTGTCTATGCACCAACTATGACCAATGAAGATGATGTCAAGAACAAGTTCTATGAGGACCTGCACAATGTACTAACATCTGTTCCCAAAGGAGACAAACTTATACTCCTTGGGGACTTCAATGCCAGAGTAGGCACGGACACCACCTCTTGGAGTGGCATCATTGGAAAGCATGGAGTCGGAAATTGTAACAGCAATGGACTCCTCCTCCTCCTTCAGACATGTGCCGAACATGATCTCCTGATTACGAACACAATTTTCCGTCTCCCCATGAGAAATAGGACATCGTGGATGCAAACGCGCTCGAAACACTGGCACCTCATTGACTATGTCATCGTCAGGAGAAGTGACAGACAAGACGTTCGAGTGACAAAATCCATGTGTGGTGCCGAATGTTGGACAGACCATCGTCTCATTGTCTCGAAAATAAACATTCACATCAGGCCACCACGGCGTCCTCAAGGGGTGAAAATGCAAAAAAAAGCTAAATGTCACCCGCCTAAACAGCAAGAAAATGCAGCAGTCATTTGAAAATATGCTGGAAGACTGCCTCAAGCCCAATGCTGCAGCTAAACAGGATACAGAAACAGAATGGACAGCCCTAAAGGACATAATTTACAACACTGCTATGGAAATCCAGGGTCCAGCCCCCCGAAAGCATAAAGACTGGTTTGATGAAAATTCCGAAGACATCAACCAATTGCTGGCCGAGAAACATCTTCTCCTCAAGGCACATTTGAATGACCCGAAGTCAACATAAAAAAAAGATGCCTTCAAGAACATTCAGAGAGTAGTGCAGCAGAAACTTCGGCACATGCGGGACTCCTGGCTGAGCAGCAAAGCTGATGAAATTCAGGGGCTTTGATATGAAAAACTTCTACGACTCACTGAAAGCAGTCTATGGTCCTACATCACCAGACATAATCCCCTCCTCAGTGCACATGGGGAAACATTGGTCACCGATAAGAAAGAAATCCTTCAACGCTGGGCAGAGCATTTCAGCAACATCTTAAATGCAACTTCCTTCTTCGATGACGAAACCATCAACTGCCTTCCTCAAGTTCCCACCAATGAGACACTTGATGACCTGCCAACCATACTGGAAGTAAACAAAGCCATCCAGCAACTCTCCAGCGGCAAGGCACATGGTCCTGACTCCATCCCAGCAGAGATATACAAGGCAGGTGGGCCGGTCCTAACAGAGCAGCTTCACAAAGTCTTTACAAACATATGGGTTAACTGAGACCATGCCACAAGATTTCAAGGACGCGTCAATAGTCCACCTTTACAAACGTAAAGGAAACCGCCAATCCTGTGACAACCACCGAGGCATCTCCTTGCTTTCAATTGCAGGGAAGATACTCGCCAGAATTCTTCTCAATCGCCTCACAGCCCATCTCGATCAAGGTCTTCTTCCTGAGAGTCAATGTGGCTTCAGAAAAGAACGTGGAACTGTTGACATGATTTTTGCTGCAAGGCAGCTGCAAGAGAAATGTCAGGAACAGAACTGCGAAATGTTCTCCACTTTCATTGACCTTACCCAGGCTTTTGATAGTCAGCAGAGAAGGACTGTGGAAGATTATGGCAAAATATGGCTGTCCACAAAAGTTTGTCAAAATAGTGCGGCTATTTCATGATGGCATGCAGGCAAGAGTACAGGAAAATGGCGAACTGTCTGAACCCTTTCCTGTCACCAATGGAGTGAAGCAAGGATGTGTCCTGGCACCAACACTGTTCAGCCTCATGTTTTCAGCCATGTTGATGAATGCCTTCGAGAACGACATTGGAATAGACATCAACTACCGTATGGATGGAAAGTTATTCAATCTCAGAAGGCTGAAAGCTAAAACCAAAATTAACAGCGACACCGTCAGAGAGCTCGTGTTTGCTGATGATTGCGCTCTATACACCAACTCAGAAGCGGACATGCAACATAATGTTTCAGCTTTCTCACATGCCTGTGCCAACTTTGGGCTCAATATCAACTTGGAGAAGACTGTAGTTATGTACCAGCCAGCTCCAGGGAATAATCACACTGTGCCGAATATCAAAGTGAATGATCATAGACTAAGTGTTGTGGACAAATTCACCTGTCTTGGCAGCACTGTGTCGCAAGCTGCCACAATTGATGATGAAGTGAATGCAAGAATCTCCAAGGCCAGTGCGGCCTTTGGCAGACTGTACAAGAATGTATGGGACAGAACTGGAATAAGCTTGCAAACAAAGCTAAAAGTCTACAAAGCAGTTGTATTATCCACACTGCTATATGCTTGTGAAACTTGGACTGTTTATCAGTGACACGCTAGGAAATTAAACCACTTCCACACAGTCAGCCTAAGGAAGCTACTGAAGATTAAATGGCAAGACAAGATTCCAGACACTGAAGTCCTAGAAAGAGCATCCATGCCCAGTATCCACTCTACTGATGAAGAATCAGATTCACTGGGCTGGTCACTTGACTCGCATGCCAGATCACAGGCTCCCTAAACGAATTTTTTACAGCAAACTGCGTTGTGGTAAACGCTCCCAAGGTGGCCAGAGGAAACGCTTTAAAGACTCTCTGAAAATCTCACTGAATGCTTTTGGAATTTCATCATGACACCTGGGAGGCTGCAGCCAGAGACCGAAATTTGTGGCGTGCATCATTACGCAAGGGTGCAGTCAGTATTTGAGGCAACCAGGACTGCAAGAGCTGTGAAGAAAAGGCAGAACAGAAAAACCCCTGCAGGAAATCCTCCTCCAGAAACGTCAAGCATTCTTTGTCCACATTGTCAGAGAACATTTCGAGCCAAAATAGGCCTTATCAGCCATCTTAGAACCCACGACTCCATACCTGTAACCCCACTGGATGAAATGAATGGTCATCATCATTCTTGATGGACAAACAACAACATGAATGACTATGGCACTGAATCACTTCAAGACATTATGAATGACTATGTCACTGAATCACTGCAAGACATTATGAATGACTAAGGCACTGAATCACTTCAAGACATTATGAATGACTATGGCACTGAATCACTTCAAGACATTATGAATGACTATGGCACTGAATCACTTCAAGACATTATGAATGACTATGGCACTGAATCACTTCAAGACATTATGAATGACTATGGCACTGAATTACTTCAAGACATGAATGACTATGGCACTGAATCACTTCAAGACATCATGAATGACTTAGACACTGAATCACTTCAAGACATTATGACTATGACACTGAATCATTACAAAACTGAATCACGCTGACACTGGCTAGCATTACAAAGTTGAATTGTGCCAATATCCTGGGACTGGTATTGAGTATTATTAACTGCTTACTTTGCACAGTTATATAATATAACTGAACATTGTGTTGAGTGTACCTGTTGTTGTGAGACAGAGAATGATTATGATATTGGGCATCATGAAATTGGAAATGACTACAGGACAATGAATCAGAATGGCATCATAAATCACAATTTTAAGCACAGAACATACAAATATTAGTAAACGAGAATGATTATTCTGAATAATGTCTTTTCAGACTATTGTGACCATAAATAGTACCTGCATTATATAAGATATGATAACAAAATATAGGTGTGGTTGGGAAAAATACAATTACTCACCTGGAGATCTTTGAAACTTTAAACCTCTTAAAAGTTCTCTTCAGAGTACTGTACACACCTCTTCCAACAGTTGGAAGGACTTCAGGATGACCTCTTTGAAAAGGGAGTACAGTGTGGCCATATCCTCAAGTGCAGTGGTTCTCAACCTTTTTGGCCCGTGCCCCCCTTCACCATATTTTCAGAACGTCATTCCTCCTTTTCATATTTCCTACCTAAAAATCCTGCCCCGCCCCTACACAGTATACGTAATAATGGAGGCTAAATTTAATAGCACATACTAAACCAAGTCTAGGCGTCCACACAAAACATGATTTGTGGGTCTACTTACTTTATAAATTGACTTTTAGAAGAGTGAAACGTACAGAACCGTACAGAATGAAGGGAAAATCAATATAAAGTAATCGGTTCTTGTATTAATGCGATCTTGAAATAATCTTAATTCCCCCCCTGGAAACCCTAAAATTCCCCCCTGGGGGAGAACTCCCCACCGGTTGAGAACCCCTGCTCTAGGATTCAAACTGGACCCCTTTCAGTGGCATGTTCAGTTTGGGGAATAGCCAACATTCACAAGGAGTAAGTATGTGGAGAGAAGAGAGCTGACGAACCACAGGAATATTATGTCTGGTAACAAAATAATCTAAGTTAGATGCAAAATATGGGAAGGAAAACAGACCTGTGAGTAACGGGAACTTGACAGCCCCATCGTGAAAACTCACCAGTCCCTACTTCACATCTTATCCAGACTTTCCTGGCCAGACATAATATTCTAGTTTATTTGACTCATCACTCTCCCAGTTTGGCATTGGTAATCTTAGGTTGTTCCCCAGGCTGAAAATGTCACTGAAAGGGACTGATTTGAATCATAAGAAGAAATGCGGAGTGTGTGACTTGAGATATACAGAACAACTAGCACAACAGAGGTATTTTATGAAATCAAATCTGAAGATGTCATTGGTACACACAACAATCAAAGCGGACATAAAGAAAGATAGAGTCAAGAAACATAAGAAACAATGTTAGTAATGTTGCCAAACAAACTTTAGACGTCAAATATTTCAATGAACATTTACATAAAAATGTGTAAGACCACATTTGTGGAGCTTCCACATGATTCCTGACTGGTATTTTAGACTGAGCACATTCTATATGCCAGGTAAACTACTGAATGTAAAATTGACTAACAAATCATGAACACTGGGTTTGATTGTGCATTGTGTAAGGGACATGCAACTAACAACCAACATGCTATATAATGATGAAATCTATACCACAGTCAAATGTAAGGTTAACTACTTAAATGCTAGTATCTCATGAATTACAATGTTTTCCCACAATACCCACAGCTTTAAGTGAGTATTGATAATTGTTACAGGCAGTTGTTATAATAACTATTAATATGACTTCATTTATTTTTTACATACATTTCTTTAGTCCTATACCATTATCTTTTTTTAAAACTCTGTCCGATCCCAGCCATTTGTTAACCCAGCCAAAGTAACATTAAAAAAAACTATGAACAAAAGCATTTCTTTTACAAACCTGATACCTATATATATATATAAAAGACTCCTCTCCTCTCTCTGTCTCTGTGTGTGTGTGTGTCCCCCCCCCTTATGCGTTCCAGAATGGTCCATCCGATTGAGATGAAATTTTGTACAGATGTTCTTCTCACTCCCGCGGATCAAATTGACATAGTAAGTTAGTTTAACAACAGTTTTGTACGTAATACAACAACATTAAAAGGAAAGACATCTAATTAAAATATTGCAAGGGGACTTAACAACAAAAGTTATATCAAAGGACATTACTTTTAGTAGCATTGCTATATTATGTAATTTAAATAATTTTGTATTTTTCTTTTAAAATTTTATAAAATGTTTAAAGTAGTTATCTAGTCACATGCCTTATAAAAAAGTGATAAAAATTTTAAGGCATCTTCAAAGTTTTCATAAAAATAATGGATCTATTTTAGATACATGAAAATTTTATAACTCATTATTTTGTTTAAAATGTTTTATTCTTCTATTACAACACTGAATAATGTAATTCATTTGGAGAGAAAGTTACTTGCATATCCTTTGAAGTACACCACAGTCAACCCAGCATTTATTGTGTGTTCACGATATCTTGGTAAGTTTACATTCAGTAGTTTCAGGTTGCCCTTTTTAGTTATTGGAATGAAGATTGTTCTCTTCCAATAGAAGAGAATGTTTGTCCTTGTATGTGTGTCCTTTATGCGTTCCCAAACGGTCCATTCGATTGAGATGAAATTTTGTTCAGATGTTGTTCTCACTCCCGCGGATCCAACTGAGATAGTTAGTTAGTTTAAAATTAATTTTTTATTTTTGGGAATGGGATCATCAGAAACAGACGAGCAATGGGAATGGGAGCAGGGGCCGGACGCGTACTCTGTGCGCTTAGAGAAATGTATTTGAATGTATAATGACTACTTATATGAATTCAATGAGACGCTCCCTGCCAGGGGCTGGGCGAAGCCGGGCCGGGTCGTCTAGTCTATATCTATAAAACACAATGTATGTATGTGTGTGTGTGTGTCTGTATGTAATGTATGTATGTATGTATGTACGTACGTACGTACGTACGTACGTATATGACATAGTATGTTATGTATGTATGTTATGTATGTATGTATGTTATGTAATGTATGTATGTTATGTAATGTATGTATGTATGTTATGTAATGTATGTATGTATGTATGTATGATGTATGTATGTTATTGTATGTGTGTGTGTGTGTGTGTGTGTGTGTGTGTGTGTGCGTGCGTGCGTGCGTGTATGTATGTGGGTCCATTCTTTATGCGTTCGCGAATGGTCCATCCGATTGAGATGAAATTTTTTACATGTTTTCTTTTCATTCCCGTGCAACCAACTGTCACAGTTTTTTTGTTTGTTTCAGCTATTTACTTACTAAAATTAAATATTTAAATTTACATTTCTATATAGCAAGGGGACTTAACATCAGAAAAGTTATTTCAAGGGGCATAACTTTTAATAACATTGCTATTATTTTATATATAGATTGTTGCATTGTTTTCAAAGATTTATAAACTCTTTGTCTACAGTTATTTACAGGCATATGAGTTATAATAAATAATGATATAATCTTTAAGGCATTTTCATAGTTTTCATAAAAATAATGCATCTATTTAAATAGTGAAAATTTTCTAACTCATCTTTTTATTTTTCATCAACAGCATATTAATTTTTTTTTTTAACATTCTCATATTGCACTGCGAGCGCTAACAAGTCAAGTCGCATTATTCTGTCAAGAAGCCTGATTCGCGGGAAAAATGCCACGAGGAAAATCCAACAAGAAACACGCTGTTGCCAAGATGAGCAGCGTGGGAGCCGACAACAAGAAGAAGAACGTTGAGAGCCCACCTGCTAGCTGCATCAAAGAGCCTGATACTACAGCTATAACTGAAGCTACTACGAGGGAGAAGATTGACAGCCCAACACAGTCAAGAATCAAGACAGCAGAGAAGAAAGAGGAGAAAGACACCAGAGTCGGAAACACCGACTCAAAAACAGTCCGATGGGTTATCAAGCGGATTCCTGTGGAGCTGACAGATGAAGAAATCCTGAAGCAGCTACGTGAAGAGAATCTTCACATCCGATTCTTGAAGGCGGAGCGGCTTTTCACCTACTCCAAGATACCTACAACCTTGGCAGTAGTGACGTCGGAATGCAGAGAGATGCCGCCCACAGTAGCATTCAACAAGAGAATGCAGCAACCAGAGAGATTCATACCAAGAATCACGCAATGTTCCAGATGTCAAAAGGCCGGCCACAGTAGAGCTACGTGTTACAGTAAGACGGAAATCTGCCGATACTGTGCCGATCACCACGCTTTCAAGGAATGTCCGCTGGCCAAGCTGGACACGGACTTCCGAGCTCCCAACAACAAAAGAAAGTGCGCCAACTGCCTGGGCAAGCATGGCGCAAGATACTTAGGCTGTCCGTACCTACAGAGACATAGAGACGTCTTAAAAATCGCCATCATCACAAAGACTCCATTCAAGGAAGCAATACAGAGGGGCGAGACAGCCACGGGTATAGCACAAACCGAAAGAGATCAACTTCAAAAGCAGATCGACGAGTTAAAGAAACAAGTCAAGCTATTGCAAACAACGGCACCAACTAGCGACAATGAGAAACTACTTGCCGAAATAAAGGAGATCCAGCGAGACATCAAACAAGAGGTGGAGAATATGAGGCAGATGGTAAAGATAAATGAAGAGACTCTGCGAGACATCAAATCGGCCAGAGAAATTCTAACAATCGAAAGGGAACCAACCCAAAGCAAATCAGCACAAGAAACAAAAAAAACACACAGAGAAACCGCAAGAAGACATCCAACAAGAGGACGAGCCGGATCCGCTGGACACAGCCAGCAACCCACCCACGACAATATCGCGTCAGACAGTTGAAGCAAACCAAGACGAGCGCCCTGTAGAAGACACGGAGCGGCCCCGGGGGAGGACTTTGGAAGAGCTACGAGAGTTCCTAAGGAAGGAGCAAATCAGAGACCAGGAATTCGAAAGTGCTGGATTGAAAGAGAAAAGAAGAAACCAAAAAAACTCAGGCGGACCGGTAGATTGGCCACAAAAAATCATAGAAAGAAATACCGACTACCATTACTACATAAAAGATGGAGAGAAAGTACCATGGCTGACAGCGGAGGAAAGAAAGATATGGCCGAAGCTAAAAACTCGAAGATGACAAAAAGTACAAGAAGGAAAATAGTAACGTCGAAAAGCTCCTACACAAAATACACAACGAAGAAGACTAAATGACCTAATCAAAAGTCCTTATAAGGACTGCAGCCAGTAAAGCCAGACGAACCAGGAGCCTACACCAACTAAGAAAACCACAACAACAGAAGAGCACAAAGGACAGCCACGGACCGATCCCCCAGCTGGAGGTGGCTTACGAAAAGTCCTTATAAGGACTGCAGCCAGACGAGCCAGGAGCCTACACCAACAAAGAAAACCATAACAACAGAAGAGCACAAAGGATAGCCGCCGACCACTGCTGACGTCACAGACACAAACGCTACATAACCAGTCCGAGATAGGACTCACAAGACAAGAATTAGGGTGAATAAACCCACAAAAACCACGATCCTCAATTATAACCACAGCTGATGAAGCAGGTTAGACGAGGACGAATTTGGAATTTTTGTTTTTGAAATTTGGAATTGGAATTGGAATTGGCATTCTCATATGTATGGCGCGGTACACCCACATTTGGGTATTTATGATGCCCATGTTAAAAGTTACTTTTCATGCATTTTAATGCTTATTGTTCTTTTGTTGTCAAAGAATTGCTTCATAAGCGATGTTGAATGAAAGAATTATGAGAGGAAATAGAGAAGAAGGGCAGAATGTAGGACGGGCCTGCGAAAAGATTTTCGTTCGTTAAAAAAAAAGTAATTTTTTGTGAGAGAAAGTTAGTTGCATATCGTTTGCAGTACTCTGCAGTCAACCCATTTCCCACCATTTATTGGCTGTTCGTGATATCTTGGTAAGTTAACTTTAAATAGATCTCTTCTATTCTATCTATAATTTTAACGGGAACGGGCCGAACACAGATAGATAGAGATAGATAGATAGATAGATATACAGATAGATCGGGAACGGGAGCTTATATGACTACGTATATGAATTAAATGAGATGCTCCCCACCAGGGCCTGGGCGAAGTCGGGCCGGGTTGGACAGACAGATAGACAGACAGACAGATAGACAGACAGACAGATAGACAGACAGACAGGTAGTCGTGAACGGGAGCTTATATGACTACTTATATGAATTAAATAAATGAGATGCTCCCCACCAGGGACTGGGTGAAGCCGGGCCGGATCAGACAGACAGACAGATAGTCGGGAATGGGAGCTTATGTTATAGAATGAGTTAATGTCTATTAATTAAAAAAATAATATGAACCTGTCATATTACACTGTTGCCTGTGGAATACATAACAGTTTTGGAGTGTAGAAAATATTTGGTCATGTTATCCTTGCATGCCTCAGTAGCGAGTATTTCAGATTACAACTTATTTCAAATGAATTAATTCAGATCTTTGACAGCAAACTTACACCCAAGCATATTTTTGTAAACACAATTATAATTGTCACAAACTAACTGACGTGCAGTCTTCATGAAAAAGTAATTAGAATATGAATGAAATTTCCTTAATTATTTTGTTAATACCTTTGTCATATAAAAATTGTTGGCAGCTGTCACAACACACATCTATTTTGCAGGCTCCTGAAACAAGGTGTTAACATAGGCAATATCTGCCTGTAAATTGAAATACAGCCGGCTGTGTTTTGCAGTCCCACGCTTCACGTAATAGATACTGAAACCCATTCTCTTAAAATTCATGTAGGTCTCATACATGCTTTTAAATTCAGTACGCATTGGATCATTTGGAAATATATGCCATTCCAAGGGCAGTTGTCTGACACGGTTCAAACTGCCATCTTTGATCAGGTGTTTTAATACTGTCCATTCATAGGTTTCAATATCCACTTTCAACACATCCAAGGTTCTCTAAGAATAAAAAAAAACACCAAAAAAAAACTATTAATAGCTATTTTACATATCAAGATTCACATGTCTAAACATTACACAGGTAGATAGAGAGCATTATCATAGACAAATCATACTAGAAGAAGTGAACCTGACACAAATGCATGCCAAATTTGGACACACTGACCTTTGAGGTGTAGAACTAGGTGTGATGCACTCAGAAAGAGTAACAAGGAAGAAGAAGAAACATGAGGATTGTCCAGTGGCCTTATAGTCCATGCCATGGTTCAAAGATGGTGCTACCTTGCACACTGGTGCTGCATGAGACATGGGCAGATGTAGTCTACAGATGTTAAGACAATATATTAATACTCATATGCCAACAATCACCTTTATACATGTGAAAGTTCACAATGACTGATTGTTATTCACTGCAGACAAGGGAACACACTAGTCAACAACAAAAATAAACATTCAAGCACATCATGATTTGAACTGTCAGTTTCCAGTGATGAAAACACCTCACTAATACAAGTGTACTTCAGGAGATGACCATTCAGGCTCCCTAACATGGTGTCATCACTAGCCAGGTCTTTCATCCACCTGAACCCACCACTGAAGGTATGTGCACAAAGTGCAAACTCAGCCATTTATATAGCACTATAAGTTTCAGACATTTCTATTACAAAGCATAGGCCAAATAACAACACACTACCAAACATAGGTCAAGTACCAACACACAATTAGGTGGAGGTCAAATACCAACACACAACACACTTGACAATCATCCCGAGTTTACTATATTACACATATTTAAGGAAGAAAGATGATTGGTTGGCTATCAGTCTGTTCACATCCTTATGTTCCATATGTCACCAATTATAAATTGTCACATGTAGGTGCCAAGATATTTGAACCAGCTTTAGAATGATTATTTTAAATTGTCACATGTAGGTGCCAAGATATTTGAACCAGCTTTAGAATGATTCTACTGACTATGATTTTGCATTCTGGAGGGCTTACTTTCACTGTGATCACCAATATTGTTGTTTAAATGCTGTTTTTATGCTAAAGGTTGATAATTTCTTTGTTATGACTTTCTATTAGCTCATTGATTACAATGTTTGCCTTCAGCCAGTTTGTGTATAGTTGACTCCACTAACATTTGTCTAAAAATACAGAACCTGCAAGGTAGCAGGGGAGAGAGGTGATGTATGGCACCTCCTACCCACTAATGACCACATCATGGTGTTTTAGGTAGTTTATATATAGAGATTTACAACAGAAAATGGTTGTATCAGACGAAAAGACTGAAAAATTACTCATCTCATCTCATCATGTTCCTCTTGTACCTTGTGTTGTCAAGGTGAAGCATAAACATCGTGAGAGTGCCAGATTATGGGCTTCGCGTATCGATATTCCCATGGACTCTGCCATTCCCTCTGTCCAATGTTTACATGGTCGGCCTCTTTCTCTGTTTCCATTGCTTGTTGTGGTATGCTGTTGAATGATAATCTACTTGCATGGCTAAACCATTTGACTTGCTGCTTTCTAATAAAATCTTTTGCTGCTATAACCCCGACTTTTGTCCTGATTTCTTCATTTCTGATCTTATCTCTTCTTGACACGATGAATATTCTTCTCAGAAATCTCATTTCTGATGTTGTGATTTTTCTTTTCTCTTTTTCTGTCATTGTACAGGTTTTGCATTGGTAGCATAGAGTTGGTAGGAAGGTTGTGTTATAAAGTGCTTTCTTAGTAGTCATTGATACATGTTTGTTCTTTAGTATTGGTGCCATTTGTCCAATGAGCTGGTTTGCCTTATTGCATCTATTTTCGATCTCGTCTTCTGATCTGCCATTTGATATTATACTTCCTAGGTACTTGAAACTCTTTACTTGTTTCAAGGGATGTTCGTTTAGGTGAATTGTTGTTTTTTTTTCTTCTTAGTTATAGTCATTACCTCTGCTTTGCTTGTGCTAATTTTTATGTTATGTTCCCTATACATTTCATTTAGACTATTCATGTGGTCTTGTAATTCAGCTTCTGATTTTGCTATTAGTGCTTGGTCAGGAGTTCTCTAATGGTTAGATATGCAGAAATATTACTGATATAATAAAAGCATGGACAGAATACATGGAAGATGTATTCTGGGAAACAGGGGCAATAAACCAAAAATGTATAATATTTAAGACAGACCAAACTTATTAAAGGCTGAAGTAGAGAAGGCAATGAAACAAGGAAAGGCTGCAGGTCCTGACAGGATAACGATAGAAATGATAAATCCTTATCCAACTTAGGCATTGATACCATCACAGAATTATGTAATATATATGATCTGCTACGGACGAGCAGCGTAGCTTACAATTCCTAGTGGTGTTCGGAGTCTTCTTGATCTATCCATCACCAAAGTCCACATAATGCAGTGTAGTAATTTAGTAATTTCGGGGACCCCCCCCCCCCCCCACCCAGAGAGAGAGAGAGAGAGAGAGGGGGGAGAGAGAGAGAGAGAGAGAGAGAGAGAGAGAGAGAGAGAGAGAGAGAGAGAGAGAGAGAGAGAGAGAGAGAGAGAGAGAGAGAGAGAGAGAGAGAGAGAGAGAAATGAACGAAAATCTTTATTTTCAAAGGGTTAAGAATAATTGGGCACGTCTGACATTCTGCCTTTCCAGAGAGAGAGAGATAGCCATCCATCATGTGCCATGCCGATAAGCGTGGACGGTCATGATTCGCCATTTCACTCAATCACCAGAGTCATGGATCAGCTCAGTGTTCTTGTCTCCACCATGCCAAGTGGTCAAGTCATCCAGGTATTTATTTTTCTGTCTTCCTCTAGTTCTCTTCCCCTTGATCTTGCCAGTTGTCACCAAGCTCTCTAATTTATTTTTTCTCATAACATGTCTAAAACTGTCTACATCTAATTTCTCTAATCAGTTTATGATTTTCATTTGTTTCTTGTAGGATTTGCTCATTGTTTTTTCTGTCTGTCATTGATATTCTGTGCATTTTCCTCTGAACCACATTTCCACTGCCATTAGATGTTTTTCAGCTTGTCTGTTCGTTGTTCACGTTTTACATCCATATAAAAGTACAGGTTCTATGCAGCACATCAACACTCATTGCAATTGACATCTATTTATTGGTCAGTATGCTTTCCATCTTGCACACCTCGCTGTTGTTTCTCTCCACCAGAATGGATTATTTTATATTCATTGAATGTTATCATGCCCATTCCTTTCTATCTGGACTCACATATACCTAAAATGTTAATATTTAGTCTTTTCATTTCTTGCTTGATATTATCAAATTTGACATTCCAACCCATAGTTCAACCATTCTATGTGCCCATTTTAAATATTGTTAACCTTTTCACTGTCACTTGCTAACAGTCTGGTGCCATCTGGTGTACATGAGTACCTTTATCAGGTGAGACTACTCCTATGGAGCACCCATTTACGCTGTTTCTCTGATTCTCTATTAAAGATGAAGCATGATTGTCTTGGCAACACTAATATATGGCAATTAGAAAGTTGGATAGGGGCCCTAGAGATGTAGATATACAGAAGAACATGTCATATATCATGGAAACAAAAACAATCAAATACAGAGGTACTAGAAAAACTGCAAATGAAAAGAGAGTTGATGAAAGAAATAAAAGAGAGAAAAATGAAATATTTCAGCCACGTTAAAGACATAACATTCTTATTAAAAGCCATACTGGAGGGTAAGATTGAAGGCTAATGGCGGCACCCATGAATTGAGTATTTTCCAGTAACATTGATACAGTTTTCGCGATGAAGGTTTGATGTGCCAACGTTAAATTTTTCCATTTTTGATACATCAATATGTGGGTGTTCCCATTTGGGATCTGGAATGTGTAAATTAGGCGTTACTGACCTGTTCTTTTCATCAGATGTGTGTACCGATATTGCATTGCAATTGAGGATAGGCTGTTTACGTCACGTTACTAATGGCGGCACCCATTAATTTCCATGTAAAGTTTAGTTTTGCAATTCTAGTAAAAGGAAAATACTTCATGATACTATGACGTGGCCGTCGGCAGGGAAAAGAGATCTGGAAACATTACAAATCCCTGTCTCATAACTCTCTTGATAGGCTGATATTGCCATACTTCGTTTGTCGAGTAAGACCACAGTCTACTCAAGCAAAGTAAAGGTGCTGAAGACGGAGGCAGCCAGCCAGGAAGGCGCACCATAGAAATCAGGCTGCCATGCAACCATGCTAAGAAATATGTCGACAACTGCTAGGAGACTTAAAATAATGCACTGGAATGCTGAGGGTGTCAACAAAAAAAGAATAGAATTAGAAAACATCTTGGCCAAAGAAAATGTAAGCGTTTGTTGCTTACAAGAAACTCATCTTAATGAAAATATAGCCTTCAAAATCAAAGGCTACCAGTGTTACCGATCTTACCGAAAAGACAAGTGAAATGGTGGGATACTGACCCTTGTTAAAAATAGCATTGCTGATTCCCAAACTGAAGTTTACATGGAAGGGGCTGAGTATCAGACACTTAAACTTATGACAGGCAATACAGACCTTCACCTGATCAATTACTACTGTCCAAATGACCGCCCACAGGCACTGGACACACTGCCTTTAAAAGAAAAAAATGATTGTGTGTGGTGATTTTAACAGTCACTCACGGAGCTGGGGCTATGATCACATGGACCAGAGAGGGCAGAGACTGGAAGACTGGCAGGATGAGAATAGATTCATCTTGATTAACAAGCCGTCCGACCCACATACTTTCTACTCGAGATCATGGCACACTACAACTACACCCGACCTGGCTTTTCATTCACCAGACCTGGAGTGGAACATTAAAAGAATTGTTGGGAAACAGCTAAGCGGCAGTGACCATCGGCCAGTCTTTCTAACTGTAGAAAATGAGCTTGTAAGTGAAAGCAGCACTCTCTCGAGGTGGAACTACAAGAAAGCAGACTGGGCAATGTACAAGCTTCGCACCAGCATACTGGTTAGAAACCTGAACACTAAGAAGGACATAAATAAAGTAGTTGAAGAGTTTGGGAAATACATACTACAGACAGCACGAGAAACAGTACCAAGAGGAGATAGGGAGAAACTCAAAAATTGTACTACATAAAGACGGAAACATCTTAACAGGAAAGCAAGCAGCTGACCATTTTGCGGACTCATTCGCACAAGATAACAATATCGAAATTAGTCCAGAGAAACAACAAGAGATTCGAGATAAAATGCAGCATACAGGACAGAATGACATACTACATGAGGTCATGGAGGCACCTATCACAAACAGTGAAGTGGAGCTAGCCATATCAAAACTGAAAATGAGAAAGTCACCAGGACCTGATGGTATCTCCAATGAAATGATCAGGAACCTAGGAACAGAGGCCAAAGCAAAACTATTGCAGATCTTCAATAACACCTGGACCTTAGGCAGTGTTTCACAAGTCTGGAGAGAAGCAATCATGATACCCCTCCTAAAATCAGGGAAAGATAGTTCCATTGCCTCCAACTACAGACCAATTAGCCTCACCAGCTGTCTCTGCAAAACAATGGAGCGCATCATCAATCACAGACTGCAGTGGTACATTGAAAGTGAAAACATCCTTGTGCCACAACAGGCTGGCTTTAGGCAGTGCTACTCTACGGAAGATCAGACAACCTACCTCTCTCAAGAAATTGAGGATGCATTCCAAGAGAAGAAGCTGGTGCTTGCGGCATGGATAGATCTGAAGAAAGCCTTTGACAAAGTCTGGAAAGAAGGTTTGATGAAGAAACTGAGAAACAGTAAAGTCAATGGAAGAATGTACAAATGGGTGAAAGCATACTTGCACAACAGAAGAGCCCGAGTACAGATAGACGGACTCAAGAGCAAGAAAGTACTACTGCGCCACGGTGTTCCCCAGGGCGGAGTCTTGTCGCCCACACTTTTTCTAATCTTCATCAATGATCTTGTTGCTAATCTACCGCATGGAATTAAAGCGGCAATGTACGCTGATGACCTGGTTTTGTGGAGCACAAATGAACATGCATCAGAGGCCACCATATCGCTACAAAGAGCTGTAGATACTTTTGTTACATGGGCGGATAGATGGTGTGTCAGCATAAACATTGACAAATGCAGCACCACTCTATTTACCCTCTCTCCGAAACAAAAGGCAGGGAGCATCCAGATAAATGGAACACCCCTTAGAGAAGATAAAGAACCAACATACCTTGGAGTAACATTTGATGCCAGGCTGACATGGAGAAAACACATCAAAAACGCAGTAGCAAAAGCCAGAAGGAAAATAGCCATCCTGAGAAAGCTAAGTGGAACCACATGGGGAGCCAGTGGGAAAATACTTAGCAAAGTTTATCAACAGAGCATACGACCACACCTAGATTTACGGGTCAACTGCGTGGTGTTCAGCATCAAAAACCACACTACAAGAGCTGGACAGGGTGCAGAATCAAGCTCTTAGAGTCACCACAGGAGGGATGAGATCAACCCCTATAGTAGCAATGGAGAAAATGGGGAGGATCCAAGCACTGAGAGAGCGCAGAGATACGAAAACAATAATACAAGCAGAAAAGTTCCTCAGCTTGCCAGGCCACACTATGAAGAACCGATTTGAAAACTTAGCTATGGGCGGTTGAAAAGAAGTAATTTTATCCACCAGGCGAAACGACTCTGCAGAGAAACCACCGATCTGCCCACAGTTGGTATCCCCCTGACAACTATTCCAGAGCGAACTCCATGGAAAGATGCACATAGACTATCACTACAAATCCAGACTAAAGTGCGAGGAATATTTGACAAGGAAGAACAGAACAGTGTACAGCGCAGAACAGCCACTCTCAGTTTCCTTGATGATGAATACCCACAGGACCGCTGGATCCGAGTCTACACAGATGGGTCAGCACAAAATGCTGTCCAAAATGGAGGAGCAGGAGTGTACATAGAATACCCAAATAATACTAGGGACACGGCAAGAGTTCCAACAGGAAAGTACTGCCATAACTATGATGCTGAAATTGAGGCAATCAAGATAACAACAGAGAAATTACTAAACACCAACCATGGTACACATCCTGTGGTGATATTGACAGATGCAAAATTGGTGCTCGAGGCGCTCCTGTCTGGGAAATTGCCACAACTAAGGACACTACTTTCTGAACTTAGCAGTCAGCATTGGATACCATCTCACTGTGGAGTACCCGGAAACGAAAGAGCTGATCAATTGGCTAAGGAAGGAGCAAAAGAGGAACAGCCTGATGTGCCCATTACATACCACCAAAAGAAAAGAATGATCAAATCAGTCAGAAGGCCACCAAAACCTGCTCAAGACGACTACCACGTTATGGACAGACCAGAACAAGTCATTATTCTGCGCCTTAGAACAGGACACAACAGATTGCGCAACCACATGTATACAAAATTCAAGATTGGTGACTCAGCCATGTGCACATGTGGTTTGGCGCCACAGACAGCAGAGCACATACTCCAAGACTGCCCAAACTACAACATATCCAGGCGAACCTTCTGGCCTAGAGAGACAACAGTGGAAGATAAACTCTATGGACCGCTGAGTGAACTAAAAAAGACTGTTAGATTCATACAGAAGACAACATTGCAGTTATAGATGTATTTCAAGCGAATGATAGAAGAAGAAGAAGAAGAAGAAGAAGAAGAAGAAGAAGAAGAAGAAGAAGAAGAAGAAGAAGAAGAAGAAGAAGAAGAAGAAGAAGAAGAAGAAGAAGAAGAAGAAGAAGAAGAAGGCAAGCAAGCAAGAGGTAGACAACAATACAAGTGGGAAGATAACATTAAGAAATGAACGAACAGCAGTCTGACAGGATGTACAATCAATGTAAGAGACGTCTTGGAGATCCATTGCAGCCAACCTTCATTGTGGAGATAGCATCTGATTGATTGACCAATGTTCACATTTTATCTGAAACATAGCCTGGTTAAATCCTAACGTGCCTCTCCACAAATGTAAAGTTTAAATACTGTTCTCACACATCATGTTTGTTTCTAGTTTTGGAGGGGATGGAGAATCCTGCAACATAGTTCCTCAGGAGTCACATTGGTACCAGGTTGGCAGCAAGGTCTCTGCATCAAAATCACCCTGGGCTCATGCAAATGCATCAAACGTAAGAGTTAAAACTCAGCCTTCCAGAGGATTCTCAATAAAGCAACCATGCTGCCACACTGACTGCTTCTCCTTCAGGATGTTTACTTGAACTCACAGAATCCATGTTGTTTTGATTGCTTCTGTCCCAGGGTGATTACTCTAATTCATAGAATCCATTGTGCTCTTTTGACTGCTTCTGTCTGCTACCTTAACTCACAGACACCATGTAGTTGTATTGACTCCTTCTGACCAATGGTGATTACTTTAAATAACAGAATCTATGTTGTCGACTGCCTCCACCTTGTTGTTGTTGTTTGTCCATCAAGAATGATGATGACTATTCATTTCATCCAGTTGGTTGAAAGTATGGAGCCGTGAGTTCTAAGATGGCTGATAAGGCCTATTTTGGCTCGAAATGTTCTTTGACAATCTTCTTCTTCTTCAGCGTTCCGAGCCATTGAGGTTCTTTGCTGCAAATACAATCTGTCTCCATTCGTCTCTCTGGTGGACCTTCTCTTGCCAGTCGTTGATTCCAAGTGCTTGTAGGTCTGTATGTATATTATCTCTCCACCGCCTTCTTGGTCTACCTCGGGGTCTACGGTCATTTATTTCCTGAGTGTAAGCGAGTTTTGTTTCCCTATTATCTTCCATTCTTTCTATATGCCCCAGCCATTGTAGTCTATTAGCCTTCATGATACCAGTGATTAGCGGGGACTTAAACAAATCATAAATGTCTTTGTTACTTCTTCTTTTCCACTCTCCACTTTGTGTATCCCTAATGGGTCCAAAGATGCTCTTAAAATTTTGTTCTCAAAGGTTTGTAACAAGGCTTCGTCTCCTTTCGTTGTACTCCAGGTTTCAGAGCCATACAGCACAACTGGTCTGATCAGTGTTTTGTATATTGTGATTTTGGTGTTACGAGATAGCGCCTTTGATTTTAGTAGATGTTGTAGTGCATAGTATATCTTATTTCCAGAGTTGATTCTAGTTTGTATTTCTTCCCTTATTATGTTGGAGCAGTTGAAGATTGTACCCAGGTATTTGTATGTTTCCGTTCTTTTAATGGTCATATTATCTATTTGTATGTGGCCAGAGTTTTTAGCCATTCCGTCTCTTGAAATTACCATATATTCTGTCTTATCTTGGTTGATAACCAGCCCCATCTGTTGGGCTTTTTCCTTTAAGTGAGTCAATATTTCTAATGTCTTTTGTTCACTTTGCCCTATAATATCTATATCATCTGCATAACCAAGCAGCTTGGATGTTCCTCCAATATCACATTCCTCCTTTACCTTCCTTACAACTTTCTCTAGAGCCAGATTGAAGAGTAGCGGCGATAGTGCATCACCCTGTTTCAAGCCAGATGTTATTTGGAAGGGGTCTGATTTCCTGCCTTTATATGTTACTATATTATAAGTATCTTCCATGCATAGTTTGGTCATGTTAATTAACTTCCTTGGTATTCCAAATTCCTGCATAACATTCCATAGACTATTCCTATGGACACTATCATAAGCGTTCTTTGACAATGTGGACAAATAATGCTTGATGTTTCTGGAGGAGAATTTCCTGCAGTGGTTTTTCTGTCCTGCCTATTCTTCACAGCTCTTGCAGTCCTGGTTGCCTCACACATGACTGCACCCTTGCGTAATGATGCATGCCACGGATTTCGGTCTCTGCCTGCAGACTCCCAGGCGTCATGATGAATTCCAAAAAGCATTCAGTGAGATTTTCAGAGTGTCTTTAAAGCGTTTCCTCTGGCCGCCTTGGGAGCGTTTACCACAACGCAACTCGCCGTAAACAAATTTGTTTAGGGAGCCTGTGATCTGGCATGCCAGTTAAGTGACCAGCCCAGCGAATCTGATTCTTCATTAGTAGAGTGTGGATACTGGGCATGGACGCTCTTTCTAGGACTTCAGTGTCTGGGATCTTGTCTTGCCATTTAATCTTCAGTAGCTTCCTAAGGCAGACTGTGTGGAAGTGGTTTAATTTCCTAGCGTGTCGCTGATAAACAGTCCAGGTTTCACAAGCATATAGCAGTGTGGATAATACAACTGCTTTGTAGACTTTCAGCTTTGTTTGCAGGCTTATTCCATTTCTGTTCCATACATTCTTGTACAGTCTGCCAAAGGCCGCTCTGGCCTTGGAGATTCTTGCATTCACTTCATCATCAATTGTGGCAGCTTGTGACACAGTGCTGCCAAGATAGGTGAATTTGTCCACAACACTTAGTCTATGACCATTCACTTTGATATTCGGCACAGTGTGATTATTCCCTGGAGCTGGCTGGTACATAACTACAGTCTTCTCCAAGTTGATATTGAGCCCAAAATTGGCACAGGCATGTGAGAAAGCTGAAACATTATGTTGCATGTCTGCCTCTGAGTTGGCATATAGAGCGCAATCATCAGCAAACAGGAGCTCTCTGATGGCGTCACTGTTAATTTTTGTTTTAGCTTTCAGCCTTCTGAGATTGAATAACTTTCCATCCATGCAGTAGTTGATGTCTATTCCAATGTCATTGTTCTCGAAGGAATTCGTCAACATAGCTGAAAACATGAGGCTGAACAGTGTTGGTGCTAGGACACATCCTTGCTTCACCCCATTGGTGACAGGAAAGGGCTCAGACAGTTCACCATTTTCCTGTACTCTTGCCTGCATACCATCATGAAATAGCCGCACTATTCGGACAAACTTTCGTGGACAGCATATTATGCCATAAGCTTCCAGTCCTTCTCTGCTGAGTGTATCAAAAGCCTTGGTAAGGTAAATGAAAGTGGAGAACATTTCGCAGTTCTGTTCCTGACATTTCTCTTGCAGCTGCCTTGCAGCAAAAATCATGTCAACAGTTCCTCGTTCTTTTCTGAAGCCACATTGACTCTCGGGAAGAAGACCTTGATTGAGATGGGCCGTGAGGCGATTGAGAAGAATTCTGGCGAGTATCTTCCCTGCAATTGAAAGCAAGGAGATTCCTCGGTGGTTGTCACGGGATTGGCGGTTTCCTTTACGTTTGTAAAGGTGGACTATTGACGCGTCCTTGAAATGGTCTCGTTCACCCATATGTTTGTAAAGACTTTGTGAAGCTGCTCTGTTAGGACCGGCCCGCCTGCTTTGTATATCTCTGTTGAGATGGAGTCATGACCAGGTGCCTTAGCCACTGGAAGAGTTGCTCGATGGCTTTGTTTACTTCCACTATGGTTGGCAGGTCATCAAGTGTATCATTAGTGGGAACTTGAGGAAGGCAGTTGATGGTTTCATCATCGAAGAAGGAAGTTGCATTTAAGATGTTGCTAAAATGCTCTGCCCAGTGTTGAAGGATTTCTTTCTTATCAGTGACCAATGTTCCCCCATCTGCACTGAGGAGGGGAACTGTGCCTGGTGATGTAGGACCACTAGACCGCTTTCAGTGAGTCGTAGAAGTTTTTCATATCATGTCTGTCAGCAAAGCCTTGAATCTCATCAGCTTTGTTGCTCAGCCAGGAGTCATGTGCCGAAGTTTCTGCTGCACTACTCTCCGGATGTTACTGAAGGCATCGTTTTTTTTATATTAACTTTGGGTCATTTAAATTTACCTTGTGGAGAAGTTTCTCTGCCAGCAATTAGTTGATGTCTTCGGAATTTTCATCAAACCAGTCTTTACAGTTGCTATGTTAACTGAACGTATCAAAAAATCAAAACATGAATAAGTTTTTTAAATAAAAAGGTAATTCTTACATTTTCATGACCAAGCATTTTCTTAATTGAGGGCAAATGTTCTGATTTTCCAAGTCCTGTCAACACCTCTTGTGTACTCATCCGTCAGTGGTACAAAGTTGTCATTGTCAACATATGAAAGGCCGACATTGAGGAAGCGGACACGCTTAGATCGCTGGTGATCACTGACGCCCATACTGAAGAGAAATACAAGTTATCATAAATCAAATAACCAAGAGTCTTATACTGAAATTGAATACCAATAATCATAAATAAAAAAACACCTATGACACTTGTACTGAAATTTAATACTAATCATCATAAACCATATAACCATGAATATTATGTCATAGGTGAGTACAGGTCGACTGAGACCAGACTGAAGTTCCTAGAGGGACACATGGACAAGGAACCCACTAAACAATAGAGTTTGTGGGAAATCATTGAGCAGCTTCTGGGCTCCAACAGTTTGTTCTACCATTTTAAATAAATATAATTAAATGGTAATTTATTTATGCATGAAACATTTACAGTGGCATGATGCCGAAGTTGTAGTTGGTTTTCAAAAGTCTTGGTGGAAATGTTCCATCTGGATTTGAAGATGATGTATTTTATTAAAAACTGATTCTTGTTATCTCTGATCACACTTCTGATTTGTCTCATGTAGTTTTTTTATGCGGGTCTACTCGTTTCTATCCCTTTATGATTTCATTGTCTCCTTTTTCGTCTACATGATGATCTCTACATGACGTAACAGTTGTTACAGGTGCAGATGTAAATTCAGATTACCATCGGCTGATAAGTAAAATAAACATATGTTGAAACTCAAATGATACCCTAGAAATAATTTAGAAACATTTTAGAGTCAGTCTTTAACAAGTGCCAGATCCTGCAGCAATTCGTAGACACAGTCTCTAAAAGTGCCAGATCCTGCAGCAGTTTGTAGACACAGTCTATAACAAGTGCAAGATCCTGCAGCAATTCGTAGACAGTCTCTAACAAGTGCCAGATCCTGCAGCAATTCGTAGACAGTCTCTAAAAAGTGCCAGATCCTTCAGCAGTTTGTAGACACAGTCTCTAACAAGTGCAAGATCCTGCAGCAATTCGTAGACACAGTTTCTAACAAGTGCAAGATCCTGCAGCAGTTCATAGACAGTCTCTAACAAGTGCCAGATTCTGCAGCAGTTCGTAGAGACAGTCACTAACAAGTGCCAGATCCTGCAGCAGTTTGTAGACACAGCCTATAACAAGTGCCAGATCCTGCAGCAGTTCGTAGACACAGCCTATAACAAGTGCCAGATCCTGCAGCAGTTCGTAGATACAGTCTCTAACAAGTGCCAGATCCTGCAGCAGTTCGTAGACACAGTCTCTAACAAGTGCCAGATCCTGCAGCAGTTCGTAGATAGTCTCTAACAAGCGCCAAATCCTGCAGCAGTTCGTTGACACAGTCTCTAACAAGAGCCAGATCCTGCAGCAGTTCGTAGATACAGTCTCTAACAAGTGCCAGATCCTGCAGCAGTTCGTAGATACAGTCTCTAACAAGTGCCAGATCCTGCAGCAGTTCGTAGACACAGCCTATAACAAGTGCCAGATCCTGCAGCAATTCGTAGACACAGTCTCTAACAAGTGCCAGATCCTGCAGCAGTTCGTAGACACAGCCTATAACAAGTGCCAGATCCTGCAGCAGTTCGTAGATACAGTCTCTAACAAGTGCCAGATCCTGCAGCAGTTCGTAGACACAGTCTCTAACAAGTGCCAGATCCTGCAGCAGTTCGTAGATAGTCTCTAACAAGCGCCAAATCCTGCAGCAGTTCGTTGACACAGTCTCTAACAAGTGCCAGATCCTGCAGCAGTTCGTAGATACAGTCTCTAACAAGTGCCAGATCCTGCAGCAGTTTGTAGATACAGTCTCTAACAAGTGCCAGATCCTGCAGCAGTTCGTAGATACAGTCTCTAACAAGTGCCAGATCCTGCAGCAGTTCGTAGACACAGCCTATAACAAGTGCCAGATCCTGCAGCAGTTCGTAGATAGTCTCTAACAAGCGCCAAATCCTGCAGCAGTTCGTAGACACAGTCTCTAACAAGTGCCAGATCCTGCAGCAGTTCGTAGATACAGTCTCTAACAAGTGCCAGATCCTGCAGCAGTTCCTAGACAAAGTGTTTAATGAAGACTAGTGGCAGCAGGTGAAAAGCATTTGGAACAGAAAATTCATAGAAGTCCTCGAAAAAAGGGAACAAAAACATAAAGCATGGATAATGCCACACATTCCTAATACACAGAAGAAACAGAAAACTGTAAAACTAAAAGACATATCAAAACCAGAGCTACTAAAATCAGAGCCCATGAAAAATACACAAAAGCTGATAAAGAGATTAGGTGAATATGGGCAAATAAAAAAACAACATTTAGCTGTAAAATGAAACAAACAGTTATGTGTACATCCTACAGAGAAATAACAAGCACAAACATAAGTACAAGCCTTACAATGATCTCTGGGGAGATGAACAGAAATCAGTGGGGAAATGTATAAGGACAATAAAGAATAATAAAAATTAAACAGTATTAACGAAATATATAATAAATAAGTTAGATCAAACCACAACAGATAAGTCCAACATTTTGGTCCTAATAACCTCTTCATGAGGTTAATCATAAGGGAGTCTCTGTGGTGAAGTGATCAAGTCGTTTGACTCGTGCTCCAAAGGTTGTGGGTTCGATTCCGGGCCGCGTCCTTCGGTTTACGAGTTAAATGTTTCGGAGACTCCTATGGGTCGTCGCTAAAAGCTACGGAGTTCGTGCTTTGTGCGACGCTTTCCGTGCTGCGGAAAGAGACCGAGCCATATGGGATAAAACCCGGTGCAATAAAGTCGACCCTGTCGACTTTTAAGCGACTTTTTTAATCTCTTCATGAACATCACAAACAGGGCTAATAAAATATTATAAGTGTAAAGAAAAACACATAAAATATAAATAGTTCAGCACAACTGTATCAAAAACAGAACAGTGAAGACAGAGGTGTACAACCTCTGTGTACAGGAAAAGTGTGCAGTGGTTTCAGTGTTTGAATGTCAAATCAGGAAGTGCTAAGCCAAGAATGGGCAACATTCTAACGGAAATAGGTAAAGTTAGATATGGATATATGGCAAGAGTATAATTATCAAACATTAGAAATAAATAGCAGTACCTATATTAATATAATAATAATATAACAATATATTAGTGACCTTATTGTTATTGTTTTGTATTGTTATTGTCTCTTGTATTGTATTTGTGTATCCAGAAAGCTTAACCTGGTCAAAAACTGCCTGCAGAAGTCGGATGGGTCAGCCTAAATGCGCAATATCGCAGCTCTGCTGTAAACAGACACAACGCATTTGCTGGGAAGTCGCTCTGGCATAATATCAAATACAGGCTCGAATAGAAACAGTCCAGAGGTGCCGACAACTGTCCAGCAACGAAGTAAATGGAACTTGAATAAAAAGGACTCACTAGAAGGCTAGCAAACAAATTGATGCGGCTAAGTTTATTCGCCGATATTCTGGAGCAATAATCAATCAGGCAATTAATACATTTCCATACATTTCGATCGGGTCTGTGAACGTCAGACAGGACGATCGTAATAAAATATCAATGATAACTATTCAATGGTTGACTATCCTAGCTCCTGAGAACTATCACATCATTAGTATTGCATCCCTTCATTTCTTCTGTCCATCCAAGGTTATCAAACTGTCCTTCGGGTGCGACATGCTCATTTCTGGATTCGGCATCTGTCCCAAAATCCTGATCCTGATATATAAGCTGCCATGATTCCGATTCTCCTTTCTACTATCTATTAGCCATGACATAAAATTGTCCTGCCAGAAAATATCTCAATGTATTGGAGATGACTCAAACGTGCTGCTTCTCCCGTCCAGCTCTATGATCTGACTGCCGTAGTTATTGACAAACAAAACTGACGTGATCTCCGTTATGCGTCAGATGCTTAGATATCTCTGTATTTTGGTTCGGAAGTCTTGCTCCCTCATACTTTTGCGTCATGGGCTCTGCTACGACTTGGCAGCTTTCATGCTTGAAAAAACTCCCCGGATGAATGTAGAAGAAGTATTTGTGTGTGTGAAAGTGTGTATGTGTCGACAGTCTGTGTATGGCTAGGAGTGTACATGTGTTCTTTGCTGTACATCTGTCTGTCTGTCTGCATTGCACTCAGGGCATTCATATAAGCGCTCCGTCACCATCTTCAACAGTCAGCGTAGGGTTCCAATTCTAATGGTGCCCATGATAATCTGTTCATATGTCTGTCTTGCTTCACGCTTCCTAATTAGAACACTCATCATTTCTTTAAAAATCAGTTCTACCTGGGATCAAAGGAGAACACCTCACAGCCAGCTTCAGCCATCGCATCATCAAAACTAAAATCATTGTCAATCCTGAAGAGAAACAATTTTCAACATCAACATTTTCAAAGACACGTCATACTGTGATAAAAATATGCTGAATTGTTATTTAAGAGATCAAAAATCTACCTTTTTGCAATTTCTTCCAAATTGAATCTGTGCAGAGCTCATAAATATGAATACAAAACGGATGTAATGAGTTATTTGAATCATTAGTTCGCAAAGTGTTTGCATTCTCAGTGTTCATAAAAAACAATTCTGAATCTTCCCAAAATCATCTTTTTTGTGTGTGTGTTGTTGTTGCGTATCCCTTACGGGACGTTGCAGTCAATACCAGCATTTTTCAGCTGCTGTTGATGTACTAGGCAAGTGTTACGTTCAGTAGTTTGCCATTGCTTTCTGAACGACCGGCTCCCATACCAGCACGTTATAACACAACGCGACATGGTCTGCTGCACAAATTGGTCGCAGCTGAGCTTCGAACGCCTGGTACCTGGCTCACAAACCGTGTTTGCAAGCCTTTAGCCAAGGAGACCGACCAAAATCATCTACATCACCATTAAAAAATTAATGCAAGAATGACGCATATTATTCCCCACTGCAGCATGAGAAATTATTAATAAATATCACTGTGGCATCAGACCACTACACTGAATCATACACTAGTGTTACTTGTGAGTGTGTGATAGTGGGTGGGTGGGAGTGTGTCAGTGAGTGTGTGTGTGTGCGTTTATATATACACCAGGATTTGGTTGCCGACTTTAAAAGTTCTCAAATAGGGGCTGCACGACCAGTAAAAATTGTGGATTTGTATTTGCGTACAGAGAAGAGACTCATGTCACTAAACATTTGATATATTAGAATATTATATTAGAATAATGAGCAGTCAAGCTGAAAAAACATCTGATGGCTGTGGAAATGTGATTTCTGAGGAAAATGCAAAGAATACCATGGACAGACAGAAAAAACCAATGAACAAGTCCTTCAAGAAACAAATGAAGATCGTAAACTGATTAGAGACATTAGACGCAGATAGTCAACATTTTATGGGCATGTTATGAGAAGACAGAGAAGTAAATACCTGGATGGCTTGGCCACATGGCATAGTTGAGACAGAAACACAGAGCTGATTCACGACACTGGAGATCGAGTGAAATGGCAAAACATGACCGCTCACGCTTATCGGCATGACACATGATGGATGGATTGATATTAGAATTATTGTGTAAATGTACAGGTGTGGGGTAGTCCTGTCCAAGTGGCAAGAATTCTGAGACACACAATGAAAAAAAAAAAAAACAGAGGGAGGGGGGGAACCATAGTTTACCTTTTATTATCTCATCATCATCATCATGTGCCATGTCTGTGGGCATAAAGTTATTATCTAATCATTATCACGGCTATGCCTGACAGCATACTTTTACTGTTTCATCCTTCTGTGCCATGCAAATGGAATAACTGAATAAATATGTCCCTCCATAACTGATACAGAGATTGGTGGAAAGACATATACATTCAGTTATGGAATATATATATATGTCTTTCCACCAATCTCTGGATGGATTATGATCAGTGGTTCCCAAGCTTTTCAAGCAGAGGGCCATATCTCCTATTTTCGGTAGTTAAGCGGGCCACCACATTATAAAATTATAAAAGTCTTGCAATATCATTCTTACCTTTCTTAACTTTCGTCAACAAAATTCTAAAACTTTAAAGGCAGTCAATGTCAGTACTATACTGCGATCATGTTTTGTTTGTTTGTTTGTTTATTTAACATCAAAAGTTCATTTAACAATAAATGTTTAATCAATTTCGAAAATTGCTATTAATGTAGTTAATTTACAATTGTAACTGTTCTTCATAACCTGTTACTTCAGTTCAGATGCCAGTTTATCAATGTCTGGGTACAAATCTGTCGTGCCCAAAGTCATAAGCGGAGCTAGGTTACTGTCAGTAAGTCTGGAACATTGCTTGTTTTTTTATAACAGTCATTGCGGAAAATGACTGCTCGCATTTGTAAGTCGAACCAAAACGACAAATGTATCTCTGCGCGAATGAACGCAAGTGTTCAAATTGTTTGACAGGCAATAGTCACCAGAATGAAATCATATGATCAGCTGAAGGTGAAACAGGCAGCTCCAGAAATTTACATCTCAGTGCAGAATTGCATTTTAAATCAATTACTTCATGCTGACGGTTTTGCTGTAATTGACGGAGCTTGGCATCAGGAAATACAAACAGGATTTATGAAGAAGGCAAAAATATCCTCCTCTATTGTGAACTCTTGAAATCTAGACTGAAAGATATCCAGAAGACTTTCAACTGTTATTCTGTACTGTAACAAGTGTAACAGGTCATTAAGCCAGTCACCATCCAGCAAACATTCCCGTTCTGTATGCACTTCATTTATTTCAGACAGAAACATATAGACACAATTTTTCAGTGCCCAGAAACGTGACAGAACTTTCCCTTTAGATAGCCATCTGACATCACAGTGTAACAGTAGCTCACCGTATTCCTAGTTCAGGTCTGATAGAAACTGTCTGAACTCATGCCTGTTCAGCGCCTTACTTCGAAATTTTGTTCACACATCTCAGAACATCCATGACATGTTTCAGATTTAATATCTTTCCACACAGAGCTTCTTCGTGAATGATACAATGATATTTTAATACAGTGCGGCCAAGAAACTGTTCCAATAATGCTAGACATCCAAACTTTTTACCCGTCAAAGCCGGAGCACCGTCGGTGCATACATGCATACACAGTCCAATTTGGCCCATTCTACGTTGTTTTTCTTTACACACAACTTCAGTTTCAAACAGATCAGTCCCTTTGATAGTTGCATGCATCGATTCAAGTCCTATAAGTTCTTCAATGACTTCAAAATTATCATTTATTGCTCGAACTGATTGGTCGACAAGGCTGGGATATGGGAACTTCATAACATTTTGTTGCGAACTGAACAAGCGCATTTGATAATATCTGAGCATAAAAACCACTGAGCAGAGTAAATTATTGCACGCTGATGGGGATGCTCTGAGTGCATTTTTGAGATTATTAAAATATATTACATTAAATAGTGAGGCCTTGCATGCCACTTTCTGACAGCTGGCAGGCCACAAGCTGTCAGAAGGCCATAGTTTGGGAACCTCTGGATTATGATGATGATAAACTTCCATGACACCATCCAAGATCATCAAAAAGCATGTTCCTCAGGCTGCTCCAGTCTTATATGCTGCTGACCTTTCCAGGCATCACAATGTTTTACTGTGCTTCCTTTCCTTGAAGTGACCTGTAGATATTGCTCATCTTTTTCTTAAAGTGTGTAAGGTGTTCCATTAATGGGCTTCTTCCTTGTGATCAGTTAATCTGGCTGCCTAAAGTGTATGCCAGCTCTGTCTCATAGTCATGCATATTAGTGGAGAGTATTCATGGCTAGTAGCAAAATATGCAGGCATAAATAACAGTGGTCTGTAGACTAACAGGCCTGACACCATCAGAGGGGCCAAGATGAAGATTGCCCTGCTATATGTCTACCTGGTAGTGGTATGAACAATACGTAAAGTTGAAAGGCTAACAGTAACAGATAAACCTTGAGTGTGTGTTCGCTTGGCTGCATAACGACCATGGCATTCCAAGTCAGCCCACTCACTGCCAGAGGGCATATGACTCCTTAACATCACTAGGCCAGACCTGGCTACAGAGTAGGCTACAAGGAGTATAGGCAATATGTATTGACCTAGGAATACAACAATCTGGTGCTTACTAACATCCAGTCCAGCCAGCTGTGTTGTCACTCTCTTTCTCTCCCCTCTACCTGTCTGAGCTCTCTTTCTCTGTCCAACTCTGTTCTCTTTCAAACTCTTGTCACATTTCTTATTCTCTCTTTCTCCAAGCTAGGCAAATTTCCTTTTCATGTTCATAAATTTGCTCATTTTACTCTCTCTCTCACTCTCCTGTACACAAAATCTTTCCTCTCATCTCATCTCATCATGTTCCTCGCGGTGTCGAGGTGAAGTATAAACAGCGGGAGAGTGCCAGCTTATGGGCTTCATTTATCGATATTCTCATGGACTCTGCTATTGCCTCCATCCATCATTTACGTGGTCGGCCTCTTCCTCTGCTTCTATTGGGTTGTACATCATTACTTGTTGTGGTATACTGTTAGTTGGTAACCTACTTTCATGGCCAAACCATTTGACTTGCTGCCTTCTAATAAAATCTAGCGCTGCTATAACCTCCACTTTAGTCCTATATCTTCATTTTTGATCTTATCACTTCTTGATACAATGAGTATTCTTCTCAGGAATCTCATTTCTGTTGTGATTTTTCTTTTCTCTTGTTCTGTCATTGTCCAGGTTTGGCATTGGTAGCATAGAGTTGGTAGGAAGGTTGTGTTGTAAAGTGCTTTCTTAGTAACCATTGATACATGTTTGTACTGGTGCCATTTGCCCAATGAGTTGGTTTGCCTTATTGCATCTATTTTCGATCTCGTCTTCTGATTTGCTATTTTATGATATTATACTTTCTAGGTACTTGAATTTCTTTACTTCTTTCAGGGGGTGTTCGTTTAGGTGAATTGTTTTTTTTTTCATCTTTAGTTATAGTCATTACCTCTGTTTTACTTGTGCTAATTTTCATGTTATGTTACTTACACATTTCATTTCCTATAATGTGTAAATTCCCTTAGTCCACTAACTGACCAAAGAATTGTAAAAACATTTATCATATAAATATGCCATTGCTTTCTGAACGACCTGCTCACATACCTCCGTAAGTAACCAGCGCGACGCGTTCTGTTGCCTAATCTCACGCAGCTGTGTTTTGTATGTGGGTATACAGGATTACAAACTATGTCCTGAACCCCTTCGCAAGGGAGACCGGCTAGTAATAATTGGTCGTCAGGCAAATTATAATGTAAACAATGTGCGTTATGCTGATGAAATGGTTTTGGTTGCTGTGATGGAAGAGACGTTACAAGAAATAATAGATATAAATGCAAAAGAAAGTCAAAACACAGAACAGTCTGAATAACAGAAAAACAGAAGTAATGGTTATTATAAACAAATATTGTAAACCTAAATGCAACATCAAAGTGAGAGGAACCAATCTGAAAGAAGTCAATGTACCCGGGCATTTTAATGAAAGCAGATGGAAGATGAACTAAGGAAGTTAAATGTAGAATAGTCCAAGCAAAGATAGCCTTTCATAAGATGAAGAATATTCTCTACAATCTATCTTTGTCAATCGAGGTGAGGAAGAGTTATTACGACATATAGTGAGCCAATCCTGATGTATGGAAGTGAGGCATGGACAATAAGCAGACAATTATGTGGAGGCTGCAGAGATGTGGTGTTATCCTGATAACACTGTGGATGGATAGACAGAGCAATGAATATATCTTGAAAGAAGTTAACTCATGAAGAGAACTGGTCACTAACATCACAAGAAGTCCACATTCTTTGGGCACGCCATGAGAAGGGGAAAGCTGGAGTACGTCTTTGTAACAACGGGAAAGTTACAGGGAAGAGGAGCAGGGGAAGATCAAGAGGGACGATGCTGGCATCATGGCATGGAGGAGCACCAGTATCAGAAATGATTGGCAGCACACAAGACAGAGGCATGTGGACAGACATGGCATAAGCTATGATAAGAAGAGGGGAGAATTTTTTTTTTTAAATATCACAACTCAACATTGCTGGATGCTGTCACGAGATAGACACCATAGATTCGGCCTTGTAGTAGAAACGCAGACTGTATAGTATAAGGCAGACAACCCTACTATTACCCGACCCGGTTCTCTTGAAAATTACCGCCCTTTGGCAGGCGTTCGAGAAGATTCCAAAAACCTAAGCCAGGTGAACATGATTCACCGGCTGACAGCACATGGTTTTGGGGCATGCGCAGTGGATTAGGCCGGGCGGACAAAGAACAGTTGCTGACTGTCAGGGCTCGTGGACAGATGCTTTTGTGCACAGTGTGTTTTCATTAGGGAGAGCTGGGGCGATCGATGTCTCAAGGTTGTCAAAGAAATCCGATGTCTAGTCCTGCTGAGTTACAACTACTCCAGTATGAAACTGTGTTCAGCAATCTGAAGGTATGTGTACCCTTTAGTTTATTTAACTTTGGTACTTGGTGACCCGATAGTGCTAGGCGGTGTGTACTAACCGTGGCGCGGGAAAGTGGGGCATGTGTGAACAGACTACTGGCATTGCCTGAAGTCAAAACCGGTTGGAAGCGTTTATTTGCTAGCAGGATAATACAGGGATATTTATTGTGTTAGTGGCGCTGGGGTTATTCACAGCTACTGTAGGTTGGGTTAAGTGGGTTCAGGACAACGAGAGCTTTAATTTGAGTTCACACATGAACCAGCTTCCTGAAATCGAACGTCATCGATGCGGAATGACGTCACGAGGAGGAAACTGGAAGTAGTGTAGGACGTCGCCTATACTAGGGCATGTGCGGGCTCAATCGACGCAGCACGGCGAGGCGAATGTAGTGCGAAGAGATGTAGAACTATCGGAGGTCGTTTCAAGGTCGTGACTTGAGTCAAAAGTCTTTGTCACTTGGTGGGGCGACCACTGGCCGTTCTTCTTGGCTTTCCTCTCATCTGTCTTATAGATAGTGTCCCTCAATGGAATGCCAGCTTAATGTATAGTGGATTCCGGAGAGGTGGAAAATGTGCGAGAATTGACCGACGGGACAGGGCTGTTCTATAAGGGCAGTGACACCGTTCTAAATGCTCCGGCCCTTGATGAGGGAGGGGAGAACGGGGTGTGGATCTCTGCTACATGGAGAATTATTAAGACCATGTATATACTATTGGATTTGGATTGTGTACCTGAGGCACGGTACTATATCTGCACTGGCTGGTAGTAGGGACGTGAACTAGGGAGATTGGCGTGACCCAGGAAGGGGTCCAGGTGCTTCATCACCGGCCCTACTTCAGGGCCATTCTGCCTACCATTACTAATGATTCACTAACCCTATATGTCATGTAGAAGTTTTGCAGAGTAGGCAGACACCTCAGTGATGAGTGACCAGCCACCTTGGCCCTAGCTATACTCCAGTCCGGGGAAGATGAAGCGGGACACTTAGCAGCCTGCCAGGTCCTAGACCCAGTTCTTCTCTGGCACCTGTGAGTGGCATATGAAGGGACCAGGACTCGCCTGGGAAGAGTCCATATGGCTGAGGAAGGTGGTGAGAGTGAACTCGCTCATGGTAAGCTTGGTTCTAGATACTTTCACTGAGTGTTGTCTTCCACAGGTCTACCTTCGTGAGTGAAGTCTTATCAGATGGTGACGGGTCCAGTGATTGGGGCCAGGCAAGTGTGATTAGCGGACCAAGAACCCTACTATGAATCCTACCATGTATGTGTCACCAGAGTTTACTACACTGGAGGTGGAGTCCTGCTAACCCTTGGCTGTCGTCATTACCAAGTAGGTTTACGATGTCTACGCTATCTGCTGACCGACTACACTCACGGCAAGTACCTTTATGGAGTGATTGTGCCTTGTATCAGAACTATTGACAGATTCACTACCAGCTAGAACCAGATAACATTGACTTTGTGTGCCAGGCCATCTTGGCCCATGAATTCGCTGGAGTCTAGAGACTGTATCTCCAGCATCAACATCCCACTTCCTCACTTGAGAAGTTGCTCTCATATTTCGGACACTCTATAGAACTCTGTAAGGGAGGGCAACTCGGAGTTCATATGGTGGCCAACCTCAAGACTTTGAACTTTGCGTCATCTGTGTGGAACACCAAGTTGGAGCATCACGGAATAGGGTTTCCGGAACTAGTCCAGGTCGACCAACCATTATCTTTTCATCTGTGCGAAGACGAGAGCTGGATGGAAGACTATCTACATCTGGTGAGATCTAGTAGCAAGATGACCTGTTGCGTCTACTCTAAACCTTTCCAGTGATGACTGCTCCATCCTGAAGCTACTCCCAGGCTTGCTGTCTTGACAGACCTATAGGCTAATAGGTCTATCCCATCATCATCATCCTCACCATCATCATCATCCTCACCATCATCACCCTCATTTGTACAATACACACTTCTGTTACTATATATAGATGCCAGGAGTTGAGTGTTGAGTCATGCATTCAGGACGATGTGTGAGAGGGTAGTCTCCCTTGGTTGGTTGAACAGTGAGATAGGTATTCAGAGACCAGCGGGGTAAAGTAGACAGAGGTTACCTAGTCCCAGGCAGATCACCTCCCGTTAGTAAGGTCTGGCATCAGTTTCCCCTCACCCCAAGGAGTGTTGCTACAGATGCTAGTAGAATATAACTTTGGTTTTTATTGTGCTGGTATTAGACATCATGCGTTATAATGCTATTCTTTTGTTGTCAAAAATTTGCTTCATAAGTGATGTTGAATGAAAGAGTGTATGAGAGGAAATTGTGAAGAAGGGCAGAATGTCAGACGGGCCTGCATGCCCAATTCTGAACCATTTGAAAATAAAGATGTTCATTCATTCATTATTCATTCATCTATTGTCATAGCATTTGCTGCTATTATAATTATAGCTAGTGATTCATAACAAATGAAGTGACATAAAAATGTCTTAGAAGAATTCTAAACATCCAGTGGACAGATTTCAAAACCAATGCGCAAATAAGACAAGAGACTAAGCAAGATATTGTATCCAATTTTATAAGAAAACACCGTTGGAACTACATCGGCCATGTACTCAGAATGGACAAGACAAGACTCCCCTACCAAGCCCTCGTATGGTCACCAGTAGGGAAAAGAAAACGGGGAAGACCAAGAGAGACCTTACGTAGAACCATCATCAGAGAAGGCTCATTCAACGGCCAAGTGAACATCCAAGATCTACAACAGGTAGCAGCGAACCGCCAGACATGGAGAGCCACGACTTCTGCCCTATGCGCCGACATAGGCTCAAGAGGAAAGACTAACTAGTGATTCAATTAGTCACCACACCTGTGGATTAAAACCACTTCAACAGAAAATGCTTGGGACAAGGCCAACATCAGCTGACTTGACTAAAGCAGGGAAGACTATCTGGGACAGAACTAAATCAGCATGTTCAGTAGGTGTGTGTGTGCGTATGCGTGTGCATGCATGCATGCATGTGTGTGTGTGTACATGAGTGAGTGAGAGAGAGAGAGAGAGAGAGAGAGAGAGAGAGAGAGAGAGAGAGAGAGAGAGAGAGAGGGTCCGTATGTGTGTTAGAGAGAGAGAGAGAGAGAGAGAGAGAGAGAGAGAGAGAGAGTGAGAGAGAGAGAGAAAGAGAGAGAGAGAAAGAGAGAGAGAGAAAGAGAGAAGAGAAAAACAGTAAAAAGAGCAAATTTACGAACATGGAAAAGAAATTTGCCTAGCTTGGAGAATGAGAGAATAAACAATCTTGCAGGCAGAGCTTGTAAGATAACAGAGTTGGACAGAGAAAGAGAGCTCAGACAGGCAGAGAGAGAGAGAGAGAGAGAGAGAGAGAGAGAGAGAGAGAGAGAGAGAGAGAGAGAGAGAGAGAGAGAGAGAGAGAGAGAGAGAGAGAGACAACACAAGATATGACTCAGATGATTGAAAAGGCAGGCTCTGTCACTCACACTGACTCCAGCTCTCAATTCAGAGACTCTGCCATCTTAGAACTCCCTAGCTAGATCCATGAGCTTCCTCATTGATCAATTTGATGAAAAACAAGACACACTGGATACCTATCTCAACAAGTTCCAGGGTATTGTCAAGAGTTTTGGATTGGAGAAGTGGAATATCAAGCTCTCTCAAGGTCTGTGAGTAGCAGCCAATTATGTCTCAGCGGTTACCTCCAGGCCCAAAGAACCATTGTTAAAGTGTAAAGCTCACTCTTCTCAAAAAGTATGAACTCACTATGGCTGCATAATGATGACCAATAATTAGCCAAGGCATGCCATCTTTGACATCTCAGCTCTCTGAAACATTTCACTAGATACTGGCTTTGCTGTAAATTTGATAGTATATGTGCTCATTATATATATATATATATATATATATATATATATATATATATATATATATATATATATATATATATATATATATATATATATATATAACAAAGAATATAAATTATCAGAGAGGTATGGCCACTATCCAAAAAAAAAGGGTAAGAGCTTCATAACTTACCCAAATGAATAAACAAGGCATGGTGGCTTTGGTGCATATGGTTTATCAAAACAGACGTAGTAGTTCCCCATGTATCTTAAATCTTTACAGTTAACCTCCACCCCTTTCTTCCACTCTCTGAAATAAATAGAAACTAGAGTTATTTGGCCGGTCTCTGTGGCTAAGGGTTTACGGACATGATTCGAAAGCCTGTTTACCCACGTTCGAAACACAGCTGTGACCGATTTGGCAGCAGACAGCTTTGTGCTGGATTTTAACTTGTTGGTATGGAAGCCAGTCGTTCATAAAGCAATGGCAAACAACTGAATGTAAACTTGCCAAGACATCAAAAACAGGAGTAAAATGCTGGTGTTGACAGTGATCTCCTGTAAATAGTATATGGGGGAAAAAAGAGTTATTTGGGCTAGAAGTTCGTACATGACAAGGATATGTACATTTACAAAACATTAATACAATTAGTAATTAGAGTCTGTAGCTTAAGGGCAGTGAATGCAATTTCACAATACAGCATACTGGCTTGACATTTGACATGCTATTTGGAAGCAGGTTGGCTTGGTTAAGAGAGTCAGTCATTCAGAACACAATGGTGTGAGGTATATCCACCAATTAATGGTAAAATAACCCCTCTAAATAGACCAGACGATGCCCGCCACTTGTGTGGTTATTAATATATAATAGTCGGGTGAGTTGACTAGGGGTATCCCGGATAATCATGGGTTATCAGTTGATTCAGCATTCCTTAAGAAGGAATAAGACCTATACGATTTTTATAAAGAAAAGGCTTCCTTTCGAAGGCAAAATGATCAGGGAAATCTACCATAAACCCCAGAGGAAAACCTCCCTCCATTTATACAGGATGTCTATGTGTATGAATCCCTCCTCACTAATGATCACAACCCAAATGTAACACAGAATTACATAACAACAGTGAACAACAAATCTTGAACAAAACGTCAACAATTTATCAACACAAACTCCATGTTTCAACCTAACAATGTATTACAACAATGGTAATTTTGGGGGAAATTCTCAGCTGGACTTGTGGATATCAAATATTCCACCCAATATTACAAACACATGAATGATAACATCAGTGTAAACCATTTTATGTCTTCCCCAAACAATAATGACATAAAATATTAATTATATAAACCCGTGAATCTATCTGCCTGATGATGGCAACTGTCTTTCATTTATAAATCACTACCATCAGTTCAGACAGATATGTTCCTTCCATGCAATGGGAAAAACTTCTTCTTATGTAACACATCCCAGTTCACCTATGATTTGGCTTAGGGAAAGACAGCCTCGCTGTCTCCACTCTTGATTCAACCCTGTAGGGAAAGACAGCCTCGCTGTCTCCACTCTTGATTCAACTCTGTAGGGAAAGACAGCCTCGCTGTCTCCACTCTTGATTCAACCCTGTTATTTGCTTCCATAATGAGATATACTGAGTGAACATGACAATGACTGAAAACATATGTCCAAAGCTGAGGCTAGGGGTCGATCAAACACCAGTAGGAGTTCCTCTTCAGACTAGGCAGCAGGGAATCCTGAAATGCATTGTAGACAATGACGTGTATGAAGACCCACTAGCAGCACTGGTTCAAGGAACCAGGAAACTCAACTATATCAACAGGACTTCAGCAGGACCAGTTTCATGTCGACAAGGCCATCCCCTACCCAGTTATATCTTTAGACTCTCTCTCTACACCTTTAGCTGCATATTCTGGACAGAGCTGTTACCCATTCTCTGACTATACCAGTTGACATAAATCCTTCAGCAGTGACAAAAAACCCTTCATTAGTGATGACAAATCCTTCAGTATGGCAGACAAATTCTTCGAGACACAATGTAACAAGTCTCCTCCTTCTCCAGTAATTACACTGTGGCCTCAGGCACATGATGTTGTAATCAATCACATTTTTGGTGGTGTAAACTACTGTTCATCTTCTGGGCTTTGCTTGTATAAAATTGCCCTTGATCATTTAGGGGATACCTATCCTGGTACCATGGCCACATGGAGTCATGGTAACACAGTAGTTGGCCCGGTGGTCATGTGTTGGGAGTCATGGTAACACAGTAGTTGGCCCGGTGGTCATGTGTTGGGAGTCATGGTAACACAGTAGTTGGCCCGGTGGTCATGTGTTGGGAGTCATGGTAACACAGTAGTTGGCCTGGTGGTCATGTGTTGGGAGTCATGGTAACACAGTAGTTGGCCTGGTGGTCATGTGTTGGGGGTCATGGTAACACAGTAGTTGGCCTGGTGGTCATGTGTTGGGAGTCATGGTAACACAGTAGTTGGCCTGGTGGTCATGTGTTGGGAGTCATGGTAACACAGTAGTTGGCCTGGTGGTCATGTGTTGGGAGTCATGGTAACACAGTAGTTGGCCTGGTGGTCATGTGTTGGGAGTCATGGTAACACAGTAGTTGGCCTGGTGGTCATGTTTTGGGAGTCATGGTAACACAGTAGTTGGCCTGGTGGTCATGTGTTGGGAGTCATGGTAACACAGTAGTTGGCCTGGTGGTCATGTGTTGGGAGTCATGGTAACACAGTAGTTGGCCTGGTGGTCATGTGTTGTGAGTCATGGTAACACAGTAGTTGGCCTGGTGGTCATGTGTTGGGAGTCATGGTAACACAGTAGTTGGCCTGGTGGTCATGTGTTGGGAGTCATGGTAACACAGTAGTTGGCCTGGTGGTCATGTGTTGGGAGTCATGGTAACACAGTAGTTGGCCTGGTGGTCATGTGTTGGGAGTCATGGTAACACAGTAGTTGGCCTGGTGGTCATGTGTTGGGAGTCATGGTAACACAGTAGTTGGCCTGGTGGTCATGTGTTGGGAGTCATGGTAACACAGTAGTTGGCCTGGTGGTCATGTTTTGGGAGTCATGGTAACACAGTAGTTGGCCTGGTGGTCATGTGTTGGGAGTCATGGTAACACAGTAGTTGGCCTGGTGGTCATGTGTTGGGAGTCATGGTAACACAGTAGTTGGCCCGGTGGTCATGTTTTGGGAGTCATGGTAACACAGTAGTTGGCCCGGTGGTCATGTTTTGGGAGTCATGGTAACACAGTAGTTGGCCCGGTGGTCATGTGTTGGGGGTCATGGTAACACAGTAGTTGGCCTGGTGGTCATGTGTTGGGAGTCATGGTAACACAGTAGTTGGCCTGGTGGTCATGTGTTGGGAGTCATGGTAACACAGTAGTTGGCCTGGTGGTCATGTGTTGGGAGTCATGGTAACACAGTAGTTGGCCTGGTGGTCATGTGTTGGGAGTCATGGTAACACAGTAGTTGGCCTGGTGGTCATGTGTTGGGAGTCATGGTAACACAGTAGTTGGCCTGGTGGTCATGTGTTGGGAGTCATGGTAACACAGTAGTTGGCCTGGTGGTCATGTTTTGGGAGTCATGGTAACACAGTAGTTGGCCTGGTGGTCATGTTTTGGGAGTCATGGTAACACAGTAGTTGGCCTGGTGGTCATGTGTTGGGAGTCATGGTAACACAGTAGTTGGCCTGGTGGTCATGTGTTGGGAGTCATGGTAACACAGTAGTTGGCCTGGTGGTCATGTGTTGGGAGTCATGGTAACACAGTAGTTGGCCTGGTGGTCATGTGTTGGGAGTCATGGTAACACAGTAGTTGGCCTGGTGGTCATGTGTTGGGAGTCATGGTAACACAGTAGTTGGCCTGGTGGTCATGTTTTGGGAGTCATGGTAACACAGTAGTTGGCCTGGTGGTCATGTGTTGGGAGTCATGGTAACACAGTAGTTGGCCTGGTGGTCATGTGTTGGGAGTCATGGTAACACAGTAGTTGGCCTGGTGGTCATGTGTTGGGAGTCATGGTAACACAGTAGTTGGCCTGGTGGTCATGTGTTGGGAGTCATGGTAACACAGTAGTTGGCCTGGTGGTCATGTTTTGGGAGTCATGGTAACACAGTAGTTGGCCTGGTGGTCATGTTTTGGGAGTCATGGTAACACAGTAGTTGGCCTGGTGGTCATGTGTTGGGAGTCATGGTAACACAGTAGTTGGCCTGGTGGTCATGTGTTGGGAGTCATGGTAACACAGTAGTTGGCCTGGTGGTCATGTGTTGGGAGTCATGGTAACACAGTAGTTGGCCTGGTGATGTGTTGGGAGTCATGGTAACACAGTAGTTGGCCTGGTGGTCATGTGTTGGGAGTCATGGTAACACAGTAGTTGGCCTGGTGGTTATGTGTTGGCAGTCATGGTAACACAGTAGTTGGCCTGGTGGCCATGTGTTGGGGGGTCATGGTAACACAGTTGTGTTCTTAGGCTTTTACATTTCATTTCTAATGTCATAGTTATGATATAATTAGAATTATGTGCTGCTAAAATTGCAGGTAGTGGTCATTATCCAGACCTGACTTTGTGAATGCAGCACTTTGTGAAAGTAGTTGTAGCAGCTTGACTGGATGCAGTAGCCACTTAACTGAGTGAGGCAGCTGAGATAGTGAAGCCAAATACTATTCCACAGCAACTTCCTGCCAATTTTCACCACCTTTCCAGGACAGGTATCACATATCTTTGTAGCCAGGTATAGGTGAAGAACACCAGTGAGCCAAATGTAAAATAAATCACCGGGGAAAGCAATAAGAACACTCAATATTCTACAATGACTGTTACCGAGATCCCATAACTGGATGGTAAATCAACCAGGGTGTACCAGTTCTTTCCACAGATTAGAATTAGGCCAGCAGAAGAGGCCCAATAATCATAAGTTAAACGGGTTGTAACACTGAGGACAATGTATGATACAGTGGCACAGTCATGAGATAGATACTTAGTTAAGAGACTAATATAACCAGAATATTTGTAATTGAACTGTAATGGTGTTGTATGTTATTACATGTATAATAAATAGTTCCATTTAGTTATAATAAATGATAAAAATTACAGGTTATTGTCTTTTTTTGAGAGTTCTCTTGTCATACTAAAATTGTTGTAAGCAATTACCCTAGATTAATTATTTAGTTGGTAGAGGCGAGGCAAGGAACCATCCATAAGGACATTTGGGATACTCAATAAAAAATTCATTTTTTCCTTGAGGTATTCCTTGGTTCTCCAAAACTCTATTAAATGGTCTCAAATCATTGAGCCAGTAACAGCTAAATTAATTTTAACGGGCAGGATCACATTGAGATAGAGGAACTCTGGATCCTTGATCTCTTTGGGGTTGAGCCACAAACTATTTATCCGACAGTCACATACAGTGACCAAGATAAGACCTAATTGTTTATATAATTTTTAATGTTTTTTTTTACTGTCTTTGAGAACATGTTCATTTAACTGTTTTTTTGTTTACCTCTGTGAAGTTTATTGGTTGCATTATGTGATAACACCGTAACTGAATTACCAGTAATGAACAATAATTGTAAAGAAAACTAGAGTGATAATTACAGAGACATTCATACTACAAACATTATTAAGAAGAGATCAACTGATCATCTTTAGCCTCAGAGCTGGCCATTGCAAACTTATATACCATCTTCTTGTACTGACTGAAAATGTGCATGTGACCTGCTCTTCTGCATGGATGCCAATATTGGTCTCTCAGTCATGAAATCATGAACACACTGGAGACAGTGGAGGTGGGGTTTTGAGAAGAATGTTGAGAATACCATGGATATCACAAATAGCGAGGTATTGACAGCTGCAGGTGTTACAGTCACTCAACAAAACCATAAAGAAAAGACAAATAACATGTATGGGACATTCCAACAGAAGAAGTGGAAGAGAGTGATAAAAACTCTGTTGTGGAGCAAGAACGCCAGAAGGCTTTTGATCATCACAAGTAGTTCCCTTCCCCAAATGTTTTAGCCCTTTACATTCCTTACGCTCTATGCAGATGACCCACCCAGGGGTCATGACTCCAGATGTCTTTCTTCTGTCATGCGTTCATCGCGTTTTGAGAAATCTGAGTCGTTCTTCTACTTGTCCCACAATTGCACATAGTGCCAAGCCATTCCTTCTTTGAGGAAGAGAACATCATGCTTCCAATATTTCGTGCCCTCACACATAATTTAGCTGCTTTAGTTGTGAGAAAGACAGCTTCATCACCAGCCATTTGCTTCCGTCATTGTGTCCACAACAGCGTTTTTCTACGCACCAGTATACATTAGGTTGCCAATGTCGTACCCCATTCATGGATCACAGAACCGTGCTCCTGCTCAACCCTTGGAAGCCAGCTCACCCTCTGGACTATCTAGCTGTAGGTTTGGGCTTTCCAACCCTTACCCCACCCGTGCTATGGAGCACAATCCTTGCAGAGACGTCTTACACCACTATTTTAGTGACTTTGCTGGAGGTTGCAGTTTGGCCGACATTTCTTGATTTCAGTGATTGCTAAAACATGGTGTTTTGACTACATTGCATAGTCACAGTCTCAGATGTACTGCACTCATTTGGAGGGATGGCTAAGGAGTTGACATGAGACAGTAAAAGTTTCAGATCTTAGATGAAAGATTTTTCACTAGCTTCGATGTTAGATTTAGACATAATTCAACTTGCAGATGGGAAAGTGAACCATATTACTGCAGTGACTTGTCCAACTCAAAATCCTGCTGTTCCAGAGCCAGCAAGGTTACCTCATCCAGTTGCCTTTCTACCCGAGTTCTCGCTTGCAGTTTAATGCCTAACTGTTTAAGCATGTTGTACGTGGAATGGGAGATTAGATCTTTGTGCCTACCTCTATGGCAAATAACCTGACAGTACACCCTTCCCATCTCAGATATGCAATCACAACACTGTACTATTCCATCTTGTATGTTTGCTGCTCTTTGATTAGTATGGGACAGTTAGCTCGATAAGCGTTAACTACCGAGCCGACAAGGAGTACAGCACAATGTCAGGTAGAAAATTAAACTTGCATCACTGCCATGTAATGACCATAACCTTTCAGGTCAACAGCAGGCTCCCTGTCGTCCATGGCAGTGATGATGGATGATACATCTGCAGCACAGTCTTCTTTGTCTCTATAAGAAAACAGCCATATATGGGAAAATACTAGGCAAGAAAGGCAGAGGAAGATGTGGAAAGCTAGGATAGCTAGGAAACAACAACTTAATCAAAATGTCAATTGACAGAGAAGATTGGTGAGTCATGATTGCCAGTCTGTTTCAGACCAGGTGCCTAAAGAAGAATTCTTTCTGTCCCAAGCAGTTGGTTTATGGCAGTAACTGTCTGGTTTGGGTAAAAAGGAGTTTTATATTAACTGAGATATGAGAGATTAAAGAACTATTGTCTAGGACAGTGACAGTAAAAGTCATGATTGATTAAATCAGAATGATATCACAATATGGCATTATACAATTTTCATTCATTCATTAATATTTCCAGGTAAAGTGAAAATCTGTAAAAACAAAATACTTACTCTTCTATGAGACAGGCCCATTCCCACCATTGTCTGGTGATATTTTTACGACCATCCATATCTGCAAATATATAAGTACCAATTGCTTCAATAACATTAAAAATCATATTTAGTAACTAAAAGTAGTCAAAATATGTTAATGTGATACTGTTGTTTGTCCATCAAGAATGATGATGACCATTCATTTCATCCAGTGGGGTTGAAAGTATGGAGCTGTGAGTTCTAAAATGGCTGGTAAAGCCTATTTTGGCTCGAAATGTTCTTTGACAAGGTGGGCAAAGAATGCTTTATGTTCCAGGAGGAGGATCTCCTGCAGTGGTTTTTCTGTCCAACTTTTTCTTTACAGTTCTTGCAGTCCTGGTTGCTTCACAAGTGACTGCACCCTTGCGTAATGATGTGCGCCACGAATTACGGTCTTTAGCAGCAGTTTCCCAGGTGTCAAGATGAATTCCAAAAGCTTTAAGTGACATTTTCAGTGTCTTTAAAGTGTTTCCTGTAGGCTGCCGTGGGAGCATTTACCACAACGCATCTCCACGGAAAAGATGTTTGTAGGAAGCCAGTATGACACATTCCTGATACATGTTTAACAAAAATAATAACTGTGTAATTAACATTCAATGTGCTTATTTGAAGTCAATGGCCAAAGACTATTTAAGCAAGTTAGAGGTCAGGTGTTAGGTCAATATGTTTTTGACAAAATGGTGAATAATTCTCCACTTTTGTACATTACCCCAAGTCCATGTTTCCTGATAATAACTTTCCAAAGTTAACACACAACAGACAACATTGTACACCTTGCTCTTCACACCCTCTTCACATTACCTATATTTGAAGTACATACATAGTTTTCCATTTTTAACATGTTAATAGCATACAGTTTATGCAGAACTGGAATTTACTTCACACTGCAGAAATCTCTCATCATCATCAAGTAGCAGATCCTTTGCAGAACATCACACTCATCTCGGAGCACTGAAACACCTCTCTATCTCTTGCCATCTCTCCTGCCTCATGGCCCAAAATGTCTGCAATGTCCTGTGTCATCTACATGCTGGTTGACCATTGCCTCTTCTTCCAGGAACATGCTTTCCATCACAGTTCTCTCAAGCCACTGTGACATTTATTATGGACAAGGTATTTTAATTTCCGAGACTTGATACTGTTTATGATCTACTTTTCTTTGATGATCAAGTCTTATAAAAAAAACAACTAAGTATTCTTCTCCTTCTTAATATTCTACACATTTTTCTCTAACATTTGAGCTAACAACCCCCAACTTTCTTCTTTAGTTATTGTGAAATAGTCAATGGCTGGCATCCATATGTTGCCATGGGAAAGATGCATGTTCTCAACAATGTTACTTTGACATGTTTGTTGGAGTGCCAATGGCTCTCAATACTGTTCATTCTTTACATTCAAAATGTTACTTTGACATGTTTGTTGGAGTGCCAATGGCTCTCAATACTGTTCATTCTTTACATTCAAAATGTTACTTTGACTTTGTTGGAGTGCCAATGGCTCTCAATACTGTTCAATCTCTGCATTCAAAATGTTACTTTGACATGTCTGTTGGAGTGCCAATGGCTCTCAATACTGTTCAATCTCTGCATTCACAATGTTACTTTGAATTGCTTGTTAGAGTGCCAATGGCTCTCAATACTGTTCATTCTTTACATTCAAAATGTTACTTTGACTTTGTTGGAGTGCCAATGGCTCTCAATACTGTTCAATCTCTGCATTCACAATGTTACTTCGACATGTTTGTTGGAGTGCCAATGGCTCTCAATACTGTTCAATCTCTGCATTCAAAATGTTACTTTGACATGTTTGTTGGAATGCCAATGGCTCTCAATACTGTTCAATCTCTGCATTCACAATGTTACTTTGAATTGCTTGTTAGAGTGCCAATGGCTCTCAATACTGTTCAATCTCTGCATTCACAATGTTACTTTGACATGTTTGTTGGAGTGCCAATGGCTCTCAATACTGTTCAATCTCTGCATTCACAATGTTACTTTGACTTGCTTGTTGGAGTGCCAATGGCTCTCAATACTGTTCAATCTCAGCATTCACAATGTTACTTTGACTTGCTTGTTGGAGTGCCAATGGCTCTCAATACTGTTCATTCTTTACATTCAAAATGTTACTTTGACTTTGTTGGAGTGCCAATGGCTCTCAATACTGTTCATTCTTTACATTCACAATGTTACTTTGACATGTTTGTTGGAGTGCCAATGGCTCTCAATACTGTTCAATCTCTGCATTCACAATGTTACTTTGACATGTTTGTTGGAGTGCCAATGGCTCTCAATACTGTTCATTCTTTACATTCAAAATGTTACTTTGACATGTTTGTTGGAGTGCCAATGGCTCTCAATACTGTTCATTCTTTACATTAAAAATGTTACTTTGACTTTGTTGGAGTGACAAGGGCTCTCAATACTGTTCAAACACTGCATTTTTGTTGCAATTATATCTATCATTTCTTGTAACCGCATTTCATTTTCAGTGACTAAAACCATGTCATTAGCATAACAAAGGTTGTTTACATTTTGCCCTCCAATAGATATTCCTGGTATGTCTTGTAAGGATCTCACTATTATTTCGCTGTATAAATTGAACATATCAGGTGATAATGCACAACCCTGTCTAACACATGGTTTAATGTGATGAAAAGTTCCTAGTTGGTTGTCTATTCTTTTGGCAGCTCTTTGTTGCCAATATTTGTTCTTTGTTTTTCTCAGATCTTTACTATCAACATTTAACATTTCCAACATTGTGATCATTTCTTCATGTTTCACCTTATCAAATGCCTTAGTGTAGTCAATAAAGCACAAAATAGATTTCCGCTAATTTCAATCATCCTTTCTTTTAATATTCTCAAGATGTATACGGTGTTGTTTGTCCATTTACCTTTAACAAATCTGCATTGTTTGTGTCCCATTGCTGGCTTTATTTTATTTATTATTCTGCTCATTATAATTCTCATGAGTATTTTAGTTACTTAATTCTTTAAACTAATTGTGCAATGTTCTCCATAATCTGTAATAATCTCCATAATACTTGATATCTTTGTTTCAGCTATGACAATCAATTTCAAAAGATCATCACGTATATATCAACAGTTACAGATATCATTCAACAGTTTTGTTATCACTTCTGTACCCAATTCATTAATAGGTTTAATTTCTTTGATACTGATGAATCTGGCCCTAGGAATTTACTTTTCTTTATATGTTGTACAGTATCTTCAACTTCTGTTTTCAGTATTGGTGGTCCTTCATATTGATTGTAATTGCTTGTTTCCAATCTATTATCATCATCATTATAACTCTTTTATATATTCTGTCCATCGTTCAATGATCTTTTCTTTGTCTATTAATATTTTACCTTCTTTTGTTTTCAAATAACTGTTTGCTGATGCTTTCTAATGCCTGATAATTCCCATATCTTTCTATATATATTTTGTGTCTTCCCATTGTTCTTCAATATCCTTGTACTGACTATTTAGCCAGGTTTCTTACGTTGCATTACATTTTTGTACAATTTCTGTATGAATTCTTTTACATTCATTTCTGTATATCTGAGTCCTGAAATTTAATTTCCACCAATTACGAATGGATCAAATTGTAGTCGGTCTTGTTATATTTTTCGACATTTCTCAATACATTTTCTGCAAATATGTTGAAACTCTAATCTGCACAGTTCGCGGCAACTGCACTAGCCATGCAGCCTTAATTCCACAGGCTCAATACCCCTCTGTCCTACACAGCAAGGTACTATAGGCAGTAAATGACAGGTATGATGAGAGAATGCAGCCTGTCTTACTCTCTTTTGCACCTCAGCCAAGTTTGATGTTTCACCGGCTACTCTAACACAGCTACTTGTTGGTCATGATATAATGATTCAATTACATGGATCAAATGTGCTGGAAGCCCAATATTGCTCATGGTGTTCCACAATTTCTGATGTTGAAGTTGATGGTCTTACTGTAATCTGTGAAGCAAGTATGAAGATCTACATTGTAGTCTCTGCATTTCTCAAAAATGGTTCACATGTTAAAGATGTGGTCTCTGGTTCCTCTTCCCTGTCTAAAACCTGCCTATACTTCCTGTAGTTCATATTCTAATTTACTTTCAATCCTCTTCATGATGATTCACAAGAGGATTTTGCTAGCATGACTTAGTGTGATGGCTCGATAACTGGTGCACAGCTTTAACTTCCCTTTCTTTGAAACTACCATATTCTGCAACCTAGACACTCAAAATTGAAGCCGAACAATGATCTGATGGTGAGCCTACCATGCCAGGCAGATCATTTACGCGAACTGGGGAAGAGATTAATGGTGAAGCAAGCATGGATAGTAGAAATGCTCTCAGTGCATTGTAAGTCATCGCTTTTCTAAAAAATGTACAACTGTTTTTATTTTAACCGCCCAGAATATAGAAAAACCTCCTTATCGGTGGATTAATATGAGGTAAGTTCTTGGATATATGCAAATAAACTTATTCCTTGTTTTATGGAAGATGAGCTCCAATATTTATACCAGTAATATCCTGTTCAACCCCTCTGGGTTATAACTGGAATATATAGTATTTGTTAAAAAATTTTTCCACACAAAAGACAAGACTACATAAAAGTATCATGGTTGTCACCTGACCACGTAATAGAAGATCAAACTGACCATATTTGTATCAACAAAACATTTAGATAACCTCTACACGACAAGAGTTGTTAAGGCCACAGATGTATATGCCAATCCATGATCTGCTGATAAGTAAAATTAAACTGAGGCTGAAGCGATAAATCATCAACAAATGCCGTGCCGACTTGCATAGGCATTCATGACTCTCCACAGATCTCAGTCTTTGGTTTTCTGGATCAACTCTGCCGTTGATATTTCTCCATGCCACCGTCGCAATCCATCCAGCATCATTTCTCATGATCTGCCTCTGCCTCTTTTTCCCTCGATCTTTCCAGTTGTCACGATGTTCTCCAGCGCCCCTCTTCTCATCACATGACCCCAAAGAAGCTGTTTGTCTCTTTCTTATTGTTGTATATAATGTTCTAGTTTCGCCAGCCTCTTTAAGGCATTCGTCGTTAGTTACTTTGGCAGTCAAGGGAATTCGCAACATTTGTCTAAGGAACCACACCTCTGTTGCTTCCAATCTCTTCCTAATTTGTTCATTTATATTCCAAGATTCACAGCTATACAGTAAAACAGGTTCTATATAGCTCTTTAACACTCTCTTTCTTACATTCAATAATAGCGACATAACATCCAATAAATGCATAAATAAATATAATGTGGGATGTCTAAGAAATTAACAAACCAAGGAATAATTCCAGGCCCTACAACAGTTAGTAGACGAAGTGAGTACGGAAGGCTTCTGGCAGTAGCCTAAAAACATTTGGAGCGAAGCATGTCATAAGTACTTGACAAAAGGGAAAGAAAATTAGTAACATTGTGCATAATAATAGAGTAAAGCACAAACTAAATACACCAGTTTATACTGCATTTGTGGACTATGAAAAGGCCTGTGACAGCATTGATAGGAAATCTCTTTGGACATTAATTTGGCATTATGGGATCATAAACTTAAAAAGTAACATATAGAGATGTGAGGTCAGGGTCCTCCATGAGGGTAAACTGATAGAAGCATTTGAAATATGAACATGAGCAAGACAGGATGCTTTTTGTCACATCTTTTATTCTTTGTGACTATAGGTTGGATTAGAAGACAATAAAAAGCACTGACAGACATTGAATTCAATAAACTTACAACGTAGCTTGATGATACAGACATACAACGTAGCTTGATGATACAGACATACAACGTAGCTTGATGATACAGACATACAACGTAGCTTGATGATACAGACTGCATGGATGACATTACCCTTATCTCTTATATACAAAATCAGATGCAAAATAAACTAAACACATTGAATTGGAGGTCACAACAGCCAGGTCAAAAAATTCATAGTGGAAAGAAAGAGATAATGAGAATAAATCAAGCAAATGATAAGTCAATCTCCCTTGATGAAACCTCTCTTCAAGAGAAGATATCACACACCTATCTAGGTAGCAGTGTAGACAAAGATGGGGGCATAGATTCAGATATCAGAATAAGAATACAAAAAGCAAGACAAGCTTCTATTCTATAGTACTAGGAAATTTGTAGGAGACAAAAGAAATTAAACTTAGCACCAAACTTAGTCTATTGAATTCTAACGTCATTACTATTGTATGGATCAGAAACATGGAGAACGGATAAAACAATTACAAATAAACTGCAAACATTCATTATATGAAAAAAGTTGCTTAAAAGTCGACTTCCCTTGCACCGGGTTTTACCCCATATGGCTCATCTCTTTCTGCAGCGCAGAAAGCACGAACTCTGTAGCTGTAGCGATGACCCACAGAAAGTCTCCATAAAATTTCACTCGTGAACCGAAGGACGCGGCCCAGAATCGAACCCACAACCTTCAGAGCCCGAGCCAAACAACTTGACCACTTCACCACGGAGACTCGCGTTCATTATATTCATTTCAACGACATTCATTATATAATGCCCACACAAAATAAAAGGATTAAAATGCTACGACAGAATCATCAGTGTGGCATGGAATGAACTAGATAAATACCAGTGAATCAAGAGGTGAAGAAACGATGCCAGCACTGGATAGGCCATACATGGAGAAAACCCGAGAATAGTATCACTACAAACATCTTTGTCTAGAATCCACAAAGCAAAAGAAATAGAGGAAGACCTAAAAACACATGGAGAGGAGTGGAGACAGAAATGAATATGGGGAGAACATGGATGGAGATGGGATAGCCAAGGATAGGGCAGCTTGCAGTCAGTTGCTGAGGGCCTACGGCCAATGGGCAATAAAAGATTCAAGGAAGGAAGAGGAGGAATAAGTAGAGGAGGGAGGAGGAGGAGGAGGAGGAGGGGGAGGGGAGGGGGAGGGGGAGGAGGAGGAGGAGGAGGGTGGTGGTGTCTATAGTTAGTCAATTTTTATGATCAGTCAATCATGTATTTCAGACAACTATGCTATTCATGCCGGTCTCCCTGGCCTAGAAGTTAGCGACTTTCTCCGTAATCCCGTTTATCCACATGAGCAAACTTAGCTGCGTGAGAGTCGGTAGTGGTTCTTGCTGTGCCCGTTACTTATGGGATATGTGAGGCGGCCGCTCAGAAAGCAATGGCAAACTACTGAGCATAATCTTGCCAAGAAATCAACAATAGCAGTAAAATGCTGGTGTTGACAGCAATGTACTGTAATAGGATATGCAAAACAAACAAACAAACAAAAAAATGCTATTCATGCCGGTCTGCCTGGCCTAGGAGTTAGCGACTTTCTCCGTAATCCCGTTTATCCATGTGAGCAAACGCGGCTGCGCGAGAATCAGTAGCGGTTCTCGCTGTGCCCGTTAGTTATGGGATATGTGAGCCGGCCGCTCAGAAAGCAATGGCAAACTACTGAGCGTAATCTTGCCAAGAAATCAATCAACAGCAGTAAAATGGTGGTGTTGACAGCAATGTCTTGTAATAGGATATGCGGAAAAAACAAAAGAAATGCTATTCATACTGTGTTCTTATGGATGTTTAATGCTATACTTTTGCAGTTTAATATTGTGCAGACTATATATTTATGAGTTTTGGTGACAATAGCATGAGCCATTTAGTTGGAAGATGGCTCGAGGCCTGCACTTGCCATCTGCTACAAAAGGGAAAGACTGGCCACCAATCCCACAGTGCACGCTTGCTGACAAAATGTGATGGTCCTAACACTTCACATACTCACAGCAATGTCCTGATGCAGGACTTATTTCTTTCTTACATATTTCTGAAAGTTTTGTCAGTCAGTTTACAGTTATTCAATAAACTTAAAAATGTATTCATATTTTACTTAGCAATGGCCATCCCGTATATGGACATTTTTGTTCTTGTGATATAGTGTTGTGTTTTAACTCTTTCATTACCAGCGGTCTATACATCGCCACAATTGACCAACACTGGTGGTGGCCATTGGGTATTCTATCGCCACAGAATGATCAGTGGTTTATTTGATACATTTCTGCTCCATTCCAGAATTTTAAGTGACAGTAAACTGAAAATTCACACAGCCGGAACATATCTATATCATCATTGTGCGGTCAAACATTTGCCAACATTGATTCTTGTGAATTTTTAAGTTTTAAAGTAGCGTTAATTTGTTTGTTTTGGTTTTTCAAAAATGGAAACGCCCACGAGTATGCGACCTCGTTGAATGACTTCAGATCAAGCTAGGTTATTGTTCGAAACAGTTTTACACAATGGTGATTCCGATTTGAGTGAAGATTCAGAAAGAAGTTTTAGTTGTGAGTCTAAAGTTTTAGCACGTGGTGATAAAGAAACCAGTGAAAGTTCGTCATCAGCTGAGGTGTCTGACAATGAATGTCCATCTGACAATGAATGTCAGGATGTCACAATTACTTCTCAGCGCAAAGGAAAGCAAACAGTACAAAATAAGAATAAAACTGGAGGTAAAAACTCGGTTTTACAAGCTTCTGTACAGCGTGATGCACCTCTCCCATTATCTTCAACAGCATCAACATGGAAAAATGTGTCAGAAGGGGAATCAAAACCAAAATTTGAGTATCGACCTCGAAGGTTTCATGTCAACCCTGTACTTTATCAACTTCAAACACCTATGGATTTTCTCAAAGTGTTTTTTGATGATGACATAGTGGATTGTTTAATTAAAAATGTAAACGAATATGCAGAAAAGATGTTGATGCAGAACACTCCTAAAAGAAAACATTCTAGTCTGTTATCCTGGACCGAAGCAAGCCGAAGACGATCCATGAATATAACATGGTGATGAATGGCTGTGAAAGAATGGACCAAATGGTTGGATATTACAATATCCATGATAGGAAAACCATTAAGTAGTGGAAGAAGATCTACTGGATCTTTGAAATTGCACAGATCAATGCACACATCCTACATTCCATATGCCAAACAGAGAAAGGAGGGGGGAAAAAAACTGTCATTGAAGGATTTCAAGCAAAGTTTACTTGAAAGTGCACATCGCGAAGCAGCTCAGATTATTCCTGAAAGTTTGACACTAGGCCTGCCAAAGAATTTCAAAAAGACTGTCGCAGGAAATTATGTTGAAAGAGTGACAGGAGCCAAGCATTTAATAGAATTTGTCAGTGTCAATAGGAAATGTGTTGTTTGCAGTACTCGAACTAAACAACACAGATCATCTTTTGTTTGCTCCGGCTGCACTAATAGACCACACTTGTGCCCCAAAGTTTGCTTTGCAGCCTATCACAAATAGACTGCCACTTATTGTAAATAAAAATAAACAGACATGTGTAAATATTAATTGTAATTAAATGTAAATCTGCCAAGTGTTTTCCTAATTTTTTTCTGAAAAAGACATGCTTCAGCATCTGTGGCAAAACTTCTTTTTGGATGATTGATTAGGAGCAATTGTGTTTATATTTTAGAAAAGTGGTGTTTGTTCAGTAAATTCAACAGGATTAGCAGTGATCAGGATAACAATGCCCCTTGGTAAGTGCAATGTTTTCATCATTTTTACCTCTTTTTGTCAAATAATATTACAAATTATATTATTATTTTTATTATATTTAATACCTATAGCAATAATACCAATACAAACATATTCCTTGTGCAATCCCCTTTATTTTGATATATAATACAACATTTCTGCTACAATTTTAACCATTTTCATAACATTATTGTGACACACCCCTACTTCCAGTTTTCTGCCATTATTTTTTTCCCACTTTGTGTGAAAAAGACATGGTTCAGAATATGCAGCAAAACTTCCTTTTGGGTAATTTTAATGAGCAATTCTGTTTATATTGTTGAAGACAAGTGGTATTTGTTTCATTATTCAGTAAATTAAACATGATTAGCAGTAGAGCAGTCTAGAAAACATCTTATAAGTGCAATTTTTAAAATAATTTTTACCTCTTTAATTTCAGTTGTTATTATGAAACCTCTTATTATTGTCATAATATTTGTAACCTATCAATTAATTATTAACACTGTCATATTCCTTGTGCAATCCTCTTTAATTTGATATGTAATACAATAGATCTGCTAAAATTGTAACCATTTTAAAGGCATTATTGTGACATACCCCTACTTCCAATCTTCTGCCATGAATTTCTGTTTGGTCAGGACCCAATTTTAGTTTGGTAGTGAAAGAGTTAATATTACTTTATAATTGTATGTGTTTTCCATAGATTTGTTTGTGTTGTCCTATCTCTGATGAAGATTTATCAAATCAAAATGTCGTCTGTTGTGCCCTAGAATACTTATTTTTACTTTATTTTTTAAAATTATTATTTTTATATACTTTTTGATTGTTTCTTGTTTTGGGGAATTTCACTCTGTGATTTAGTTTAACCTTTATGGAGTTTGCTGTAAACTATGTACACAATGTCTGTGTTTAGTTTGTCTTGCAGGAGCTACATATAAATAACTGTTTGTATTTCCTATTGCTTAATTAGTCTTTGCCATTTTCTAGGGCTTAAATACAACAGCATGTCCATGGCAGGATGTTGCAACAACATTCAGCCCCTATTGGTTGTTTGTGATCTACTTGATAATTTTACGCTCAGCAGTTTGGCATTGCTTTCTTAATATCTAGGAAAGTTTCCATGCATTAAACAAAATTCAATTTCAACAATTTTACCAATAACAACTGTCACATGCACAATGTGTAAAACCATGATTTCCTGTATTCACTAAATGATTATGTACGAATCATTCCCAAAGATAATCTAAGTTCAGCAATGTGTACAAATTCTTATGTCAATTAGGATCAGTTTATTTATGAAGTCAAGGGGTTTTTATAAATGCTTTGGTGATTTAATTACCCCAGTTATTAAATGCATGGGATTGTGTAAGATGGTGAGCTTGCCAAAGCTAATTAACTATTATTTAAAATATTGTTGTTTATTTAACAGTTTGTGAATTCTGTTGTTACAGCTGTATGAAATCCATCACTGAAACAGATATAACAATAAAAGTCAGAGTGCTAAGAGTGTGCATGTTTCCTGTGGCAACATAGAAGTCTCATCTCATCATGTTCCTCTTGTACCTTGCGGTGTCGAAATGAAGTATAAAAGCGGGAGAGTGCCCGCTTATGGGCTTCATGTATCAATGTTCCCATGGACTCTGTTATTCCCTGCATCCATCATTTACGTGGTCAGCCTCTTCCTCTGCTTCCCTCTGGTCTGTACATCATTGCTTGTTGTGGTATGCTGTTAGTTGGTAACCTTCTTGCATGGCCAACCCATTTGACTTGCTGCCTTCTTAATAAAATTTAGTGCAGCTATTACCCCCACTTTAGTCCTGATTTCTTAATTTCTGATCTGATCTCTTCTTGATACATTGAGTATTCTTCTCAGGAATCTCATTTCTGTTGTGATTTTTCTTTTCTCTTTTTCTGTCATTGTCCAGGTTTGGCATTGGTAGCATAGAGTTGGTAAGAAGATTGTGTTGTAAAGTGCTTTCTTAGTAGTTATTGATACATGTTTGTTCTTTAGTATTGGTGCCATTTGTCCAATGAGTTGGTTTGCAATATTGCATCTATTTTCGATTTCGTCTTCTGATTTGCCATTTGATGATATTATACTTCCTAGGTACTTGAAACTCTTTACTTGTGTCAAGGGATGTTAGTTTTGGTGAATTGTTGTTGCTTTTTCTTCTTTAGTTACAGTCATTACCTCTGTTTTACTTGTGCTAATTTTTAAGTATGTTCCCTACATATTTCATTTAGACTATTTATATGGTTTTGTAATTCATCTTCTGATTTTGCTATTAGTGCTTGGTCATCCGCAAATAAGAGTTCTCTAATGGTTAGATTTGCAGATGGTTCTTCTTCTGTGTTCTCATCATGCAATGTTCTTGTGGTCTCTGTTTGGCTGGTTTCTTTACATATGCTGTCTATATATGTTATGAACAAGAGAGGGGACAGGACACAAGCTTGTCGTACTCGGATCTTATGGTGAAGGGTTCTAAGTGTCCTCCAGTTGCTCACACTATGCATTCACTGTTGTTGTATAAGCTTCTACATAGGTTTGTTAGACGTGTACTCACTCCATATTGTTTAAGGATTTCCCGCAGCTTGTTTCTATCTACTCTATCAAATGCCTTTTCTTGGTCGACAAAGGCTAAGTAGAGTGTTTCTTTGAATTCGATTGATTTTTCTATAAGTTGTCTAAGAGCAAAAATGGCATCTGTGCATCCTTTGTTTTTCCGAAATCCAAGTTGTGTTTCACTTAGCTGGGGTTCTAAGTAGTTTGTAATCTTTTCTCAAGAATTTTGCAAAATATTTCGTGGTGTCTGTTGTTTTACTCAAACATGGTTACTTACAAGCATGGTTACACATACTTCTCTTGCTGCATTAATTAGTTCATTTGGTATTTCATCTTGTCCTGGTGATTTTTTCAATGGGGCTAATCTGACGGCTTCTATAATTTCTTCTTTCAGTATGTCTGGTTCTAGTTCTCCAGTGGCATCTGTGTTGGTTTCTTAAATTCCTGTGACATCTGATGGGATGTTGGGAAGTTGTTCAAAGTACTGTTTCAATCTTATTAGGATTTCTATTTGTTCACTTATTGTTCTCCATTTTCGCTGTTAATTATTTCAGTTGGGTCAAAGGGATCTCCCCTGATTCTCATTGCACTTATCTTTTTGTAGAAGTTTCTAGTTGCCTCCTTGTAATTTTTATTTAGGGTTTCTCCATACTCCTCCCAGTCTTTTTGTTTTTCTCTCTTTACTATTCTATTCACATGTCTTCTCGCTATTCTATATTCTATGTAATCGCATTCATGTTTGCTCTTCGACCACTTTTTATATTTTTCCTTTTTTGCCTTTTACAGCTTTCTTTACTTCTGCGCTCCACCAGCTTGTTATTTTCTTTATTCGTGTTTTGCGTTTTTTTGTGGTTCCACATGTACTATTAAAACTGCAAACATTCATTGTGCCTGTTTTTTGAATCGCTGATCTATCTCGTAGTCCATTAACAATCCTGGATCTATATCCATTTGGGGGAGTCCATTTATACTTATTAGTTTTTCTACGAGCAGTATGAAGATCTCCTGCCGGCTTGCTATATTAGTCGCAGATTTAGGAAAAAAATCTGACCATAGGGAGTCCATCCCCTATGGCGAGTAATAGCTCTGTTAGGCCATGATCTCGCGATCATGGTTTCCCAGTCTACACCACGTGGAGGTGGGGGTTGACTTGTGTAGTCTGCGAGTCATTGGCAGGCTACTAATTTTCACTTTTCACCCCTCCTGGGAGAGGCTAGCCAATCTTAACCCTGCTGGCTGCAGGGCCAGGTGTATATGAGTAAATAAATAAAATGATAATGATAAATCAGCACTGGATACATTATGTGGTAAATATCACACTGGATACATTATGTGGTAAATATCTCACTGGATATGTTATGTGGTAAATATCTCACTGGATACATTATGTGGTAAATATCACACTGGATACGTTATGTGGTAAATATCACACTGGATACGTTATGTGGTAAATATTACACTCGATACGTTATGTGGTAAATATCACACTGGATACGTTATGTGGTAAATATTACACTCGATACGTTATGTGGTAAATATCACACTGGATACGTTATGTGGTAAATATCACACTGGATACATTATGTGGTAAATATTACACTCGATACGTTATGTGGTAAATATCACACTGGATACATTATGTGGTAAATATCACACTGGATACGTTATGTGGTAAATATTACACTCGATACGTTATGTGGTAAATATCACACTGGATACGTTATGTGGTAAATATCACACTGGATATGTTATGTGGTAAATATCACACTGGATACGTTATGTGGTAAATATCACACTGGATACGTTATGTGGTAAATATCACACTGGCTGCCATTACTTTCTTACATTTTTCCTGGTAGCCATGTTAGGCTGAGTCAACCTCAGAGTCCAGGTCCATGTTTTTAAATATCCCTACCTCGATGGGGATTTGACCACTAGGCTGGTAGGTCAGCATAATGGGTTATTTATGAATTTAACTTCATAGTTACATATATTTTTGCAGCAAATTGGTAACGGGTAGGAGATCTCAGGGTCGGCCTCTACTACGAGACAAAGATGTGTGTAAGCGGGACATGATTGATACAGGCATTGATAATGCACAATGGGAGCACGTCGCCACTGAACGTGTTGCATGGAGGGCAACTATCAGAAATGGAATAAAGACAAAGGAGAAAATGATTGCAGATAAAGCACACACAGAGCGTGAGAGACGTAAGATGGTGCAAAATGGTGGAAATGACCATGTTTTCACGTGCACCTACTGTGGGCAAACATTTGCAGCAAGAATTGGCCTTACCAGCCACACTCGCCACCGCCATGGATCGTAGTTATTGCCATATAACAGTTATTAAGCCTTTTTGAAGCACAATGTACCAAACTATCGTCTGTCTAGACGGAAAGGTGCCAAGGACATAGTTAGTTAGTTAGTTAGTTAGTTAGTCGACAGATCATCCTCATTGCACATCGAACCATTCAGTCCATAAGTGCTCGGATCCCCTCCTCAGCAAATCCCGCAACGTGTAGCGGCTAACGACGCCAGTTCTGTGTTGGTTTATCAATCTTCTTTGGCTTCCTGCGTAGTGTTCTTGTTTGGTCACCCCTCTTTTAATTTTCTGCTCTCGCAGTCTGGCCATTGTTGTAGATTCACAGTCATCAGTTGGTTCTCGCAAAAGTCTTACTTCTCGTAGAGCATTCAGAATGTCGGCCTGGTCCATGGCGCGTCCGCCCTCCACAGTAGCCTCACCTGCGAGCTTGTCAGCTCACTCATTTCCTTGTACTCCCGCATGCCTTGGCACGAAGATGAAACTAATCTTTGCCAGCCGAGACCGCTCCAGAGGCAGCAACCATTCTCTTCGGATCGACCCCTCCTCTATCCTCTTGATCATGTTCATTGAGTCGCTAAGGAAACAAGCCCTAGTGAATGTCTGTGTCTCGAGTCATGTTATTGCTTTACTTACTGCCATGACTTCCATGGTCAGGCTACTTGTGGTTTCAGTGAAAGCACCAGAGTCCTCCTTCACAATTCTCCCTCCGGCACGAGCTGTAAGGGCCCATGAGCTTCTCACATGTCGGACGACCGACCCATCTGTGTAGATGACCGCGTCACCGTCTAGCGAATTCTCGAAAATCAACGCTTGTACTTCAGCCTCAACAGCAGCCGGATTTTCTTGTCTGCATTTTCTATCTAGTTGGATGCAAACTGAAAAGGATGTGCAGAAGTCTGTTGGCACTTGCACCCACTCCTCGCCAGGTTCTAAGTCCTCAAGTGAACACACCTGTTGAAGAATGTCTTCGGCTTGACCCATCCACGACCGTCCTCTTTTTAACCTGCTGCCCTTCACCTTCCTAATTTCACTATGCAGTGGATGTTGTGTGTTTGCGTTAATTCTGAGGTAGGCGCGTGCCCTGCAACCTTGTATTCTCTCTTCAATGGTTGGAAAATCAAGAAGGTAGCGCATCGCCCTGCATGCTGTATCTCTTGTACATCCAAGAATAATGCGCATAGCTTCATTCTGTATCCTTTCCATCCTTTCTATCTGCTTATGGCTGAGAGTCAGGATTGCCATTGCATACTCCAAAACAGACATGACCAGCCCCTCGTACAGAAGACATAGATGGCGCTGCTCACAGTTTGCTGCCGCCATCACCCGCATCGCTGCCAAACCCCGCTTGGCCTTTGTTATCACCTGGTCTATGTGCACATTATAAGCAAGGCTTCGATCAAACCGTATCCCCAGGTAATTCATTGCCTGCGTTCTTTCCACCGTCTCTGAACACAGCATTACAGTTGGTGTTGGAGTGTTGACAATATGATTATTCAACGAGAACCAAGTCACTGTTGCCTTTGTTGGGTTGACCATTGCCCCAGCTTCATCACACCAAGTACTTATGCGATTGAGTTCGGTTTGTAGTTCCACAGCAACCTCCTCTCTATCCTTACCCTGACGATACACTAAAACATCATCGGCATATGACAATGTCCTGCCAAGTCCAGTGATCTGCTCACTGGTGATTCTCACTGTGTAGGCGTTGAACAGTACCGGAGATAATGGTGATCCCTGTGGTAGGCCAGGATATATTGTTGTTGGTTCCGAAGTCCAACTGCCACATCTAAAAACTACTTTCCGTTGGAAGAGGGCTGCAGCGATCCAACTAAGGAGGAATGGACTTACGTTTAGTTCGAGAAGCTGAAACATTAAAAAATCCAGTGGTACTCTGTTGTATGCGTCCTCAAGATCAATCGCTGCAGCAACGGTTTCAGTGCCTGAGTGGAAACCTTCATAGACATCCTGGGCAAAGACTGCTGCATTGGTCCAGGTTTCTCTTTTTGGACGGTACCCACCCAGGGTAGGTGGGAAAACACCTTGCCTCTCTAGTTGGCTTGATATTTTCCTGGCAATTACCTTCTCCAGCAGCTTGCCTATTGTATTCTGCATGGTTATAATTCGATATCCCTGAATTTTTTTGTGGTCTTTGTCAGGCTTCGGCAAGGGAATCAGATAGCTGTGTAATCATTCCTCCTTGATGCTAGCACTCCCTATACTGTTGTTGTACATGTCTGCTAGTTTCTCTAGCTCATTGTCCGTACACCTATTTATGTCGTCGTATCTTATGCCATCAGGACCTGGAGCACTGTTTTTTGATCGTCGAAGCACAGCCTTGATTTCTTTCACTGTCACTGTGTCTTCATCCGAAGTGTTCTGGGCCTTGCATCTGTCTGAGGTGACCTCCTTGGCCAGATTTCGGCCTCCCATGTCTGTCTGGTTGCTCTGCTCAAGGTAGCGTTCAAAGAGGGCTTTGCCCTTGTCCTCGTCAGTCCTCTGCCAGATGAGGTCAGCACCTTGGAAGTCAGAAATGCTCTTATTCTTGACTACACCACTCATGCTTTTATGTAGTCGCCAGAACAATTTCAGTGACTTGTCTGTGCTTACTCTTTGACACACCTCTGCCCATTTTTCGCTTTTAACAACCTTGACCAGTTTTTTGAAATAGCTTACTTTTGTGTGCATCTCTCTTTCTAAGTGCAAGCAGGGACTAGGATGACCAGCTCTGTTCTTCTTGGCATTTTGCCATCTCCTTACAGCACTACGCTTATCCACCCAAGCCTTCTCCACCTCGAAACTCCACCACGGTGGCTGCTCCCAGCTTTTTTTCCTGCCCTGAAACGTTCTGCGCTTGTCACGTCTTATTTTACTCACCACATCTTGCCCTGTACTGTCATACTGGAACGTCTTTACCTTTAGCTTGTGCTGCCTGGTTCTGCCTTTCTCCACCAGTATGCTGCAAGGGTGGTGGTCGCTGCCATGGTGTCCTAGGACACCCCATCTACACACTGTAGTGAGTGAAGGTGAAACTAGCGCCAGATCAATAGCACTGTCCTCATCGCCCGGACGGCTTGCTGTCCTGGTGACACAGCCACTGTTGATACAAACCAGGTCGATGGTTTCCAGTGCAGTCTCGAGCTCCTCCCCCTGTGTATTGGAGGAAGTGTTTCCCCATGATCTGCCTTTAGCGTTGAAGTCACCACAGAAAATAACATTTCTCTCGTGGCCTAATATGCCACTTAAGCACTGCCACTTCTGGGCGTCCACACTGGCATTGCGGGCATAAACATTAACCAACACGAATGGTATACTGGAATGAACTCTCAACGCCTGTATTTGTATATCGTCACTGTCCCAACTGGACATGTCTAGCTCTGACGCCACCATGCTGTCGCGAACGAGAATCGCCATTACCAGATGTCGTCTGTTGTAGAAACATTTGAAGCCGGCAATTTGGAGTAGCTGATCGCTCAGTCTCGTCTCCTGGAGTGCTACAATGTCGTTCCTGTAAACTAGGGTTCCTAAAATAGAGTCCCGTTGTTTTACACTGGCACAGTTCCAATATAGAATACGGATATTCCTGAGTCCTAGACGGTGACACTTGAGTCTAAAACGCCTCAAACCACCACGCTTACCTTGCTTCTTTCTCCCTGCGCGGCTACCACGCCGCTTCGGTATGTTGACTGCTGACCGCTCGAAGAACACACGTTGTTCCGCCATGTTGAAAAAACGTAAACACAGATTGAGAAAACCACACACGCTGCTGAAAATTCACTCAAGGATGGCTTCGCTCGATGCACAACTCCGTAGCACCCGCGCAGATCTTGAGTAGAAACTCCTGGTTTTACATCCTGGCACACCAATTACACGCAAGAGATGAATAAATCCATCCCCTACGCGAAAAAGTTAACGAACACAAAACAACACGACCGTCCGTCGCCATCTTGAAACCGCATCCCACCCATCACATATCTTCACCTTAGATGTGCGCCTGGTGGACCACTGTGGGCAATAGCTCACAGTGAGACTAAGGATCCACACAAAAAAGGGGGAGGCGGGGGAGCCAGCTTGTCTGGGGTAACCGCCAAACCAAAAAAAAAATGCACCCAACACAACCGACACACAGGGACGCGGGACCTGGGGGGGGGGGGGGGGGGGGGGGGGGGGGCCTCATGGCCCTCTGGGAACCGTGAGCCCTTCTAAAAAAAAAATTCAAGTTTTTTAGTGAACATTTCAATTTTTGAATATTAAAAATGATGTATATGTTGGGGGGAAGGAAGGGGGGGGGGGGGGGGGGGGGGGGGGGGGGGGGGGGGGGGGGGGGGGGGGGGGGGGGGGGGGGGGGGGGGGGGGGGGGGGGAGGGGTGGCATAAGAATTTTAGAAGGGCTTAGGTAAGGCATAGCACAAAAAAGGTTGGGAAAGACTGTAATATAGTATACACTTGTGACATAATATAGTATACACTTGTGATTTATAATGTAGTATACACTTGTGACTTATAATATAGTATACACTTGTGACTTATAATATAGTATACACTTGTGACTTATAATATGGTATACACTTATAATATAGTTTACACTTATAGGCACTCTTCCAAATAACGGTCCCAAATTATTTCTTATAAAAAGCATCCCTTACAGGGCCTCATTAGGTGATATAAAAAAAATATATTAAACACTACGAACTAAAATATAGAACTGAGAAAATCGAAATATGTACCAATAATATTTGACAGTTATATGTGGAAATACGTACATACAATAAATAATTTGGTAACTTTATTTATTATGTACAGTTACTTAGTGTGTGTGGTGGACTGCTAGACTGATCGATGGATGCAATAAAAGCTTTTGGGCCCGCAGGGTCCTCACTGTCATCAGAGTGTATATCTATAAGCTATATGTGGAAATACGTACGTACAAGATGTAGATATGCACTCCAACGACAATGAGGGCCCTCCAGGCCCAAGAAACATTTATTGCATCCATCGATCGGTCTAGCAGTCCACAACACGCTGAACCGGAAGTGATCGACAACATCACCCAACAAGGCCCTGTAAAGAATACATTTTACACTAAATAATTTGGGACCATTATTCGGAAGAGTGCCCATGAAAGAGTGCCCACCTATAATATAGTATTCACTTATAATATAGTATACACTTGTAATATTATAAATATAGTATACCATTTTAATATAGTATACACTTATAATATAGTATACAGTAATACACTTGTGACTTATAATAATATAGTATACACTTGTGACATAATATAGTATACACATGTGGCATAATATAGTATACACTTGTAATATACACTTTTATAATATAGAAGTATGTATACACTTGTGACATAATATATAGTATACACTTGTGACTTATAATATAGTATACACTTGTAATACAGTATTATACACTTATAATATAGTATACTATAATACTATACACTTATAATATAGTATACACTTGTAACATACACTTTTATAATATAGTAGCATGTATACACTTGTGACTTATAATATATTATATATAGTATACACTTGTGGCCAGTCTCTCTGGCCGAGGGGTTACACCACTTTCTCCGTAATCCCGTTTATCACGCAGAGTCTCGTAGCGGGCGAGAACTGGGAGCGGTTCGTCCCCCGCTGGTGACTTGCGGGATAACTGAGCTGGCGGCTCAGAAAGCAATGGCAAACTACTGAGCGTAATCTAGCCAAGAAATCAACAGACAGCTGAAAGATGCTGCTGTTGACAGCGATGTCCTGTAAAAGGATATGCAATTTTTTTTTTTTAAATACACTTGTGACTTATAATATAGTATACACTTGTAATACAGTATTATACACTTATAATATAGTATACTATAATACTATACACTTATAATATAGTATGGGTACTTGTGACATAATATAGTATGGGTATATATTAATACTTATGACTTATAATGTATGATTATCAAAGTGTAAAACACAAAAACTAACAAAATTATCATTTGATATACATATACTATTATAATACTATCGGAGTGACTATACACACAATTTTGTGAGTAGTACGAGCCGCTATACACACAAATTTGTGGCTGGTCACATGATTATTCAGCTGGTCATGTGATGTCTACTTCCTTTTGACTACATAATTAATGTTCATTGAACTATCATTGTGTTCTCGGTAGTGAAGTGGTTAGCATCTCCGCCTGTTGCACAGGAGACTGGGGTTCGACTCCCCGCTAGCATTTTTTTTTAAATTTTTAATCAGTCGATCAGGTGCCATCTCCACAATTAAGGTTGGCTGCAATGGATCTCCAACACTGTCTCAGTCCGATTTTTGCCTTGGCTGTACATTCTGTCAGGCTTATGTTCATCCATCTCTTGATGTTATCTTCCCACTTGTATCATTGTCTACCTCTTGCCCTCAACTTTACCCTCCAGTATGGTTTTTATAAGAGTATCATGTCTTTTAACAATAACATGGCCGAAAATATTTCAATTGCCTCCTCTTTATTTCTTCCGTCAACTCTCTCTCTCTCTCTCTCTCTTCATTCCCAGTTTTTCTAGAACCTCTGCATTTGATTGTTTTTGTTTCCATGAAATACGACCTATTCGTCTGTATATCCATATCTCCAGGGCTTCTAAGCGACTTTCTAGTTGTTTGTTTTAGGAACTAAAATATAGAACTGAGAAACTCAAAGCATCTGAATAAAGTGTTCTCTATGGATCTGCGGTAGCTGCCGGGGGGCGCATCTGCATCCCCCAGGCAACGACGGAGTGATCGAGTCTCGGATGAATCCAATAGATGTCTTTGTTTAACGTGAATTTTATTTGCCAAATAAAATATCACTGTACATAGAGTGTGTCCTTGTCGACAGATATTGTCTATGTGTGGGTTGAAGAAAAAATATTTGCAAAAAAAAAAAGACAGACGAGAAGAGAGAATAATGACCTTCTTCACATTTTTGTGAATAGCGGCTCATACTATTCACAAAATTTTGTGCCGAATAATCACGTGACCAGCAAAAAAATTTTTTGTATAGCGGCTCGTACTATACACAAAATTTTGTGTATAGCTTACCGGTTCCCCCCCCCCCCCCCCCCCATACTAACTATTATTATAATATTAATAATAATAATAATATAAATAAATAATGCATTATACCAGCCAGTGGTTACTTTGTGTGTTCATTAAGTTCATAGATTTGTGTCGAGAATGTTACGTACCCTTCATCAATTCACACAGGTTCTCTCTGGTACGTTGCGGAAATGGCTCGATTGTCCATATGTAAACTATACATATTAATAAAGCGATTAGAGTGAGCGGCAGAACGATTTTCACAAAGTTACGATAAATCACGGCAATCATTGTGATAGTCGGGACTTCCTTCTGCAACTTCCCCTGGTTCAAACGTTAACACCTCGTATGTTGTCTCGGTTATTGATTAAATTTGCTTGCTAGGTTTTCTTTCTTGGTGTGCACCAGGGTTGCCAGAACACCTTGATAAAAAAAAGACAAGTCACGAAATAAAAAAAGCCAAATATTGCCCAGTAAAAATATATATTAAAAATATATTTGCATCACATGAAAACCTCTTCTTCAAATAAGTATTCCTCGTCATTCTTGAGAAATTCAGTACAGGATTCCTTAGAATATAACATTTCAGCTTTGAAATCATTAAACATTTTGGATGAAGGACAAATTCATTACAGTACTTGTTTGAAGATAATATTTAATAGTTCTGCTCTAATTCTAATAATTGCCTCTAAGAGAGACAAGACAGCTGAAGTCTATTCCTTGCTTCCTTTTTTTTTTAATGCATGTTAAAACAGAGACCATCCTCTCCACTACAACATTGCTAATAGCTGTTATTAAACAAATAAGAGAAAAAGAAGTAAGCTCTTTAAATTGGGGATATTTCATGACTCTGTGGCTAAGGGCTTGCGAACGCAGTTTGTGAGCCCGTATACCCGGATTCGAAACACATCGGTGCTGGCTTTTTCGAAAAAGGTATAGTATCCAAGTAGGCCTACTACAGGAGACAAATGAACATCGTAAACTGATTAGAGAAATTATACGAAGACAGTCAAAACTTTTTGGGCATGTTATGAGAAGAAATGGATTGGAGAACTTAGTGACAACTGACAAGATCGAAGGGAACAGACCAAGAGGAAGACCGAGAGGAAAATACCTGGATGGCTTGGCCACGTGGCATGGACGAGACAGGAACACTGAGCTGAATCCACGACTCTGGTGATCGAGTGAAATGGCGAGTCATGACCGCCCACGCATTCCGGCATGGCACATGATTGATTGATTGATAGGAGCCGGTCGTTCAGAAAGCAATGGCAAACAACTGAACGTAAAATTTGCCCAGGAATCACGAACAGCGATAATTCTGGGGTTGACTGCTACGTCCTGTGAAGAACATGCAACTTAATTTTTTTTAAATTTTTTTTTTCATGACTCCTTGCCAGAACTGCTCTGTATCTCTTACGTAGTCCGTTTTCTTTAAAGTGTTCTTCATCCTTCCAATCTATATATGGCAATTTTCTTTATTACTCTTCAATAAAAATGTGGTTTTCTTCAGCCAAATGCAAAAACGGCAGTTTCGAAAATAGTGGTCTAGAAGCCTGGATTAAGATTATTCCAGGGCTAAAATTGGTTAGATCATTAAATATATTTCTTGCTGAAAGAAGTCTCTTTCTAACTTGATTAAGTGCTTCTTCTAGCATGGATAAGCAGCTTTCTTAGAGATCTGAGACCTCGTGTTGGTAATTAATTTTAGTATCAGAACTTTTCTGAATGTAGTTATCACACCCTGACAGGAATTTGATGCCAAAATCAACATTAGAAATATCTTTTTTGCTTATCATTGGTATCATAAATCCTACTTTTTGTTATTATGCCTTTTTAAAGCACAAACTATCATCTGTCAAGACGGCAAGGTGCCAATGTCACTATTAAGACTCGTATAATGCAAAAATAGTTCTTCATGTAATTCGTGAGGATCTACCTTACTTTTCTGAAAAAGGCTATTTAACCTTTCGAATTCCTGCACATTAGGGGTTGCAACATGAAAATAAAGGTAGTTTCTTTTATCTAGAAGCATTTCCTTTATAAGTCGTGACTGAAATTTAGTGTAATAATTTGCTAATTCAGCAGAAATAAAATAAGCCTTGAGTTCTTCCCAATTCATTTTAGAATGTTGAACATTACTTTTCCCCGGAAAAGCCAGCGAGTAGAAGAAATGTTCTCAAAAGGAAGTGGTGCAGTCCTAGCTTGCTGAAATTCTGTTGATGTGTTCATAATTTTGATAAAAATGCTTCTCGTCTTAGATGCTATGTCTAAATTAATTTGGTATTTCTGTCAGCAAAATCCAATGTATGAAGGTAGTTTTGACACTGCGTATTTGATGCACAATGATAATTAATGAAAAACACAATTATAGTACTGAACACATGAAGGAGATACATCTGTCATTCTGATCAAACGGAATTGTTGCATCCAACCATACTGGAAGCACCATTCGATGCAAAACCAATGCAATTTTTTAAATGTTTGATTACATTTTTTTTTTTCAATTTCATTGTTAATCAAATAAAATATATTCTCTCCTGTAGCCTCATGAACTGGAATCAAACCTAGAAAACTAATAGTAATTTCATTTCTTTTATCGCTGAGGTATCTAACTAAAATGCACAATTACTTTTGGGTCGAGACATCAGTGGACTCATAAATGATGGGTGTATACTTCTTGTTTTGCAGATCTAGAATTAGATCAGATCTTAAAGATGGTGAAATAACATTTCTTATTAGTGATATGCATTTCGTTCAGTACAATTTTATCTGACCAAGAGTGCTGCCACATCCATGGGCTACCATTATTTCACCTAAGTGATCGATGGTGTGTATGGCACTATGGCAGGCCATGCTAACAGCAATTTGTAACTCTGCTAATTTGACTTTATCGTCAATTTTCTTGCTTATTTTCATAACTGAAAGTGCTTTTTTGTGAAGAAGATGGCGCGCTCCGCTTGTATTTTTCTGTTGTTTCATGATTTGCGAGATTTGAAAGTCTTGGAACAATATTACAATGGCACAATTTGCAATATGCCTGTTCAGAACCATCAGTGGATTTATTGAGCCACACAAATGTGTTTATTTTTTTTCCCATTGATATTTCCGATTAGATGGTTCCCACTTTGGCATGATAATGGGCTCAATAAAGAAAGACTTGCGACTAGCGATGAAGGTATAATGAATTTGAAAACTGAACTGAACAGTAAGGTGGCTGCGCAATGTGTGAATGCGCATAGAACAGGACCAAGTACAAGTACAGTACAAAAACCATACGTGTTTAATACTTGACTTGAATAATTAACTTGACAAAGTCAAAAAAGATGCATATGCCATTACAAATTTTTAAAAAGCCAAAAAAAAAAAACCAAAACGCCAAACTGATTTTCTGACGCCAAACCTGTTTTTAAAACGCCAACTTTGTCTGATTTGGCGTTAAAAAGATCAATCTGGCAACCCTGGTGTGCACCCTCATCAATGGCCTACACGCTGCAGCATGCCAATTCTGCTATTTCCTCAACCGGTGATACTAGCGATTTTCACCACAGAATAAAATGCATATTTTAATCTTAAAAAAAAAAAAAAAACCAACAACAGGCAACACGGTTAATTTGTTATATAGGAAAAGTGAATATAGTGGCGCAAAGTAGTACAGGGTTCGCTAAATGATGAAATTAATGATCATTTGCCGTGCCAATAAAAGTGGGTGTCATGATTCGCCATCTCAACGATCACTACTACTAGAGTCTTGGGTCAACTCTGTGTTCGTGTCTTGATTATGCCATGTAGCCCACCCATTCAGATATGCATCTCCCTACTTTCCCCTTGCGTTTTTCCCGTCAGTTTTGCCAGTTGTCACTAAGTTTTTAAATTTATTTCTCCTTATAATGCGCAAAACTGGAATGTCTACGTCTAATATCTCGAACACATTTACAGTTTTCATTTGATTTTTGTAGGACTTGCTCATATGTTTGTTTGTCCGTCCATGGTAATCTTTGCATTTTCACCAGACACCACATTTTTAATACCATTAAAAGTTTCCAAGGTTTTCTGCCTATTGTTAGTGTTTCACATCCAGGCGATCTAGGTGATGCAGGCGAAGGCATACCTCAGAGTAGTTGTTGACACAGATCACCCGTTGCATGAGGCGCTGGACGAGGTTAAGGACCAGCGACTGATAAGAGGGAAATCATGAATGGCTCAGGCGGAGGATATATCAGACAGGTGTGCACCCTGGAGAACATTAACCGAGGAGAGGAGTGGGTCAGAGTGCCAGCGGAGCAGTTAGACTTGTGGAGAGTTATAATCACATTGAGCAGGGAGTGGCCAGCAGGGGCCACGGAAGTGGAAATCCAGCAAGTAATTCAGGATAATGCTCGCCCGGGTGATGTGATTATCTACACAGATGGTTCGGTATTGAGAGGTAGTAGAAGTGCCTTGGGGTTCTTGGCAAAGGCTAATGGACGACGTTTGGTGCATGAGGGCCTGGCATATGATACCACAACATCTAGCTTAAGAATGGAGGTGGGGGTAGTCAGTGCAGCTTTCCGCTGGATGAAGAATACGATACACACACACACATCGTGATTGTAACTGACTCAGAAAGCATGCTGAGTAGGGTGAAGACAGGCAAGCTTCGTGCAGAGTGATGTGCTTCGCTTCGGAAGTCACGGGTAGCAAGCATCGTCTGGATCTTTTCTCCGGGGCATGCTGGTGTGCTGGGGAATGAACAGGCGGACAGATTGGCTGGCTCTGCAAAACTTGGTGGAGTATTGATGCATGATAAGGCAGACGTGATTGCGGCCTTGTGGGAGCACGTGTACACATCGGAGGAGCAAACAGATCACCATGGTCTGGCAAGAATGCGACAGCGAGGAGTGACGAGGGGATCTGGCCGATGATCGACGCTTAGAGGAAAGGCGAGACGCACATATAATCAGATTGCTACTGGTACTATTGGATTAGAACTCTTCTGAGGATGAGGAAGGAGCGCTTATGGGAATGCCCTGAATGTTGTGATGTCGGTTCCTAAATCAATTAATCAATCAATCCAATCAATCAATCAATCAATCCATGTAACTGTAAAGGTTACATATAGCATTCCAACACTCTTTTTTTCTTATGACAATTGACCGCGTTGTATTGGTCAGTATGTCTTCCATCTTGCATAAGACTACTTATGCCGTAAAGACGTTCGTTATCTATATATATAAAAGACGATGTATGTATGTGTATAGGGATGTATTTGATGCGTTCGATAACGGTCCATCCGATTGAGATAAAATTTTCTACACGTATTCTTTTCATTCCCGTGCAGCCAACTGTCATAGTTTGTTAGTGTAAAATCAGCTATTTACTTACTAAAATTTAATATTTAAATTTACATTATCATTTATATATAGCGAGAGGACTTAATTTAAAAACAGTTATTTCAAGGGGCATAACTTTTAATAACATTGCTATATATTTTATATATAGATTGTTGCATTGTTTTCAAAGATTTATAAACTCTTTGTCTACAGTTATTTACAGGCATATGAGTTATAATAAATAATGATATAATCTTTAAGGCATTTTCAAAGTTTTCATAAAAATAATGCATCTATTTAAATAGTGAAAATTTTCTAACTCATCTTTTTATTTTTCTTCAACAGCACATTAATTTTTTTTAACATTCTCATATGTATGGCGCGTTACACCCACGTTGGGTATTTATGATGCCCATGTTAAACATTTCCTCAACGAGTTACTTTTCATGCATTTTAATGCTTACTGTTCTTTTGTTGTCAAAGAATTGCTTCATAAGAGATGTTGAATGAAAGAATGTATGAGAGGAAATAGAGAAGAAGGGCAGAATGTAGGACGGGCCTGCGTGCCCAATTCTTAACCCTTTGAAAATAAAGATTTTCGTTCGTTAAAAAAAAAAAGTAATTTTTTGTGAGAGAAAGTTAGTTGCATATCGTTTGCAGTACTCTGCAGTCAACCCACCGCCCACCATTTATTGGCTGTTTGTGATATCATGGTAAGTTTACTTTAGATAGATCTCTTTCAATCATATTTTCTACTATCAATCTATCTAATCTTCTATTCTATCTATATTTTTAACGGGAACGGGCCGAACATAGACAGACAGACAGACAGACAGACATACAGACAGACAGACAGACAGACAGACAGACAGGCAGGCAGGCAGGCAGGCAGGCAGGCAGGCAGACAGACAGACAGACAGACAGACAGTTGGGAACGGGAGCTTAAATGACTACTTATATGAATTAAATGAAATGCTCCCCTCCAGGGGCTGGGCGAAGCCGGGCCGCGTCAAACAGACAGACAGACAGACAGACAGACAGATCCCGCCAGGGACTGGGCGAAGCCGGGCCGGGTCATCTAGTAATTATATAATCTCTACAATGCACCTTCCATCAGATTGTGACTGGTCCAGGATTTATTTTTATTGCATATCCTATTTACAATACACTAACAAACTCACTTCCCATATTTCCTCGACGTCTGTCAACTTCTTAGACCTTACTGTTTCCATTGAGACCCATGGTCTCACCACGACGGTCTACTACAAACCGACTGACTCTCACGCCTTTCTACTCTACACCTCCTCTCACCCTCCGTCCTGTAAAGATGCAATTCCTTATTCTCAACTTCTGCGCCTTCGACGACTATGCCAAGATGATGAGGATTTTCGCCACAGGGCTCAGGAAATGTTGGACTTCTTCAGGCTTCGTGGCTATCCTGATCATGTCCTATCATCAGCCTTCCACCGGGCTCTACCCATTGACCGCGCAGAGGCTCTCACCTCTGCACCCAAACCAAAAAACCTTCGACCGGTACTTTCTCTTACCTACCATCCGCACAATATTTCAGTCAAAAATATCCTGTTTCGACATCTATCTATCCTTCAAGCTGACTCTACTACCAGCGCGATATTTTCAGAGAAACCACTAGTGGCCTACAGACGTGACCGCAACCTCAGAGATGTACTCGTCCATAATAGAGTACAGGGATCTCCACCTCCACCATCACAATTAGGAACTAGGGCTTGCCTGAGATCTCGTTGCAAGACCTGCCCATATGTAATCCACACCCCAGTAGTGCGATTCCCTAAAGGCAATTTACGCATCACAGAAGAATTTTCCTGCACCAGTCGCAACATCATTTACGCCATAATATGCAAACGGTGTGAAATGAAGTATATTGGGAAGACGGGCCTCATGCTAGCCGACAGATTCCGCCAACATCTGATGGACATCAACACCAACGCCCCCAAGCCTGTCTCCACCCACTTCAACAGCGCCAACCATCAAGGTGCTTCCGATGTCCAGGTCACTGTCATCCAGTCCTGCTCCTCTGGTCCGGAACATCGCAAGAATACAGAAAACCGGCTCATATTCACTTTGGGGTGCCTAACACCACACGGCCTCAACACCCAACATAGTTTCACCTAATCGTAGTCATTTCCCCTCGCAACTCTGTTGCTTCCACACCCTCCTAGATATCACCCTCTTCCGGTCTCCAACCAGTCCTTTTCTCCACTAATATTATCCTCTACCCTGTCTCCCTCGGCCCGATTCCGAGTGACCGAACCATTAGTTACCCGGGCATTTCACATAACCACTCTCGACACTCCTGTCGTACGCAAGTCAGCGCGCACCAGTAATGTTATCACTACTCCCCCGGACCAATAATCCCCCCACTAGTTAGCAACTCCACTGTATATGCGATCGGGAATGCGTGCACATAGATACTAGTTCTGATGTGGGTGTGTATGTACAAAGATATATATGTCTTTCTCGCGCTCTCTCTCTCCCTCTCTCAATAATCTTACACCAACCCTCTCTCTCTGCCCATCTATCTATCTCTCTGTCTCTCTTCCTCTGTCACTCTCTCAACAACCTTGCCTCTCTGTGCCTACCTATGTCATGTGTGGCGTGTCGTAGGCTCTTTCCCATCTCTCTCTCAATCTCTCTCTCTCTCTCATTCTCTCTCAACAATCGAGCTTCTCTGTGCCTACCTATGCCATATGTGGCGTGTTGCAAGCTCTTTTCCAATCTCTCTCTCTCTCTCTCTCTCTCTCTCTCTCTTCCATCGTGCTTCTCTGTGTCTACCCATTCCAACTATATTGCAGGTGGTCTGATGTTACACAGCCCCAATAACACAACCACTGAGGGGTTGATCCTCATATACGTTATAAATCAACCTTACTGGCTCTATTTCATAGGGTACAGTATGAGTGAAGCCTCGTATATGTAGACCGATCGACCCCGCATACAACAGGTGGCGTGTCGTAGGCACTTCTCCGATCTCTCTCTCTCTCTCTCTCTCTCTCTCTCTCTCTCTCTCTCTCTCTCTCTCTCTTCCTATCTCTCTCTCTCTTTCCAATATCTCTCTCTCTCTCTCTCTCTCCTCTCTCTCTCTCTCTCTCTCTCTCTCTCTCTCTCTCTCTCTCTCTCTCTCTCTCTCTCTCTCTCTCTCTCTCTCTCTCTTCCATCGTGCTTCTCGGTGTCTACCTATTCCAACTATATTGCTGGTGGTCTGATGTTACACAGCCCCAATAACACAACCACTGGGGGGTTGATCCTCACATACGTTGTATAAAAATCAACCTTACTGGCTCTATCTCATAGGGTACAGTATGAGTGAAGCCTCGTATGTGTAGACCGATCGACCCCACATACATCAGGTGGCGTGTCGTAGGCACTTCTCCAATCTCTCTCTCTTTCCTCTCTCTCTCTCTCTCTCTCTCTCTCTCTCTCTCTCTCTCTCTCTCTCTCTCTCTCTCTCTCTCTCTCTCTCTTCCATCTCGCTTCTCTGTGCCTACATATTCCAACTATATTGCCGGTGGTCTGATTTCAACACAACCACTGGGTGATTTGATCCTCAAATACGTTGTATAACAATCAACCTTACTGCCTCTATTTCATAGGGGACAGTATGAGTGAAGCCTCGTATTTGTAGACCGACCGACCCCGCATACATCAGGGGCGTGTCGTAGGCACTTTCCCAATCTCTCTCTCTCTCTCTCTCTCTCTCTCTCTCTCTCTCTCTCTCTCTCTCTCTCTCTCTCTCTCTCTCTCTCTCTCTTCCATCAGGCTTCTCTGTGCCTACATATTCCAACTATATTGCCGGTGGTCTGATTTTAACACAACCACTGGGTGATTTGATCCTCAAATACGTTGTATAACAATCAACCTTACTGCCTCTATTTCATAGAGAACAGTAGGAGTGAAGCCTCGTATTTGTAGACCTACCCACTCCGCATTCCTCATGCGGTATGTCGCAGGCAATTTTCCTCTCTCTCTCTCTCTCTCTCTCTCTCTCTCTCTCTCTCTCTCTCTCTCTCTCCCTTCTTACATCTTGCCTCTCTGTGCCTACCTACGTCACGTGTATTACCAGTGGTTGGATCTCGCACAGCCTCAACAACTCGAGCACTGGGTGATTGGCTCCTGTAGTGTGCTGTGTAACAATCAACCATACTGACTATTTCATAGGGTACAGTATGAGTGAAACGTCGTACGTGTAGACCGACGCGCTCCACATGCCTCATGTGGTATATCACATTCACTTTTCCTCTCTCTCTCTCGCTCTCTCCCTCGCTCTCTCCCTCTCTCTCTCTCTCTCGCTCTCTCCCTCTCTCTGCCCCTCTCTTGCTCTCTCTCTCGCTCTCCCCCTCTCTCTCACTCTCTCTTCTCTCGCTCTCTCTCGCTCTCTCCCTCCCTCTCTCCCTACCTCTCTCCCTCTCTCTCTCCCTCTCTCCCTCCCTCTCTATCGCCCTCTATCTCTATCTCTCGCTCTCTCTCTCCCTCTCTCTCTCGCTCTCTCTCCCTCTCTCTCTCCCTCTCTCTCTCTCCCTCTCTCTCTCCCTCTCTCTCCTCCTCTCTCTCTCTCTTGCTCTCTCTCTCGCTCCCTCTCTCTCTCGCTCCCCCTCTCCCCCTCTCTCTCCCCCTCCCTCTTCCTCTCTCTCTCTCTCTCTCCTTACATCTTGCGTATCTGTGAATACCTACTTCACGGGCATTGCCAGTGGTTGGATCTTACACAGCCCCGACAACTCGAGCACTGGGCGAGGGGCTCCTGAAGTGTGTTGTATGACAATCAACCATACTGACTATTTCGTAGGATACAGTATGAGCAAAACGTCGTACGTGTACACCGACGCGCTCAGCATGCCTCATGTGGTATGTCACAGGCACTTTTCCTCTCTCTCCGTCTCCCTCTGTCTCTCTCTCCCTCTCTCTCCTCTCTCTCTCTCTCTCTCTCTCTCGCTCTCTCTCTCTCTCTCTCTCTCTCTCTCTCTCTCTCTCTCTCTCTCTCTCTTCTTGCATATACTTTGCACATGTCACATACACTAGCATTTTTTCTGTTGAGGTGTGTCTATGTATGTACGCGTGTTCACGCATATCAGTCCACCCAGTCCTTAAGACTCGCCCCTATAATAACACAATGGGGTTTTGGTTAGTACCACCTTCAATTGTACACGCCTCCTACCCCGCCCCCTTCTTTCTATGGGCTCACTGAACCGTAACACCCAGCACTGGATATAACAACACACCCGAGATTTTCTTGGTTACTTACAGATCCGAACGGTCAGGTGAGTATGAAGATTTTTCTCTATTAAATTTTTTTCAATTAAACATTGTCTTCAACTAACATTCTTTTCAATTAACATTTCTTTCAATTCTCATTTTCTCTTCATTGTTTCCATTTTTACATGCTTTTGTTCTTCTCGTCCTGTCGTCACCTTCTGATGTAGTCACAGGAGTTCTCCTTGACTGTATGTTGTGTTTGTGAATGTGTTTGTTTGCTGATGAAGGCTAATCGCCGCAACGTTCTGTATGTGTCTTAACTCTGTTATGTAGAGCTGCACTACTTTGTGTTATTTTATATTGTTTACACTTTCACAGCTTTACCGCAGTTCCACCAAATTTTATTCATATAAAAAAAAGACAGTATGTCAAGGGATTCCTCCTACTGTGCCTAGAATGAAAAATGATACCGCCCCCCCCCCCCACCCTCCTCCCACACCGTCTAATTCATTCTCATGACAAGGAGATGAGACAGATTGATACTTATATAATTATGTATAGATATAATCCTTTCAACCATGGTGAGAAGGCGGGCACTGGCTTTACTAAGTTGGTTTTAGTAATTGGTACGGCTTAACAAGAGCCAGGTTAAACTTTTCTAAAAGACGTACAAGTGTTTCTTCTAGCCGACGGACTTGGCACGTCCTTCCACCGTCGGATATTGTGATCAAAATGGCCGGGTTACAGGCCATTAGAACAGAGCTCATCTTCTCTAACAGATGAGCTCTGTTCGAGACTTCCTGTGGCCAAATTAAATTCAAGCCAAACAGAATATAATTTTCAGCCTGACTTGATTCCTTGGCGTTTACACAAACCCTACACTACATCTACTTCTAAGTATTATAATAAATCGTAATATATATATATATATATATATATATATATATATATATATATATATATATATATATATATATATATATATATATATATATATATATATATATGCATTTACATACCCCAAACAACGACTATCATACATAATACATGGATGTCGATTTTAAAAAAATCCTAGTATTTTACATAACGTTTTAGGGCATGTCTATCCCTAGATAACACAAATATCGGCAGTTCGTTGACATTTTCACACACCTAGACCAAGGAGACCGGCTCAGTTCACATAGATCACATTTTATTAACTATTTTAATTGTATGCTTTCCTCGCGAACTATAAGTGAGCCATATAGCGCACTAGCTTGCACGCTTGCCTTCCGGCCCAATGGTCATATGTTCGAATCCCCGCCAAAGCAGGGATTTTAAACAAAATCTGACTTGTGATTCTCAAATATTACTGCGTTACTGCGCTGGCAAGGACGTCCACTCCCTATGTTCCACGCCAAAGCAATGATCAGAGGCTGACCTATAACGATTCCAGCCGATATAATCAGGTCAAATTATTGCTTAATGACCATTTAAATCGACCAAATAAGATACAATACTGGGGGTGATTGTGTATTAAACTAGTATATGCTATTATATGATGGGAAATAATGATGTGCCGTGGGAATTATACTCTACGGGTACTTGGCGGACAATCTTTTGCTTTATGTCTAATACTTGGTGTGCGTGTTAAAGCTATTTGCATATCCTTTACGCATGTAGCAGTCAACCCCAGCATCTTTTTGCTGTCCGTGATTCCTTTGCAAGTTTACATTCAGTAGTTTGCCATTGCTTTCTGAACGACCGGCACTCATTTCATTTTCCAGATTAGTTTACATGTGCGAGTAGACTTTATTATCTATGGTCTTGTCTTAGGTATTTAGGGGACACTCCTGGCTGTCCCAGGATTTCCCCACAATTTTAATAGTACGGAATAGACGCAGATAAACAACACATCTGAGTTGCACCAGTTTTACAAACATGTACATTGTGCGATTTTTTTTAAAACACTGTAACTGTTCCAATCTTACTAACCAATTGTTTTCGGATGTATCCACGTTTGGAACCTTTTTGAAATTGGTACTATCTCTATAACTTGTATCATCATGTCATACAATGTATCGCCAAGCTATAATTGAATCATATATTTAGAAAAAAATGCCTGGCAAATGGGAACTGTGTCTACTGTTCCTGTTCATCTATGAGGATAACACACAACCGACAAGAAAACTATCCATCAGCACTTGACCATGAACAACATACTGGAAAGGAGGGAGGGGATATGTGATTATTTTTCTCATTTAAGGAACTTCGTTGCTGCTATCGCCTTCATCTACGAACCTGCGGGAAGTTATTAGGTATCTGATTCACTGTCTGGTGGAAAGTCACCGTTGAATCCTGAGGATTTCCCCACAATTTTAATAGTACGGAATAGACGCAGATAAACAACACATCTGAGTTGCACCAGTTTTACAAACATGTACATTGTGCGATTTTTTTTAAAACACTGTAACTGTTCCAATCTTACTAACCAATTGTTTTCGGATGTATCCACGTTTGGAACCTTTTTGAAATTGGTACCATCTCTATAACTTGTATCATCATGTCATCATGTCATACAATGTATCGCCAAGCTATAATTGAATCATATATTTAGAAAAAAAATGCCTGGCAAATGGGAACTGTGTCTACTGTTCCTGTTCATCTATGAGGATAACACACAACCGACAAGAAAACTATCCATCAGCACTTGACCATGAACAACATACTGGAAAGGAGGGAGGGGATATGTGATTATTTTTCTCATTTAAGGAACTTCGTTGCTGCTATCGCCTTCATCTACGAACCTGCGGGAAGTTATTAGGTATCTGATTCACTGTCTGGTGGAAAGTCACCGTTGAATCCTGAGGATTTCCCCACAATTTTAATAGTACGGAATAGACGCAGATAAACAACACATCTGAGTTGCACCAGTTTTACAAACATGTACATTGTGCGATTTTTTTTAAAACACTGTAACTGTTCCAATCTTACTAACCAATTGTTTTCGGATGTATCCACGTTTGGAACCTTTTGAAATTGGTACCATCTCTATAACTTGTATCATCATGTCATCATGTCATACAATGTATCGCCAAGCTATAATTGAATCATATATTTAGAAAAAAAATGCCTGGCAAATGGGAACTGTGTCTACTGTTCCTGTTCATCTATGAGGATAACACACAACCGACAAGAAAACTATCCATCAGCACTTGACCATGAACAACATACTGGAAAGGAGGGAGGGGATATGTGATTATTTTTCTCATTTAAGGAACTTCGTTGCTGCTATCGCCTTCATCTACGAACCTGCGGGAAGTTATTAGGTATCTGATTCACTGTCTGGTGGAAAGTCACCGTTGAATCCTGAGGACATCGGGTGCCTGTTTGTACCTCGACTCACATACTAAAAAGCAGGATTCAGCTCAGCTCTGGCCAGACGGGATCGCAATAGTCCAGGTGACTCTCTATTGTAACCACATCGTCCACAAAGTGTGTCCCAATCTGTGTGTATGTCGGTTGTCAAGAGGTAACGTTGGTTTCTCTCTAAGATATGAGTTCATGCACTATAATGCAGTAACGTTCACCTCGAGATCTGTGTGGCTCTGAAGCATGATGGTACAGGACAGCATAACTATCTGAACTCCAAAAACGACTCAACGCACATGCCAGTGGAGTGAACTGCGATGTATTTTACCACAACTGATCTTGGATGACGGCTATGAGTATTTGTGCTGATTCAGACTTGAGTCATTCTCGCGCAACATTCACTCCCGCTCTTCAATCAGGTATCATATCCCTAAACCAGTGAGAGTGTTGGGAACAGAGCTTGCCGCCTAGAATCATGGTAATGCTAATCAACGACACTTGCCTACCTTCAACCGGAGCTCACCCTGATCGAGCTCCAACAGCCAATGTCGCCAGGCTGCCCGCAACTGAAACTGTGCTCACCATCGTGAGAATAACATATTTACAATCAGGTGATCGTTGTGTCAGTGAAGCTGATTGTAGCAACTGTCAACCGCTGGTTGTAGACCGTAACGATTCCATGCAGAGACTGGTGACTTATAAATCAGTAACGGCTTGTAATCTGCAAGTGTTGGTGAAGGACATCCTATCTGTTTGTTAGCTGGCTCACAACTGCCCCTTGAGCCGTTACGGTGTTAGGTGACGTATTTTCTTCCGTCTGAATTGCGTTCAATACTGGTGTCGTTATGTTCAATATTTGTGACACTCTGTATCTTCTTCTTTGATGCGCTAACTCATCAATTGAATGTTGCATCACTGTCATTTGCCATATGGCAGCTTTGCCCCCTCTACAATGAAAATATTCGTTAGACCATTTTCCATATTATCTTGACATGCAAGCAAATGATGTCTGCGACGTAAACTACATATTGTGATAGACAACGAATTCACCGTCCTTGGAACTCAGTTTGTCAACGTGAACCAATCTAGATCGTGGGATATTGAACACCGGACTAAAATACAAGTCCCGAACACCGCCACCTCTACATTCTATAAATGATCTTTGAGATGTTATTGCGTTACATGCCCGGCTACTTGAAACTAAATCAGGCTCAAACACCGCCAGCTCATATACTAAGACCTGTTATCGCGTATATATGTTGACACCTTAAAACTACTAACGGTCTCTATAACCCCGAGTGCCGTCAGTTAAATAAAAACACCGTCCCATGTTGCATACCCAACGATCACATAATCCGTAGTCGACAACTGATCGTCCCTGACGTGAATACATATATCCACACAACTCCAAGTCGACCTGGTACCCATCACTTCTTTTCGCTACATCATGTCGATAGAGAAAACTATTCTCTGTATAATATTCTATATCTGTAATGTGTAGTTTTTTCTATGTCTATAAATATATGTATTTGTATTGTTTCATAACTGTATGTGTTATTCCTATGTATGTACGTTTGTATTAATTAATTTACTTTCATACCTTTCTCTTCATTCGTCCATCATGAGAATGATACATATATGATGATCAATATTTAACACCAAACATATTAATGATATTACGAACTATACACATCAAATAACTCAATGTCTGGATAATTAAAATAATAAATACCAACCAACATAATAATTATATTTAAATACAATATAACATTAAAAACAATAACCATTTTCATATCTAAATTTAAAATATAACTGCCTAATTAATTATCACATATCTATCTATCACTGGAAATCTATAATCCATACACAGTCATTATACGTGTATATAACTATTGTTTCTAAGAATCAATCACAATATTAACGATACTACCCCTCTGGCCTGTCCAAGAATGCAGCAATCTTAATTGTTCATGCCGCGTTCGCATTACATCTCTTTAATCCCGTGACACTTTTTCACCTGTCTTTCTGCAATAATAATAATAACAAGTGACTATCTTACGTCTATACTTTCTTTAAAAAAAAAATATATATATATTCAGAATGTAGCCACAGTCATCCTACTGTAATGTTACACTAAAAAAAATCAGAAAAATAAATATGTATATATACATAACACTTTTATAATTTTTTATTTTTTTATAGTCTACTGAGTAGATTAGCTAAAGTTATTTTGCTATCCAGAAATTGACTTTCCTGAAAATAGCATTTCAGTTTTGCTCGGCTTTATCGTAAGACCAAACATCCGAATGCGACAAAAAAAATCTGTCTAGGAATGTACACATGATGTACTGTTTCAGTTTTATGGATATCGATGTTGTCAATGTAGGATGCTATGTTCGTGATGTCCCTAAATAGTAAGTGTAGAATAATGAAGGAGAGTTCTGAAGACCAAACAGAAGGTATAAGAATTCATATAAACACAAAGGCGCTACAGGCGCGGTCATGTGTACAGAATCCACCGCCATCGTTATCTGGTATCTGATATTAGTTATTTGTTCTTGTCAGATATGATTTATAAAACTATATAAATTTCGCCATGCTCGCTATTACTAAGTCTATTTGAGCATAGGTTTTAGATAAAGATAATCGCTCATACACATCAAAAAAAAAAAATGATTGTTAATATGAACAAGACAATGATATGAATACGGTATACGACACTTATAACAATATTCATGATGACAATACGGCCACAACATCGCTCCATGTTTTATTTAAGGCTAGTAAAATTTATTCTGAGATGACCAAGAATTTTCTTCCTAAAAGATATTTAGCCACTTTCTGAACAGAATTTACCATTGACAGAGTAATTTTATACCGCTTGTGTGATTCATATAGCTTTCTCCCAGAGTACAAGACAAGATGTAGTAATTTCCTATACCCTTGTGGAAGAATGTATACAAAAGACAGTAAACAGGTATCATCCACCACAACACAACTATTTGATCTGAGAATGATCTGAGAACTGACCATCGAATGTGATTCCTGCAAGGGGATTTCAGATTCGCTATGCCGTGCCGTCAGGCAGACTGTTCGAATATGCTGTATAGTATGATCATAGATACATTTAATATGGCTCAGTTTCCGGCGCAAACCATATTGCAACATCTTATTCAAACTCACTGTAGCTTTAGCTATACATTTTACTACTTTGTTTGATATGATAGATAGCATACTACCTACTACGAAAACTAACCAGAAGAAAGTATCGACCAAACCAAATGAAGTATCTGTTTTCATAAACATATTCTTCGGTTCACAAGAAGGAACTGTCACTGATATAATATATGCCTGTGGTTGTCTATCCACCTGTGTGATGCCGTGTTGCAGCGTTATAGCTGCGGCCTGAACTGTATTAATATCTGTAGATTCTACTACCCATGGATCTGATATGAGTGTGTTCAAAACCAAAGCATCATGAGGTAACTGATTTTCTTCATGTATTTGTGTACTATCAACCGTATTTGATACAATATGCTTCCTTTCCCATTCTGCTATGTCCTCAAGCGAAACATCACATAATTCAGGGATGTTTCCAATAAAGACATCCACAAATGGGTCGGGCAGCACAGCCACCTTTATTTTCCTAGAAAAATATGGGCAGTTTATATCAGCCCAAGCGACTGGAAACTTTTCTCTTCTACCTCCAAAAGTTCTACAGGTCACATGCTCTCCAGTGTAGTCTGTTTCTTTAATTAATCGTTTATGTATCCCGACTATACTGGAACCGGAATCACGGACCAAATTGCAGTTCCGTCCATTCACAATGGCCTGATGTACAACTAATGATCCATTGTTAATATGGACTGCATTTGTCTCTTGCACGATGACCTTGTGACCGCACGTCAAGTTGCCCTCTTTATGAAAGATCTGGCAGGTACCACAAGTCGGGTCGATGGGAGAATATTCTACCTCCACCGTATTTGCATGATTAGTCTCGTCTGAGTCACTGTCACTACTAGATGTTAGCATTCCTATGTTTGCTTCTTTATACAGTTGTCTTAACGGACAAACTGAAAACATATGCCCAAAACTTTTACATTTAAAGCATTGTGTTTGTCTTTGATAGGTGTTAAGTCTGTCTCTATTTCTAAGTGCTAATTTCTTTATGTAACTGTCAAACTGCGGGTGTTTGTCACACATCTGATTTGAGCCGTGGGTGAAACCACAGTATTTGCAAGTTGTCCACACACCCTTTTTCTCGTGTTTAACATAAGGTTGATACTTTGGTTGTTGTTGTTTTTCCCTCCTTTGATATTGTCCACCAGACTGTGTTGTGCTTTATAACCTTGCATCCTTGATTTATAAGGGAATCTATCACATGCATTTGTCTCTACCAATGGGGAGAAACTATTATTAAATATGTCTTTGTGGGCGTCGAAGAAAGACTCTCCTTTCTCATCCATCTGCTGTATACTCGAACATTTCTGTTCAATAAGAAAGGTAGACATAGACGGAGGAACCGCCGAGATCAGTTTGTCTCTAACAATCAAGTCACGTAGCTTCTTGTAGTCATCATTAACATTAGCTGATCGAGCCCATTTATCAAATGTCAATTGAGTTAGAGAAGAGAAGTCAAGGAACGTCTGTCCTGCTTTAGGAACAAGATTTTTGAATGATGTACGAAGGCCAAATTCGTCCAAACAGAAATGAGATAGCAGTCTCTTTCGAATGTAAGAGTAATCACTACGTAACTCATCTGGAATTAGTTCTACAACCTGTAAAGGTTCACCACTTAAGTGCCTATGTAGCAAAACTGCCCATTCGGTCTCTGCAACTCCATAGTGTGTCATGATGAGTTCAAAATTAGTTAGCCATGCAGAAACGGAATCAGAGTTCGAATAGGCCCTCACCACTCCATTATACTTCTTAATGGCATCTGTAGAATGTGCCTCCACTTTGTTTTTAGCGATCTGTTCATCCTTGTCCTTCTCGTACTGTTTCATTTTAAAGTTATTTTCCAACTCCTTTTCCTTCAGAAGTTTCTCTGTATTTAACTTTTCAAAATTAAAAGCCATTTCTTTTCCCCTTAATTGTGCCTCTCTATCTAGCTTTTCCTTATCTGCAGCAATTTGTAATGCAATTTTGTGATTCTCTGCAGCCAACCTTTCTTTATCTGCCGCAATTTGAGCTGCAATTCTATCATTTTCCGTAGCCATCTTTTCCCTCTCAAATAATCTTTGTTTCTCCTGTTCATCTAGTCGATCCTTTTCCAATTGTCTTACAGCCGCTCTCTCATCTCTTTCGTGGGCCTGACAATTCGCAAATTGTTTCTCCGACCATGATATAAGATCTTCTCCTGTCAAACCTGCATCTTTCCCAATTGCAACAAAATCCTGTAAAGATGTCATGTTGTTATGTTTTCACAATATTCAACAATAATCACAAGAGACCAATGAAGAAACTAGTCTACCACAAAAGAGATAGAGCTTATAAGTATCACCATCGACATATAAAGTATAATAAAGTAAAAAGAAATACTTGATAAATTCTAATTAGATAAATTACTAATGAAAAATAACCAATAATTTTATAGTAGACAAGACCTATAACTCAGCAGTTAAAGTATAGACAGAGTTAAAGTTCTTTAGATTCAAGAATTTAGCAAAGAAATCCTATTATTATGTAAACAAATCAATAATGCACCGCGAATAAGAATTCACAGCACAAAATAGCACAAAATTGTGTATCGCGCATATGACGTCATCAAAGTTGCGATAATAAAGAAAAAATAAATGCGTGCACAATTACAGTATTTTGACTATAACTAACTAATTGAAAAATCACAAACACTTATAATACTCAGCTAAAAAATCAGCCAACATTTTCCAATAGTTTGATAGTAGACCAATCCAATCGTTTTGATAAATGATTATGTTCGAACACCAATCTGATGAGTTAATGTGTAGAACGGTTTCTTTACAAGTACACTCCTGATAACATTGCGTCGATTTCGTTGTACTGAGGCGTTAATCCATCAAGTTTCCGTTGTGTTTTCAAATGTTGAACTGTCGGAGGTTAAACAAACCTTTCCTAGATATTTGAAATTACGTGAATAACACTCTAGGCATGTGATCAGCCTTAGAAGGAGCCTGACTGATGTGAGTGTTATTTGCTACTGAATGTAGCTATCAGGTTGAGCAATATCTTGTAATGCTCTGTCGATATGCACCAGGATAACCACTGTGCGTTGATACAACTTCAGCGAGGCGTTGACTATCTCGCAAACCTGAACCGCATTGAAAAAAAAAAATTCAATTTCAGTGGAACATATGTCACTGTAACGAATTGTAGTTGATTTCCACGACAAAATCATCCAGAGAAGGTGACATATTGAAGATCCGACAATCACTGAATTTGCAAATCTCGATATAAATCAGTCACCACTAATTTTCTGTAGCAAATGTGTCTCCTATGTATAGTGACATCTATTTTGATCTAAACTGGTGATTGATAGTTTCTCCAATATAGTATCATTAGACTTTCAATCTCGCTCCTAGAATGCGTATAAGCAAATGTTCTCTATCTGGGCCAGATCAGAGCGATAATGTCAATATGCGGTCTCAGACAATCGAGTACAGCACAGATGTCCTCTCAAGCATCAAGAAGACGGTCTCCAACCAACAACAACAGTACGGTTACTCATTGACACGATGACAAGACAATTGAACAAACTAGGATGCGCCACTTGATCACCAGCAATTGATCGACATGATCCTCACATATACAGATAAATTTCGTGTTCGTGAATGTGTTTCTTTATTAGGCTAAGATGACCGCCCCAATGTCATTCACAGATTTGCAACCGCCATGTCCAACAGTTTTATCCAGTCGAACAAGGTAAAATCCACTGATTGTGTCACTGTACGGTATCTGTACAATCAATTATTGTCCTTGACTCACTGACCACTCCTCTGATTCATATTTAGTCGGACGATGTCCCCATGTCAAGAGGTGACGTTGGTTTCTCTCTAAGATATGAGTTCATGCACTATAATGCAGCAACGTTCACCTCGAGAACTGTGTGGCTCTGAAGCATGATGGTACAGGACAGCATAACTATCTGAACTCCAAAAAACGACTCAACGCACATGCCAGTGGAGTGAACTGCGATGTATTTTACCACAACTGATCTTGGATGACGGCTATGAGTATTTGTGCTGATTCAGACTTGAGTCATTCTCGCGCAACATTCACTCCCGCTCTTTAATCAGGTATCATATCCCTAAACCAGTGATGTTGGGAACAGAGCTTGCCGCTTAGAATCATGCTAATCAACGACACTTGCCTACCTTCAACCGGAGCTCACCCTGATCGAGCTCCAACAGCCAATGTCGCCAGGCTGCCCGCAACTGAAACTGTGCTCACCATCGTGAGAATAACATATTTACAATCAGGTGATCGTTGTGTCAGTGAAGCTGATTGTAGCAACTGTCAACCGCTGGTTGTAGACCGTAACGATTCCATGCAGAGACTGGTGACTTATGAATCAGTAACGGCTTGTAATCTGCAAGCGTTGGTGAAGGACATCCTATCTGTTTGTTAGCTGGCTCACAACTGCCCCTTGAGCCGTTACGGTGTTAGGTGACGTATTTTCCTCCGTCTGAATTGCGTTCAATACTGGTGTCATTATGTTCAATATTTGTGACACTCTGTATCTTCTTCTTTGATGCGGTAACTCATCAATTGAATGTTGCATCACTGTTATTTGCCAATGACAATTCAAGAGGTAACGTTAGTCTCTCTCTAAGATATGAGTTCAGGCGCTATAATGCAGCAACGTTCACCTCAAGATCTGTGTGGCTCTAGGGTATGATCTCTGTGAAGCTGAATGGCATGCGCCGACATGACTGCACACACACGTACAGGACAGCATAACTATTTGAACTCCAGAAACGACTCAACGAATATGCTGGTGGAGTGAACTGCAATGTAATTTACCACAGATGATATCGGATGACGGCTATGAGCGTGTGTGCCGATCCAGGCTTGAGTCTTTCTCGCACAACATTCACTCCCGCTCCTTAATCATACATCTACTCCCCAGACAGGTGAGAGTGTTGGGAACAAAGCTTGCCGCCTGCTACCATGGTGAAGCTAATCAATTACAACTGCCTACCTTCAACCGGAGCTCACCCTGATCGAGCTCCAACGGCCAATGTCGCCTGCCTGCCCATAACTGGAACCGTGCTTAACCTTCTGAGAATAATATATAGTTTCAAGTGATCGTGGTGTCAGTGAAACTGAGTGCAGCAAATGTCAACCGCTGGCTGTAGACCATAGCGATTCCATGCGGAGACTGGTGACTTATGAATCAGTAACGGCTTGTAGTCTACGAGTGTTGGTGAAGGACATCCTACCTCTGTGTTAGTATGCATAAAATTTGGTGGAACTGCGGTAAAGCTGTGAAAGTTTAAACAATATAAAATGACACAAAGTAGTGCAGCTTTACATAACAGAGTTACGACACATACAGAACGTTGCGGCGGTTAGCCTTCATCAGCAAACAAACACATTCACAAACACAACATACAGTCAAGGAGAACTCCTGTGACTACATTAGAAGGTGATGACAGGACGAGAGGAACAAATGCATGGAAAAATGGAAGCAATGAAGAGAAAATGAGAATTGACAAAATGTTAATTGAAAAGAATGTTAGTCGAAGAAAATGTTTAATAGAAAAACTGTTTATAGAGAAAAAAACTGTATACTCACCTCAAGTACGGACCTTTGAATGACCTGGCTCAGAACTGCCCATCTAACCGTTACAGTGTTAGGTGACGTATTACCATGACGTCATCATTGCGTTCAATGTACGTGTCACTACGTGCAACGTTTGTGACACTCTGTAACTTGCTCTTGATGCGCTAACTCATCAAATGAATCCTATGCTACTGTCATTTGCTATATGACAGCTTTGCCCTCTCCACAATGAAAATGTTTGTCAACACATTTTCCATGTTATCTCGACATGTAAGCAAATGATGTCTGCGACGTAAATTACATCAGATTGTGACAGACAACGAATCCAACGTCCTTGGACCTCAGCTTGTCAACGTGAACCAATCTAGATCGTGGGATATTGAACACCGGACTAAACTACAAGTCCCGAACACCGCCACCTCCTACATTTTATCAATGATCATCGAGATGTTATAGCGGTAAATGGCCGGCTACTTGAAACTAAATCAGGCTCAAACACCGCCAGTTCATATAATAAGACCTGTTGTCGCGTATACATGTTGACACCTTAAAACTACTAACGGTCTCTGTGACCCCGAGTGCCGTTAGTTAAATAAAAACACCTTCCTATGTTGTATAACCAACGATCACATGATCCGTAGTCGATAACTGATCCTCCTTGACGTGGATACATATGTCAACACAACTCTAAGCCGACCTGGTAGACCATCATTTATCTTCGCTAACCATCATGTCGATAGGGAAAAACTATTCTCTATATCACTGTGTTCTACATCTGTAATGTGTAGTTCATTTGTTATATGTATATATATATATATATATATATATATATATATATATATATATATATATATATATATATATATATATATATATATATATATATATATATATATATATCTGTATCTGTATCTATACACACATCACAATCTATATTGTTTCATATATGTATGTGTTATCAATATGTATGTATGTTTGTGTTCATTAATTTACTTTCATTCCTCTCTCTTCATTCGTCCATCATGAAAATGATACATATATGATGATTAGTTAACACAGAAGATACTACTGACATTAAGAACTACAACACATTAATGTCCGGATAATTAAACTAACAAATATCAATCATCATAATAATTATTAAATATATATATATATATATATATATATATATATATATATATATATATATATATATATATATATATATATATATATATATATATATATATATATAAACATAACATTAAAACAATAACCATTTTCATTTATAACCAACCAATATCATTTAAAATATAACTACTTAATTAACTATCGTATATCTATCTATCACCGGAAATCCACGAGCTCCACACCGTCATTTGACCTGTTAATCGATACTGTCATCGATTCCGTGTACAATTCTCATAAACTGAATCTTATTTTCCAAGAATAAATTACACAAATCAAATTAAGAAGTATATCCATTAGGCAAACTACCAACAATACTACCACGCTGGCTTGTCAAAGAATGAAGCCAACTTAATTGTTCATGCCGCCTCCACAGTACACACATCCAGTCACGTGAAACTTTTCACCCGTCTCTCTGCAATAATAATAATAACAAGTGACTAACTTATATCTATATTCTTTTTAAAAAACATATATATATATATATATATATGGCTCATATATGGCTAAGGAAAGAAGATTGGCTGCCCACCAACTCTTCTGTCCATTGTGGAATCGTTCCACACAGGCATGAAGGGTATAATCAAGTTTGATGGTGCAACTTCTGAAGAATTTGAAATCAAGAGTGGAGTTAAGCAAGGTTGTGTACTAGCTCCCACCCTCTTTGGAATATACTTTTCACTTCTACTGAAATATGCATTTCGTGATCAGGATGGTGGTATATACATTCACTCACGCTCAGATGGCGGCCTCTACAATGCTCAGAGATTGAAGGCTAAGACCAAAATTAGGAGGATACTGATCAGAGAGTTGCTTTTTGCAGATGATGCTGCAGTTACGACCCACTCTGAGGAAGAATTGCAATGTCTACTATCTGCATTCTCTAATGCTTGTTCTGAATTTGGTTTAACAATTAGCAAAAAGAAGACACAGATTATGTCACAAGGTGCACATGGGGTACCATCAATCTTTATTGATGACGCGAAACTAGAGATAGTAGACCATTTTACATATCTAGGATCAGTGGTAAATAGCAAATTATCCCTAGATCAGGAAATCAACATCCGGATTGGTAAGGCAGCAACAACAATGAACAGATTAAGAAAAAGAGTCTGGGAGAACAGGAAGCTTACTGCCAAAACAAAAGTCCTTGTCTATCAAGCCTGTGTCCTTAGTACTCTTCTCTATGGCAGTGAAACCTGGACAACTTACTCACACCAAGAGAACAATTTAAACAGCTTTCATATGCGGTGTCTGCGAAGAATTCTTGGTATTAAGTGGTAAGACAAAATCACAAATACTGAAGTATTGGAAAGATCAGGTTGTGTGACAGTTTATTCCATGCTCAGTCTTCGTAGACTTAGATGGATAGGACATCTTAGGAGGATGGATGATGGTAGAATACCAAAGGATATCTTTTTTGGTGAATTACAGATGGGTAAGAGATCTCAGGGTCGGCCTCTACTACGATACAAAGATGTGTGTAAGCGGGACATGATTGATACAGGCATTGATAATGCACATTGGGAGCAAGTCGCCGCTGAACGTGTTGCATGGAGGGCAAATATCAGAAATGGAATAAAGTCAAAGGAGAAAATTATTGCAGAAAAGTCACACACCAAGCGTTTGAGACGTAAGATGGTGCATGATGGTGGAAATGACCACGTGTTCACATGCACCCACTGTTAACGGACATTTACAGCGCAAATTGGCCTTATCAGTCACACTCGCTACCGCCATAGTTAAAAGTTATTATTCCTTTTTAGAGCACAAACTATCGTCTGTCAAGACGGCAACGTGCCAATAATATATATATATATATATATATATATATATATATATATATATATATATATATATATATATATATATATATATATATATATATATATATATATATATATATATATATATATATATCCGTGGCAATTCAGACTTAGCCACAATCATCCTACTGTAATGTTACACTCTACAAAAAAAAAATAAAAAAAAAAAATCAGAAAAAATAAATATATATATACCTAACACTTTCATAATTTATTTATAGTCTCCTGAGTAGATCAGCTAAATTATTTTATGTTCTATAAATTGAATTTCCTGAAATGCAATTTCAGTTTTGCTCGGCTTTACAGTAAGACCAAACATCCGAATGCGACAAAAGACCTGTCTAAGAATGTACGCATGATGTACTGTCTCAGTAGTATGGACACCGATGTCGTCCATATAGGATGCTATGTTTGTGATGTCCCTAAATAGTAAATGTAGAATGATGAAGGAGAGTTCTGAAGACCAAAAAGAAGGTATAAGAACTCATATAAACATAAAGGCGTTGCAAAGGCGGTAATGTGTACAGAATATTCCGCCATCGGGGTTATTTGTTATTGGCAGATATGATTTATAAAACTATATAAATTTAGCCATGCTCGCTATTAACTAGTCTATTTGTGGCATAGATCAAGATATTCATTTATACCCATATACGCAAAAAAAAAATTATGATCAAGAATATGAACAAGACAATGAACACAGTGGACGACATAACATCTTATAAAAATATTCATGATGACAATACAACCACAACATCGTTACATGTTTTACGCAAGGTTAGCAAAATCAATTCAGCAGAAAATATGAACAAAATTCATTGAAACCAGGCTTCACTGTATCAATACTGTAGTCGTGTGTCATTAACCCATACACACGCCAACAAAAGAGCTCCACTGCTGCATGATCTCCATGCTGTTATCAGTTTTAACCTACTATTAATAACCACACATTTCTACAACAAAATCCTGTTATGTGTCAATAACCCCTACCCATAACAGTAATTAGTTGTCTTTTCTAACATATGTTCAACAACTCGCACAAGAAGACCTCCACCATACAACAATTACCCATGTCATATGCCAGAGGGCTTCCAAACACGATAAGAACATATTATGGGCAGCGACTTCGTCGCCACACGTTGTAATCCATATATCATTTTGCGACTTTCACTTCACCAGATGTTCACACCAGCTGTTAATTTTCTACTGGACAAATCCAGACCAACTCTAGTGTTAAACCTTCTGAACGGTAGGCCCTACACATGTTTATGTATCAACATTATTTTAGCTCAGGCCATTCATTATGTTATCCATCCTGCATCTATACCAATCTTGATGAAGTACTAAAAAGAAGATATTATCTACGTCTAACCCATATCAACTAATAATTGTAGACAAGAAATGTAAAAGGAAATTTAGTACTTGTGATTTTAACTGTGTGCGAAAATCAGAACCACTTCTTTTGTAATACCCTACTGTGTCTGTAATGTACTATGTGTTTATCTAATTACCTCACATTCACATTCATCCCAATTTATTTTCCTTTATCTTATTAATTTTCATCCATTTTCTTTCTTTCTTTCTTTCTTTCAAACCTATAGAATCTCTCTTCTGCACGTACGCCAATATATGTATGTTGTAACTTTGTTGCTTGGAGTAATGGTATAGTTTTCACTCTTGTGTACCATATGTACTGCATATGCTGCAATGACGCATGTTTGGTAAGTCTGTACCAAAAGTACGACAAGTAAACAAAGTAAGCAAGTGTAGTCAGCTTTCTGTAATGCTCTTTACCTTTACTTATCAAGTTCATAAAATATCTTTTTGTTTGTACCCAACAGTTTAACCCATTTGTTTTGACTTGCGCGTACATGTTTGTACTGGTACAAATAACATATCTTCTTGTTCGTGTGTACATGTTTATGACGACGCCTATATCCTGTGATATGATCGGCTAAACCACAGTCATGATTTGAGCAACAAACATGGTTATAAAATCTCATTTTGACTGTTTAATGGGCCTTGCGTGTTGAGCATGTACCTTTTGCGTGCAACAACCAGTGTGTGTAACTTTTGGTTTCCTTTTGGGATGTTTCAGAAAGATGTCATTTAAAGACCTACTAATCCCTTTTGATTTGTTTTATATACTTCTTTTCTGTTGTGTTATCAGTCTTCTGTGTTACATCATGTTCATCAGCAGCTGATGTAACCTGCTTAACTTGTGTATTTTCTTCTTCTTTATGCGTCACTTGAACTTGGGTTCTTGTGAGTGTCTTGTCAAGTTTGTGTTCAATGGACACTTTCCGAATGAAATCTTTGGCATTCGGGATATTACCAATTATTAACCCAGCACCAGGGTTTGGTAATACAGCTGCACATATTCTGCCTTCGTAATAAGGGCATTCAATCATGACCCACGCTGTCTTGTATATTTCTACAGTACCCCCGAATGTTCTGCACCCAACACTATTCCCTGTGTAATCCCTTTCGTTGATCAGTTTGTGATCAACTCCTGCAATAACTGAACTAGTGTCCCTAATACACGTCGTTGATACTCCATTGACCCATGCCTGTTCAGTAATGAGAGTGTCTTCCATGTCTTCGTCATTGTCGATTATGAACACTGTGTTAGTTTCATATATTTGTAGAAAGTTTTGTAGCATCGACATGTTGCTATGTGTCACTAATATTCAATAATAATCATAAGTTAGAAATGCAGAAGGAAGTTTAGCACAAAAGAGATCAGTCCTACAAATATCAAATCGACAAATACCGTTTAAGAGAGTAAAAAGAGATAAGCAATAAATTAAAAATAGAGAAATTAAAAATGAAAAGTGACAAATAATTTTATAATAGATAAGACCTATAACTCCGCAAAAAAAAAAAAAATATACACAGAGTTAAAGTTCTTTAAATAACTGAAATTATCAAAGTAAAACACTATTATTATTATATCAACAAATAAATAATGCGCACCTAAAGTAAGAATGTACAACGCAAAATAGCACAATATTGTGTAACGCGCCTCTGACGTCACAAAAGATAAGAGCAAATAAAGAAAGGATAAAAATGTGTGCAAAATCACAGTATTTTGACCGTAACTAATTAACTGAAAAAAAACCACAAACAAATATAATACTCAGCTCAGGTATCAGCAAATTTCCACTGTCCGACTCCACAGATTTGTCAGACAATCTTGTTCGTATTTGACTCCGACAATGATATAAAAGATGACGTTTTTGTTTCGCTCCCTAGAGGCGTTGACAAGTGTGAAATTTTCCGCTCAGCACAATGAGCTTGAAAAGTAGTCAATAATAGTATTCCTTGGATAAAATGTAAGATGTCACGAAAGAGAGGTGCCGCTGGTTCGTATAACAGTAGCAGCCAGCACAGGTGACATATATGCGGTCTTGAATACCGCTGGACCTGTAAACTTTAGACAATGGACCTGCAGATTTTCGGACAATTGATCTGAAACTCTTTAGACAAAACCGCAGCAACGTCGCTCCATTGGTAAAGCAACACTTGTCTCTCTATTTGATACAGTAATTCATATAATATATGATGTAGAAGTTTCAAATCACACTCGAGAGCCAGGATCAACCGCCCAGAACCGAGGTTTCTCTGGTGTGAGGATCAGGATCAAACAATGATAGCAGGAAGTTCTAAAGTGATACGTAATATGATGCGATCACACTGACTGTCATCTCTGAGTATCCACCTACAATGTTTGACAAAATGACGAGACAGGATGAAACAACGAGGATTTGCCAACTGGTCTCCAGCTTCTTAGACCGGCATTATCCTCACAAACACAAATGTGTGTTACGTGTATCTCTGTTGTATTTGTGCTTGTAACCGTTGTCCTTGACTCAATGTCAAGCTCCACTGTGAACGATCCACTGGTTCAAATCTCTTCGGACGACGCTCCCATGTCAAGAGGTAACGTTAGTCCCTCTCTAAGATATAAGTTCAGGCGCTATAATGCAGCAACGTTCACCTCAAGATCTGTGTGACTCTAGGGTATGATCTCTGTGAAGCTGAATGGCATGCGCCGACAATATCAAGAGGTTTTTAGATGAGCTGAACTACAATGATTTTGTCACTTGACCTGGTCCTTCCACTCATCATGTGCCATGCCGACAAACGTGGGTGGTCCTGTTCTGAAATCTCACTCGATAACCAGAGTCGTGGATCAGCTCCGTGTTCCAGTCTCGACCATGCCACGTGGCCAAGCCATCCAAGCATTTACTTCTCGGTCTTCCCCATGGTCTCTTCCTTTCGATCTTGCCAGTTGTCACCAAATTCTCCAAGTCACTTCTTCTCATAACATGTCCAAAAAATTTTTGACTGTCTACGTCTAATGACTCCCTCAGTTTACGATCTTCATTTGTTTCTTGGAGGAATTTTTAATTTGTTTTTCTCTCTGTCCATGGTATTCTTTGCATTGTCCCCAGAAACCAAATTTCCACAGACATCAGATGTTTTACAGCTTACGGAGAGTTTTTCAGTTTTTCCACGCTTCACATGTACAATTTCTATGTAGCACCTCAACACTCTTTTTCTCGTTTCAATTAATATCTTTTTATTGGCCAGTATGTTTTTCAACTTGCAAAAGGCTAACTTCGCAATGGCAATTCTTGTTCTAATCTCCTCAAGGCATCTCCCATCAGATGTTATGACTGTTCCGAGATAACTGTATAGATTCACTTATTTGACCTGGTCAATCAATCAATCAATCAAGTGCCGTCTCCGCAATGAAGGTTAGCTGCAATGGATCTCCAACACTGTCTGTCTCTTGCCTTGACTGTACATTCTGCCAGGCTGAAGTTCGTCCATCTCTTGATGTTATCCTCTCACTTGTATCGTTGTCTACCTCTTGCTCGCTTGCCCTCAACCTTGCCTTGCAGTATGGTTTTTATCAGAGTATCATATCTTTTAACGTGGCCAAAATATTTCACTTGTCTCCTCTTTATTTTTTTCATCAACTCTCTCTTCATTCCCAGTTTGTTGCTAGTAACACGGTATCGTCAGCATATCTAAGATTGTTTATGATTCTTCCATTGATGCCTGAGTCCAGGCATTTCAGCTTGTTTAAAAATTCTTTCTGTGTATAGGTTGAATAGGATTGGGGACAGTACACATCCCTGCCATACTCCTCTTTTTATCTCTATAAGCGACAAATAGTTATTTCCGCATCTAATAAATGCCACTTGTTCCCAGTACAAGTTATAAATAAGTCTGATGTCCTTTCCTGTCTACTCCTGTATCTTAAAGGCATGTAATTAGTCGTTCATGTTGTACTCTATCAAAAGCTTTCTTGTAGTCTATAAAACAAACATATATACTTTTTTGAACTTCTATATATTTTTCAATTAACATCCTCAAACAGATAATTGCTTCTCTGGTGCCGCTGTTTTTGCGGAACCCAAATTGTTCTTCAGCTACTTCCTAATCTATTTTATGTTGAATTCTTTCTTGTATGACCTTGAGTAGTATCTTAGCTATGTGGCTCATTAAGCTAATAGTTCTGTAATCCTCACAATCAACAGCTCTTGGCTTCTTCGGTAGTGTGATGAAAATGGATGTATTCAAGTCCTTGGGGATGTACCCAGTATTATATATATATATATCGTTACACAATTCTGTGATAGTTTCAATGCCAAAGCTGGATAAGGATTTTATCATCTCTGTTGTTATCTTGTCCTCTAAAAGTACTGGAGAGTTTTGGTCAGAGACCATAACTTTATGAAGGGAAAATCCCAACTACACCTCCACGCGGTAGAGGATGGAAACACACTACGGTGTGGCTAACACAGCTCTGGGGACCGAGTATCCACCGGAATAAGTGGACAACTCTGCAGCTGAGCAGAGCAGGGCACTCACTTGTCCTTGCAGTCGGAAATGGCTGTCAAAAGCAGAGGTAAAAAGACCACTATGTGAATGTGGAAGGCAAGGGGAAACCACCACATTATCTTCCCAAGACTTCATGGCAAAACATAAATCAAAGTTAGTGAAGGACATTAATGGCTGTCTTAGGGCATCCTCGTCCGGTAGGGACAGTCATGAGCCACAGGTGACACCAGACCGTCATCCAGCTACTGATGGCAAAATCTTAACTAAAATAAATAAATTTAGAGTAGGAACATGGAATGTTAGGACATTAAATGAGCTAGGAAAGTTGACCAATGTTCTAAGAGAGATGGATAGCATGAAAATGAATATACTAGGCGTTAGTGAGATGAGATGGAAGGGATCGGGCAAAATTATAGCTGACAATCACACAATAATTTATTCTGGAGGGGATACACATGAAAAAGGTGTAGGAATAATATTAGACGAAAAAACAGCCAAGTCAATTAATGGATACTGGTGTATTTCAGATAGAGTTATTATGGTAAAAATCAAAGGCAAACCAATAGACATAAATATTATACAAGTATATGCACCAACAGCAAGCAGTAGTGATGAAGAAATACAACACTTTTACGACGAAATAGAAATGGCGATGGCTCAAATTGGATCACAAGAAATAAAGATAATACTTGGTGATTTTAATGCAAAAGTAGGAAAGGGAAAAATGGAGGATGTAGTGGGGAATTATGGTTTAGGTACAAGAAATGAAAGAGGGGAAAAGCTAATAGAATGGGCAAATATCAATGATATGATAATTGGAAACACATGGTTTAAACACCATAAAAGACGACTGTACACGTGGATAAGCCCTGATAAGAAAATACGCAACCAAATTGACTACATACTAATTAATAAAAGATTTAGAAATGCTTTAATTAATGTAAAGACAATGCCTGGTGCTGACTGTAATAGTGATCATGTACCACTATGTGGACAAATAAAAGTAAGATTAAAGAGAGGGAAAAAAATGGTTAAGAACATGAGACTTAATAAAGAGGTTCTAAAAATAGATAAAGAAATGCAAGAACAATACAGAGTGACTGTGAAAAATAGGTACAATGCAATAACTAAAATACAGAGTATAGATGAACAATGGGAAATGTTAAGGGACTCCATTCATCAAACTAGCAAAGAAGTATTACCAGAGAGAGGCAAAATAGCTAAGAAAAAATGGATGAATGAAGATATCTTAAACCTGATGGACAAAAGAAAACAGTATAAAAATGACAAACAAGAATACGCTAAGATAAATAAAGAAATAAAAGATAAATGTGGGAAGGCTAAAGAAAGTTGGTTAAACGAGCAATGCAAAAAAATTGAATTAAATTCCATTAAAGATACAAAAAATATGCACAGACAAATCAGTGAGCTTACAGGAAAAAAAATAAGGATAAATACAGGGTGTTTGAAATCAAAAACAGGAAAGATAATATTAGAGGAAGATGCTATAATAAAGAGGTGGAATGAGTATATAAGAGAATTATATGAAGGAGAAAGGGCAGAATTAACAGAAGATAGTAACTTAGAAGGTCCACCTATTCTGAAAGAAGAAGTCGCTGACGCTATGAAACGTATGAAGAAAGGAAAAACAGCTGGGCCAGATGAAATCACAATAGAAGAATTAGAAGTATTGGGAGAATTTGGAGTAGATATATTAACCAAAATGTTGAATGATATTTACAGCAGTGGATATTTACCCAGTGATATGCTGAAATCTGTATTTATAGCTATACCAAAAAGACCAGGAGCAATTGATTGTGAAGATTTTCGTACAATTAACCTTATAAACCATATCACTAAGCTTCTACTCAGAATCATAATGAGAAGAACCAAAAAGAAAATAAAAATGGAAATTAGTGAAGAACAGTATGGATTTGTGGAAGGAAAGGGCACAAACAATGCAATTTATACATTACGGACACTAATAGAAAGGTCAATAGAGAAACAGAGAGACATATATTTGTGCTTCATAGATTATACTAAGGCATTTGATAAAGTAAAACATGATGAACTGATTAAAATGTTGGAAGATATCAACACTGATGGAAAAGATTTAAGAATAATAAAGAATATTTACTGGAACCAAGTAGCAGCAATTAAAATAGGAAATAAAGAGGGTAGTTACGAACAGATAAAGCTAGGAGTACGACAAGGGTGTGTCTTGTCACCAGATCTTTTCTCCCTGTATAGCGAAGTAATAATGAGAGAGATCAAAGAGATGCCAGGAATACTAGTTGGAGGTTATAATATAAATAATATACGCTATGCAGATGACACAGTATTGGTGGCGGATAATTCAACAGACCTACAACAATTATTAGACGTTGTAGTAACAGAGAGTGCAAGGAAAGGACTCAACTTGAATATCAAGAAAACAGTAACAATGGTAATATCAAAGAAAATGGTGACACCAAAATGTGACATAGAAATAGAAGGGAAAATCCTTAACCAAGTTGATAATTTTAGATACCTAGGGGCATTTATAACATCAGATGGAAGATGTACAACAGAGATTAGGAGCAGAATAGGGCAGGCAAAAGCTGCATTTCAGAAAATGAAGAGTATCTTATGCAATAAGTAAATGTCACTGAATGTAAGAAAGAGAGTGCTGAAATGCTATGTAGAACCAGTTTTGCTGTATGGCAGTGAATCTTGGAATGTAAATGAACAAATTAAGAAGAAATTAGAAGCAACAGAGATGTGGTTCCTGAGACGAATGTTGCGAATTCCTTGGACTGCCAGAGTAACTAATGACGACTGCCTGAAACAGGCTAATGAAACTAGAACATTATATACAACAATAAGACAGAGACAAACAGCTTTCCTCGGTCATGTGATGAGAAGAGAGGCATTGGAGAACATCGTAACAACTGGAAAGATCGAGGGGAAGAGAGGCAGAGGTAGACCAAGAGAAGTGATGCTGGATGGATTGAGACGGTGGCATGGAGGAATATCAGCAGCAGAGTTGATCCAGAAAACCAAAGACCGAGATCTATGGAGAGCCATGAACGCCTACGCCAGCCGGCACGGCACTTGATGATGATGATGTTGTTATCTTGTCAGGACCTGCAGCCTTTCCTTCTTTCATCTTTTTAATAGCCTTTTCTACCTCAGCCGTTAATATTTTTGGTCCATCTTGAGTATTATATAATGTTAGTCTATTGACCCTGTTGTCCCAGAATAAATCTTCTGTGTACTCTGTCCATCTTTTTATTATGTCAGTGTTATTAATTATAATTTCTCAATTTTTTCCTCTGATACAACCGTTTCCTGTTATATTACATTTTTTCTTTGTAAATCTTTTTATATGTTCATGTAATTCTTTTGAGTTTTGTTTTATTTCCAGATCCTCAATTTCTTTGCAATATTTCTGCAGCCACTCTTCTTTTGCAACTCTGCACATGTGACGTATTTCTCTATCTATTACTATATACTCTGGAGCGTTCTTTGCTTTCTTTCTTTGAGACATTTTACTCAATATTTCATCGGTTATCCATAATTGTTTTTTCTCATTAATTTTCACTGGCAAGGTGGTATTTGCAGTCTGAATACTGGTTTTTATACTTCCCCATTTTGTCTTAATTTTATCCTCAGGATATTCACGTCGATATTGTTCCATACTTTCAATGATTTCATCATATCTATTTTTGACTTCAACTAGGTATAGTTGTCTTATTTCTGGTTGTTTCAATGCCGATATATCTACTTGAGGTATCTTCGATTTCCTTATTCCTGGGTTTTTAAGTTTTATTTGTAATTTTAATACTACAGGATTATGGTCAGAGTTGATATCAGCACCAGGGTATGTTTTGGCATTTTTAACATTGTTTTTAAATCTATTTCTAATCATAATGTAGTCAATCTGGTTTCTTGTTCTATCTCCAGGGCTTTTCCATGTATACAGTTTCCTAGGGTTATGTTGAAAGAATGTGTTGCAAACAATAAGATTGTTTTCTTCACAGAACTGTATCAGCCGGTCTCCTCTGTCGTTTCTCTGTCCCATACCATATTGCCCTACTATCTGCTTATATTTATTTTTTCCGACTTTTGCGTTCATGTCTCCCATGACAATTAGGACCTCTGATGATTTTACAACTTTCAGTGTTTGTTGTAGGTCTTCATAGTATTCTTCTAGCTGTTCATCACTGTAATCAGTTGTCGGAGCATATGTCTGAAGAATTACTATGTTGAATGGTCTTGCCTTAATTTTGAGAAGTATCATCCTATCTTTATGAGTCCAGAATCCACTAATATTTTTCTCTAACTCTCGTTTTACTAAAATTCCTACTCCTCTCTAGTGATGATCTCCTCCTGAATTAATGAATACGTAATCTTCTCTCCTTACATAACTTGTATCTATCCATCTTGTTTCAGATACGCCTAAGATATCCAAATTCATGTTTTTTGCCTCTGCAATAAGGTTATCAAACTTCCCTGCTTGATATAAGGTGCGTACGTTCCACGTACCAATTCTCAGACTTCTCCTTCTACTTTTCAGGATAGTATTGTCAGAATGCACCCTTTCAAAAGAATTTGGGATGCAGTCGTCATTATGCACTTCCTTATTCACTATAGGAGTTGTCTCTTCCATGTGAATATTTACAACAGGCTCATCTCCAGGGGCCAAGAATGACCTGTATGGCTTTTTTCTTGTTGTTGAATTACCATTGCTGTCTTTGGGATATTACATGGTGAGGTCCCAATCTCTTCCACGATGGCCAGCCATGTTCACTATCGTGTCCTGAACACGCCTCATGTGTGCCACACACTCTGCTGTTTCGCTTTCGAAGCCGTTGATCTATTTAGATTCATCCACCTTCTCCACCGTCCCAGTTTTTGTGTACTAGGGATAGACATTCCCTTAGTAGGATATTACCCCCACTTCACTCATGTAGTTTAGCCAGTCAGCCAAGACTGTTGCCCGTGGTGTGGCCACCGCCGTACACAAGCGGTATACGTGGAGCCATACATGAGCTAGGTAAAGAGATGGGAACCAAATAGGATCCTGATCTATCCCTTGGGATATGGCTGCCACTTACCGTGAGGTACTTTCCCTCTCTCTTTACCCTACACCACTTGACCTGGTAGATGCTTACAATAGGGTCACGTATGATCATTTGATATATACTCTTTTAGACGTGGGGGTCTGCGCTTGGATTGTCAAGTGGATTGCTGCATTACTTACATTCATTCATTCATTCATTCATTCATTCATTCATTCATTCATTCATTCATTTAACGAATGCATTAATTAATTAATTAATTCAACTATTCATTCATTCATTCATTTAACGAATGCATTCATTCATTCATTAATTAATTAATTAATTAATTCATTCATTCATTCATTCATTCATTCATTCATTGAGTATCATAACAACCTCCCTGAAAACTTTTCGGTCATAAGCAAGATGTCCCGCGTCCGATACACCCATTTAGAGATCATTTGCCACATCTTGCACCCATATTCTCTTTGACCTTCCTCTTCCTCTCTTCCCGTACAAATACTTATCCATTATTATTCTCTCCAAACTTTCATAATGTTTCAAGTGACCAAAATATTTCAATTTTCTATGTTTTATCGTCTTTAGTAGTCATCCTTCTTTAATATTCTCTCGCTCTCTCGCTCTCCCCCTCTCTCGCTCTCTCTCTCTCTCGCTCTCTCTCCCTCTCTCCCTCCCTCTCTCGTCTATAACATTAACATTGAAAGGCATTTATGTGCTGTTCAGCTTGTTTAGCAATTGCCCAGGTCTCACAGGCGTCTGTTATAATGGGAAAGATGCATGCTCTTAAAAATCTAATTTTTGTAGTTCTATCTATTCCACTCCACAATTTATTCAGTTGTTTAAGTTTTTGAAGAGTAATAGATATTCTTCTTTTAATTTGGCAGTACTTTATGAGCGTAAAATCGTACTTCACATGAGTTCATGGACTTCTGACCATTCCACTATTAAACCTGGGCTGCCACTCGGATCTGCATTTCCCAAGTTCTCTTTAATGTATACACCAGCAAAGTCGCAGCTAGTGAGGCACCAGGAATTGGTAGAATCTTGGCATTCGCATTTGATGTGCTTGTATACAGACATGAAAAAGAAAGGAGAGGAATGGCTGAAGACTTACAGATTGACGGAGTCTTGCATGAACTAAAGCAGGGATCGTGCCTAGGGTTGACAAATGTAAAGCTATTGGCGGGCCGCATGTATATTATGTCCACATTATTTACAGCAACCTATCACAATAAGTCATTATGAATTATTTATATGTTTTTCAGTGTATGCATCTTATTGGGCTTTGTACTTTTCAGTCATTTCACCAGAAATGGTTACTTATTTCAGCAAAGGGAAGTGACAGAATCTGTTTTCACTTTCTTGTCTGGAGAACAGTGAGAGTTTTGTCTGAAATGATTTTTACATGTACATACAATTCATGTGCAAACACACCATTAGCCTGAATTTTGACATTCAGTTCATTTAACTTTTCCATAATTTCAATGGCAGACATCAAGTCTAACTTCCACTCTTTATTTATAACTTTAGTATTAAAGTCACATTCAATGCCCTTCATCTCTAGGAACATCACTATTTCTTCTCTGAGGTCGCAAACTCGCCTCAACACCTTGCCGAGACTCAGCCATCGAACACTGGTGTGGTACATTACATCCGAATGTTCAGTTTCCAAATAGTCAAGTAATGCCTTGAAATGTATGTGATTAAGTCCTCTTTATCTGATGAAGTTGATGACATTGACAATTGGGTCAATAACATGCTTGATATTCAAAACGGTTTTACACAGACTTTCTTGATGGATCACACAGTGAAGTGTTAATAATGTATGGTCAGGATATTCTGCTTTAATTTTATCACTTATCAACTTTACCAGACCTACCGTTTTTCCAGTCAAAGCACGAGCGACGTAAGTTGTAACACTTGCCGTCTTGTTCCAAACCAACCCAGTTCTTTCAATACATTTAGTAACAGCATTGAATATATCATGGCCTATGGTTGTGTCTTTGAGTGACTCAACACTCAGTAACTCTTCAGTGAGTTTGAAAGAAGTGTTTTTTCCACGTATAAATATCAATAATTGGGCAGTATCATGTACATTGGTACTCTCATCCAATGCAAGAGAGTACCACAAAAATTGTTTACTTGCATCTTAAAGTTGATGCATCAAATTGTCACTTATCTTGTCAACATGTCTGACCACAGTTCTCCTTGTTAATGTTGTAATGTTATCAATTTTTGTTTGTTCTGGACACATAATGTTTGCTGCATCTAGCAAACTTTCCTTGATGAAATCGCATAAGAAAATGGCTTGTTCTGTATTACAATTATGTATGACAGAACAAGACTCAATCAGAATCAATTCTGGAAATAAGATATACTATGCACTACAACATCTACTAAAATCAAATGCGCTATCTCGTAACACCAAAATCACAATATACAAAACACTGATAAGACCAGTTGTGCTGTATGGCTCTGAAACCTGGAGTACAACGAAAGGAAACGAAGCCTTGATACAATCCTTTGAGAACAAAGCTTTAAGACGCATCTTTGGACCCATTAGGGATACACAAAGTGGAGAGTGGAAAAGAAGAAGTAACAAAGACATTTATGATCTGTGTAAGGCCCCGCTAATCACTGGTATCGTGAAGGCTAATTAGACTACAATGGCTGGGGCATATAGAAAGAATGGAAGATAATAGGGAAACAAAACTCGCTTACACTCAGGAAATAAATGACCGTAGACCCCGAGGTAGACCAAGAAGGCGATGGAGAGATAATATATATACAGACCTACAAGCACTTGGAATCAACGACTGGCAAGATACGGTGAACCAGAGAGACGAATGGAGACGGATTTATCTGCAGCAAAGAACTTCAATGGCTCGGAACGATGAAAAAGAAGAAGAAGAAGAAGAAGAAGAAGAAGAAGAAGAAGAAGAAGAAGAAGAAGAAGAAGAAGAAGAAGAAGAAGAAGAAGAAGAAGAAGAAGAAGAAGAAGAAGAAGAAGAAGAAGAAGAAGAAGAAGAAGAAGACTTAGCTTCCGTTGCAGCATCTTGAATTGACGACTGTTTAGTGAAAACAGTTTGCTGTTTCTCCAATTTTTTTCCACCAACTCCAGGCATTTCCTTTCCCTCTCTTCAGTTGTTAAATTGTATTCGAAATCGGAATGTTTTGTTTGATAATGTATTTTCAAATTGTACTCCTTGAAGACAGCCACTTACTCACGACCCAACAAGCAAACTGATTTGCTACCAACCTTTTTAAAACAGCACTTAGTTGTCCATTCACCATTAAAAACACGACATTCATCATCAATCTTACGTTTTATAGTGACACTCATTGTTTTAATAAAATTCTAACAGTTAGAATTTATAAAACTTTAGAAAAGGAAATAAAACGAAACCTATTTCTGGCTGTGTGTTAAACAAAAATAAAATATTCGGAAAACAAGGAGTAAACTCAGAATAAATTTCAGAAATATATCAAGACTACTACAAAAATTAAATTAATTTGTACATTGTAAATGTTGAAATAATTTATAACAGCAAAAATGTTTAAATTTAATATTTTCATGCAAAATAAATCATTTTATTCACTGCAGAAATATCTAATTTTCATAAAAGCATCCTGATTAAAGTTTTACTTGTCGATAAATATTTCTATATATTAAAATCGATAAATTCGCAGTTTAGCATTACATTACGAAGGTCAAGGACTGTTTACAAAAATAGAAAATTAGAAATAAATGTTATCAAAAATGTTAAAAGAATCATAATGGTACATGAAATTCTGTAAAATTCAACAAAATAACTTAAAAATGACGTAAATATTTTTATTTGTAAATGCCCTCGAGGACCGCATAATATCACTTGCCGGGCCGCATACATCACTTTCCGCAGGGGTTTACCCACCCCTGAAGTAAAGGGTCGTAATACATCCAGACAAGGCATCGGTTGTGTGGTATTCCCAAGATAACCGAATTGAGAAGTCTGATGTCCCATGTATCACTTTAAATCGACGTCCTCTCAGCACACACACACACACACACGCATAACTGAATTTAGAAGTCAGATGTCCCATGTATCACTTTGAATCGACGCTCTCTCAGCGCGCGCGCACACACATACACACACAGAGAGAAAGAGAGAGAGAGAGAGATAGAGAGAGAGAGAGAGAGAGAGAGAGAGAGAGAGAGAGAGAGAGAGAGAGAGAGAGAGAGAGAGAGAGAGTGTGTAAACTGAAATACTTGGGTGTCATCGTTCACAGATGTATATCTTTATAGGATCATGTAATGGCTTTGGTGGCGAAGGTTGGAAAGGGACTTAATGCATTGCAGGCGATGGCAACAGCTAGGTAAAGCGGAGGTTGTTTCCCATGCCCTTTCTACAGTTAATAATTTTCAGCCAGTGAGTATGGTTTGGTGTTGCTGACAGTATCAAAGAGCCAACTGGAAAGGTTAGAGTGCAAACAGAACGCGGCCATTCGAAATGATAGTGGCGTGCACAAATGACACACCAATTATATGCATGAGGCATATACTTGCACTACCAACAATTGCGGATAGGTACAGGGTCCTTCAAGCTAAATGGTACGTGAGAGACGCTGCAGACAGGAAACCATGGATAAAGTAAAGGTCATAGACAGATAAGAGGCAGACACTTCATATGGAATTCCCCGGACAGTACTACCGAAAACCAGATAGATTATATTTTAATACAAAGAAGATGGAGATCAAGCATAGCATAGGCAACAATCTTAAGAAATGCAGACTGTGATACAGATAATAAGTTTTTAGAAGCAGATGTGAAAGTAAAACTCAAAAAGCTTACTCGGGGACCAAGGCCACTTCGTTTTGATCTCACAAAAATGCCAGATGCATACAACGTAGAAGTGAAGAATCGTTTTGGAGTCTTGATGTCTATACAGGAGGAATTGACACCTGATGAATTGGCAGTACAAGCTAGAGATATCTTGATATCTGCAGCCAACGATTTAATTCCGACCTAGAAAAAGCAACATAAGCCATGGATTACACCAGACACGTTAGAATTAATAAAACAATGAAGGGCACAAATCACCGGGACAGGATGAAATACCAAATGAACTAATTAAAGCAGCAAGAGAGGTAGAAACAGCTTGGCTACATAGACTATTCAACCATGTTTGGGTAGAACAACAGACACCACGAGACTGGGGAAAAGCCGTAATTATCCCAATTTGGAAAAACAAAGGCAGCAAAAGAGACTGCACACAATACAGAGGCATTTCACTGTTGAGTCATACTGGGAAAATATTTTGCAAAATTCTTGAAAAAAGGTTACGAACTACTTTAGAACCCCAGTTAATCGAAACACAACTTGGATTTAGGAAAAACAAAGGATACACAAATGCCATTTTTGCTCTTAGACAACTTATAGAAAAATCAATCGGATTCAATGAAACACTCTACTTAGCTTTTGTCGACCAAGAAAAGACATTCGACAGAGTAGATAGAAACAAGCTGTGGGAAATCCTTAAACAATATGGAGTGAGTACACATCTAACAAACCTATGTAGAAGTTTATACAACAACAGTGAATGCATAGTGAGAGCAACTGGAGGACACTCAGAACCCTTCACCATAAGATCCGGAGTACGACAACGTTGTGTCCTGTCCTGTGTCCTTACCCTGACGATACACTAAAACATCGCCTGCATACGACAATGTTCTCCCTGGTCTATGATTTGCTCGCTGGTGATTCTCACAGTGTAGGCGTTGACCAACATCGGAGATAATGGTGATCCCTGTGGTAGGCCAGGATATATTGTTATTGTTTGAAATCGCCACAGAAAATAATTTTTCTCTCGTTACCTAATATCTCATTTAAGCACTGCCACTTCTGGGAATCTACACTCGCGTTACGGGCATAAACGTTAACCAACACGAACGGTAGACCGGATTGACCTCTATCCGCCTGTATTTGTATGTCATCACTGTCCCAAATAAAGCCACCATACTGTTGCGAATGAGAATCGCCATTCCCAGGTGGTGCCTGCTCTAGAAACATTTGAAGCCGCCAATTTTGAGTAAATGATCACCTAATCTCGTCTCCTGAAGCGCTACAATGTCTTTCCTGTATATCACGTTTTCTAGAATAGGGTCTCACTGGTTTACGCTGGCACAGTTCCAATATAGAATACTAGTATTCCTGAGGCCCAGACGGACGCATTTTATTTTAAAACGCCTTGCTCCCCCTCGTCTGCCTTGTCACTTATGGCCTCCGCGTCGCCTTATTAGGTTGACTGTCCTCCTCGCGGAGCACAAACGCTGTTCCGCCATGTTGAAAAACCGAACACCACAGAAACACATACGCTGCGTAAATTCACTCAAGGATTGATTCGCTCAGATACACCAACTATGTAGCATCGGCGAAGATCTTGAGAAGAAACTCATGGTTTTACATTTTGATACACAAATTACACGCAAGAGATGCAAATATCCATCTATGCGAAAAAAGGAGCAGTAACAATACAACACAACCGTCCGCCGCCATCTTGAACCGGAAGAGTCGATGATATGAGAAGTGCAGAGAAGATATGAACGAGTTACATGAACCAATGAATGCAGAAATAGAACTTGAACCCTCATAAGATGAAATTGCATAGGCAATACAAACTTGAAGAATGGTATATCATCTGGATGTGATGAGATACCAGCTGAACTAATTAAAGCGGGAGGAGAAGAAAGCATACAAATCCATCACACATGTGTAAAGAGATATGGAAATACGATATATGGCCAAAAGATTAGAAGAGAACTATCTTTATTCCAATACCCCAAAAAAAAGGCAACCTGAAATTATGCACTAACTATAGAACTGTTGCCCTGATCAGTCATGCAAGTAAATTTCTATTAAACATCATAATAGGAAGACTTCGTACGAAAATAGAAGAAGAAATTAACGTGGTTTAAGCTGGATTTAGACAAGGAAGAGGAACAAGAGATCACATACTCAACATGCGTTTAATAACAGAGAAGTGCAGAGAATTTAATGTAAACATGTTCTCGTGTTCTTTGGATTATTCAAAGGCATTTGACTGTGTACAGCAGAAGAACATGTGGGAAATCACGAGGCATATGGACTTTCCATCACATGTAATACAACTCATAAAAATGCGTTTTTCTTGATCAGGGGTCATGAAACTACGGCCCGCGAGCCGGATCCGCATCCGGATCCGACGTCATTTCATCCGGCCCGCCGGAGGTACTCGAACTTGCTTGATATAAAGTATAGAACACGAGACGTTATACAATTTAATTTAATATTATGTTTAGAATAATAGGAGATCTTCACACGTGTGGAGACCTCCTGCTGCTATGTTTCTTAAATTTACTATTTTAAATTATAAATTATTGTATTTAGATTTTCTTGTTTGTTGTTCTTCTTCTTTAGTTCGCTTGAAATATGTCTATAACTGCAATGGTATATCTTGTATGAATTTAACTGTCCATTTTTAGTCAACTCAGCGGTCCATAGAGTTTATCTTCCACTGTCGTCTCTCTAGGTCAGAAGGCTTGCCTAGACATGTTGTAATCTGGGCAGTCTTTGAGTATGTGCTTTGCTGTCTGTGACACCAATCCACATGTGCACATGGCTGATTCACCAATTTTGAATTTTGTATACAAGTTGTTGCGTAATCTATTGGGTCCTGTTCTAAGCCGCAGAATAATGACTTGTACTGGTCTGTCCATAACGTGGTAGTCGTCTTGAGCAGGTTTTGGTGGTTTTCTGGCGCGTTGTCGGATACGTCGAGATTGATGGCTCAACCCCAAAGAGAGAAAGGATGGAAAATCTTTTTCCCCAATGTGATCCTGCCCGTTTAATTAATTTAGCTGTACTGACTCAGTTGTTTGAGACCAGAAATAGAGTTTTAGAGAACCAAAGAATACCTTCAGGAAATAACTGGAAAAAGTTGTATTCCCTTTTATACCCAAAATATCCTTTAAGTGGTTCCTTGCCTCTCCTCTACCAACTAATTAATTCCATCTAGGGTAGTTTAAAACAATTTGACTATGACAAGTAAAAATACAATCAATACATGACATTACCTCATTTTTTATGATTTAATAAACACAAACATGGATTTTGTAAATTGCATTCAAAATTACAATTTCCTGTAATAAAATAAGGACATATACATATAATGGTAATTATACAGAATTGATGTGCCAATTATAATGTGTATAATAACAGCTATATTTTTTTCCAGTGGCATGTACTGCTAATCTTTTACTGGCCTGGATGATCGAAAAAAAAAGAACTGTCTACACTTAGGGTTCTCCACTTCCAGCTTTGGGAATCCCTCTGGCTATCAATTAATTGCTGTGTTTTCTGTAGGCTTAGTGTTCCAGGTCTGAGTAGAACATTATAAGTTGGCTCTTGGTTTTCTTTCCATTTTTGGCAGGTAAATGTTTAAATAAAGATTACCTCTCCTATGAGACAAATGGAACGTTTGCAGGTAGATAAGTTTCTGCACTACTCTATCAAGGGCATCACTCAACAATGTGCTCACTCAACAGGTGCTGCATTCAATCTTCACCAAGTCAGGTCTGGATCTACATGAGTATGACCACTACCTGAAATTCCATCAATCACATAATTCTAATGATATAATCAATATGACATTAGAAATGAAATTAAAAGCCTAAGAACACAGCAAGTGAAAACAATAAAAGGAATCTTGTTCTTAGAGAAAATAAACATAGAAGAAAGATAGTCTTGGTGTTCTCAATTAGTTATCACCAACATAGTTGTTTGCTCTCACTCCAATCTTCCACTATCAGGTGCTCAAAGTTTAACTAGCAGATGTGCAGTTTCATCTTCACTTATGCCTGTCCTTCAGGTCTATAGTTTAAGTAACACATTGATGGATTTGGAATTTGACAATTATTTTGACCATTCTCTTCTGTACCTAGTTTTGTTCTCTAC